>OZ030008.1:109349469-109886969 GCA_964023405.1 Apodemus agrarius | reverse complement strand
ACCAGACCGCAGCAGCCCTGCGCGCTGTCATAGATGTCTACCACGCATTCCCTGCCTGCCTTGTGGCTTCTCACAGTTCCAGCCTCCCGCTCCCCTTGGACAAAGGCCCCTGGCTAGCTGAAACTGAGAAAAATCTGCCTTTTCCTTCTCCCCCTCGTTCAAAGACAAGAAAAAGAGCAGCAGCATGAATCTGGGGGAGGGGGTTGGGAGGGGGAGGTGATGTTCCCTTGCCCAAGTACTAACGCCCACAGTCCTCTCGCTTTGTCACAGCACCCCCATTGCTTCTAGCCACCCACCCCCCAGGGTAACTCGGCCCCGGGGCTGATTAGCCGCGACTGGACACCTGGATCAGTCTGACTGGCCCGTGGGGAGTTGTCTCCTGGAGACCCGGGACTCCAGACAGGTGGAAAGCGGGAACCACGTTTAGAAGGCGTAGGGTTGGGAGTGAGCATGGGCCGGGGGTGGGGGGGTTGGGAGGAAGCTAGGTTGGAGATACAAAAATAGAGATCATTTGGGGGGGACCCCGCCAGGCCTTCACGCAGGCCCCTTCCCCTCCCCCCACCAACTCGGGCAGGTTTCCTTCGCCCTCCCGTGCCCCGGGGCGCCCCCTCCAGGCAGCAGTAGCGGAGGGCCAAACGGGGGCCCCCGACGGGGAGCACGCCGAGAGGCTGGCGCGGCCCCTGGCGGCGGCGTAGTTATCTGGTGAGCGGCGCCTCGTCCCTCTGGTCCGGCGGGCTGACGGCGGTCTTGCTGAGCACCGCGGCCGAATAGGGCAAGAAGCCGCTCTCGGAGCGCGGCGCCGCGGCGCTGCAGCCGAAGTCCGAGCCGCCCGCCGTCCCGGCTCCCCCGCCGCCGCCGCCGCCGCCGCCGCCGCCGCTGCCCCCGCCGCCCCGGGAGCCCAGCGCTGCAGCAGCGGCGGCGGCGGCCGCAGCCGCGGACTGGCTGCTGTGACAACTGAGGCACGAGCAGGGCGCCGAGCCGCCGCTGGGGGGCGCCCCGGCCGCCGCCGCCGAGGAGGCCGCCGCGGCTGCAGCCGCCGCTGCAGCGGCAGCCGACGCCGCGCTGTTCAGCCCCGCGGCGGCAGCCGGCGCCTGGTAGAGCCCGGGGTGGCGGAAGCTGCAGAGCAGTTCCGGCCGCGAATAAGGATGCGAAAGCGCACGGAAAGTGTCCAGGGGACGGATGGAGGTGGCGAAGGGCGACGATGCCGCCGCCGCCGCCCCCGAGGCTGCGGCCGCTGCTGCCGCCGCCGTGACGCCCACGTGCGGGTAGTAGTGCAGCGGCACGTGCGAGTGAAACGGGTAGGGCAGGCTTCCGGTGGCCGCCGCGTGTGTCATCATGTAGGTGTAGAAGCTGGGGTCGGCCGGATGCGGCCACGACATGGCCAGGCGCTGCCTCTTGTCCTTCATGCGCCGGTTCTGGAACCACACCTGCGGGGAGAGCCGCACCACCGCCCGGGTTAGGGAGCGCTGGGTATTCCCAGTCCCTGTCCAGGGTCTCCAAACCCTTCCCGCGTCCCAGAATGGCCTGGCCTGCTTCCCTGGCTCAGGGCTAAATCCCTCTTTTCTCCCACACGGGACAGGGTGCACATTAACTTGAGGATCGTCTAGGGCACACCCTCCTCAGTCAAAAGAGTCCCCTGTTTCTGAGTTTAGCGGGACTTCTCAGGTTCTGGCTCTACACTTGCTGCTTTTGTTTTGTTTTGTTTTGTTTTCATCCCAAACCAACCAACCTCTGTCTAACCACCCACCCGCGCACAGCCTCACTGAACACCGGTCTGCCAATCCCAGGATTTGCACGGGGATTCGGGGCAGCCTTTGAAGAGAGGCTGTCTAGCCGTGCTTCTGAGAGGAAGCAGCTCCAGGTCTTGAGCCCTCAGAGCTGCAAGGACCGTTCCCTAGGGGCATGGGTCCGATTAGAGTATTGAAAGGATGATTTTGCTGGAATCATTTGCTTTAAATGAGTAGCAAAAGCTGTGTGCCCAGTACCTGGAAAGGGAACTTTTCTCCCTCCTTCTAACAGTATCTAATAAAGACATCATTCGTCACAACTCTAAATGAAAGAAAGCCCGATCAAACTGGACGAAGACTTCCATACTAGTCTCTTTTCCCATGGGGTGTTCTCTTTTGCTGGAGAGTCGAATGCTCTGTGAAATGGTCACCAAGCCTACCTAGTTTCTAGTCATCTGTTCTGGATGCATAATAAAAATTAATAACCTAAATGTATACATATATGCATAAATGTGTATGTATGCACATATATACATAAATATATGTCTGTAAACAAGAACAATTTCGTTCTTTCACGTTACCCAAAAGAAAAAAAAATCTTTAGGAAACCACGTTCTCAATCCAATCGATTTTTAAAAATACTATAACCTTTTCTTCAGGTAGCAACGCTTTATATGAGAAATAAATCTCCGAGATCAGGAATGAATGTAAAGTTGCAGCTCGGGTTTATGCCAGAGAAATAAAATCCCGCTTTGTCGCTTAGGGCAAAGTAGGACCTTGGGGCACAAGTAAGGGGGCAGGCACCTGGACAACCTTTGGACAGAATTGAGCAAGGCGAGGGGCCGGTCTGAAGCGCGGGCCTCCGGATTCAGGGCTCCTTCTCGGTTAGCCAGGCCTGTCAACTGACTACAATTCGGCACAGGAGAAAGAAATAAACCTACTCCTTCGTTGACAAAAGCCGGTGGGTTTCCACACCGAATTCTCACCACCCAGAGGGGACAAAAGGGGGGAAAAAAAAAAACAAATCAACCCAGGTGCCCCGAGGGAGGATTTTTGCAGGCATGCGCCGGAATCGATACCTTGATGGTGGTTTCGGGCAGGTTGAGCGCGGCGGCCAGCTCGCACCGGCGGGGCCGAGACACGTAGTTCTCCCTGTAGAACTCCTTCTCCAGGCGCGCGATCTGTTCGCGGGTGAAGGCCGTACGGTATCGCCGCACCTGATCGGCGCCGGAGCCGGAGCCAGAGCCGCCCAAAGCCGCACCCGCGCTATTGCCGCCGCCGCCTCCATGCAGACTGCCGAGGCCGGAGCCGGAGGCCGACGTCGTGGTGCCCGCGACCGAGCCGCTCTCCGCGTACCCTAGCAAGCAAACAGCCCACAGCACATGAGTAGTTGTAGGGACCGAGGACCCTGAGTTGGGGGTTGCTAGCTGGTGGCAAAAGAGGCTTCGGGCAGGAAAGTCGCTGTCAAAATTGATGGGATCTGTCAGGCTTACAAATTGCTGCCGTTAATGAAATCAATGAAGTTTAGGGAGCCCTTCCTAACTAAATAATAGAAACGGAATTTGAAAAGGTTGTTCTTTTTTCAATAATTAGAAAATTTCCGCTCCGTAGGAAAATATGCTGGGAAAGAAAGCCTACCTTGGCGGCAGTTTAAGAAGCTGTGGGCTTGACATCGTCTGGGAACCACAGGGCAGCTCTTTAGAGCCTTTCTTTGACAGCCTTTGGGTTTAAAATATCTTAAGATTTTCAAAGCATCTGCAGCTCAAAGCCGAGCTAGTAAAGGGGAGGGGGCGCCCACTTTTCAAACTCTTTTCTACCCGCTGACTTAAGCGGCCGAGCAGAGGTGCGAGGCCAGACTGTGTCTCAGACTTCTCCAGACAAGTGCTCCCTCCACCCGGCCCTGGGGGGGCTCCAGCAGCAGTTCGGAGCTCCTGTCCAGGGCACCCTTCCCCAAAAGTAACCAAGCCACGCGGGCTAGCGCGGTGTCGCCTCGCCCCCAGGTCTTAGATCCGCAAGTGAAACATTTCCTCCGACTCAGGCAGGAGGCCGGGGGCGTGGGCCTGGCTCCTTAGGCTGCACAGGCCCCGGCTGTGCTGGGAAGCTCCAAGAGCAGAGCCAGGGGGACCTGGTCCCAGCATGCGTCCCTCCCCTGCCCCTGGCAGCTCTGTGCAGCACTTTCAGTAAAGCGTCCGAGACCGGCTAAGGCGTGGAAAAGGGCTGGCGAGGCCCTCGAGGGAGCCCGGAGGACGGGGCTGCAGGCTGCGGGTACCCGGTTACCTTTGGCATTGTTTTCCTTGAGCTGCGCGGCGCCCAGGCCGCCGGGGGAGCGCAGGGCGGAGCAGCCCACCTCCACGTCGCTGCTCATGTCGGCCTCGGCGGCCGCCTCCGAGTAATGACTGGGCTTCTTGCGGCTCTCGGCGGCGGAGGCGATTTCGGAGGAGACGGTGCTTTCGTTGCTCGGGTGCTGCAGGTTGAACAAAGTGTCTATTTCGAATTTGCCCTTGGCGGGGAGGTCTCCCAGAGCACCGTGCAGCGGGGCGGACGGCAGGCGCGGACTGAGGCGAGCCGGGTGCTGCGAATTTTCCAGGGCCTCGAGCACAGCACTGCCAGCCGAATCGGACAAACTGGAGAACCTCTTGCCAGCAGTCGGGCTGTGGAGCCCTCTCTCCATCAGAATCATCTCTTTTCTTATTCTTTCCATCATCTCAGCTTTCTAAAAAATGTCACAGTGGCCTGGCTGTCCGGTCTTAATGATGGGCTGAGCCCAGGGCTGATTCTCATTCAGCCCCAGCAAGCGGCTCTAAATATTATTATCTCTTTTGGAGGGAGGCGGAAAAATTGTGGGATGCCAGAGAGAGGGAATGACTGGTCAAAATGACCCATACATCCTTCCGAGTCGGAGATGTCATTCATCAAAAAGTAGCGCCCGCTCGTCATTAAGGTACGAATGACGCCGTTCGAATAATCATTTATTGTAACAGGTTTATAAGCAAATAAATACACGCTCCTGTCAGTGGGTAATGAAGGCGACTTCAGAGCAGACAAATAGATCCAGGTAGGAGACGAGAAGACACGAGAAGTGAGGAAGAAGGCTCCCGTCCTTTGCCCGCTCCCAACCAGTTCTGCTTGCCCGGGGGTTTGGCCTCGGGGGTGAAATTGACAGTCTGATTAATAGAGCACGCCGCGGCACATTTCCCCCTTCATTTAGGGGTATCATTACGCTCTCAGTTTGCTGGGTTGCCCCTTAGGTCCTAATCATGCAGCGCCTTCCTCATTTCTCCACGAACACAGATACGTGTTAAATAATAGATAATGCTTTGATTTTCCAGGGTAGCTTCTTGAGAAGTTTTTGTTTTGTTTTGTTTTGTTTTAACATTTACAAGCTGGTGGGGGGGGCGTAAGGGGGCGGGTAAGGGGGAGGATACAGGAAGAGTTGCGTAAGAAGACCTTGCGCCCACTCCTGTCAGGATTACTTATCATTCTGTTTTAAGAACCAAATAGTAATAATAAGGATTTTATTTAACAGATAGGATCCTGAGTTCTTTCTCTCCTTACTTCTTCCTCTCAGTCTGGGTGCTCCCCTCCAACAGAAAAAGAGAGAGAGAGAGAGAGAGGTAGAGAGAGAGAGACAGGCAGAGACAGGATATATCTTGTAGACTTTTGAAAATGCTTTCTTGCTACGTGGCTGGGGAGGGAGGTACATGAGGCCCGTGCCTCCAAACGGAAATCATTACATCTTCTCTGATTTTCTACCACTGTTTGCAGACTGACTTCTGAACTCGAAGACCTTAGATTTTTAGTTTTTTAATCTGGCTGATGGATAGATAAGCTTCACACCCTCGCATTCTCCCTTAGGGGAAATAAACTAGACTGGAGGGTCTGATAGTAGAATTCGACAGCTAACTTTAAACACAATCATGATTTACCGCACTATAGGGGCCCCGCGCCGAATCCACTTTTTTTAAATTGCCGGCTTTCCCCCCACCCCTCTCACATAGAGGAATTCGTGGTGAAGTCACTGGGTTTCAGGGTCAAAGTGGAGGGAACGGAATCTCCAGCCGCCTCCCTTCCTTTCCCACCTCTCCATCCTTCCCCTCCTCCACCCTGGCCCCTTACCTGTGGCCCCCGGTGTTCCTGGGGCTGACTAGGGGCACAGAGAGTCTCCGACCAGCCTCGCCTCTTCTCCTTCCCGCCCGAGGTTGGAGGCTGAGCCTCTTGGCGATAACTTTGATAGTCATAATGACGCCGGTGGCAACCATTTTAAGGAAGATCAATCTTCACTCAAATGCGCTCATCTCCTCCCGCGCTTGCGCCCCACCCTGCCCGACTCAGACGCGTCGAGCCAGTTCGTCCGCCTGCTGCCCCAGAGCTAGAGAGCTTCGTCCGCCCCGCACTGGCGAGGTCCTCCTCGGAGGGCAGGGGCAGGACACAGTGGTGGTCTAGCGCGTGAGCTTCCAAAGCAGCCTGGAGAGCCTGGCAGTCCGCACGCTGGTCTCGGGTTTTGCATCCCGGTCACAACACTAACTCAGACCCTAACCCGGGCCCCCCTCCTTCCCACTTTGAGACACACCCAGCATATTGGGGGTGTGTTAGGGGGCAAACCTCTGATCTAATTGCCCATCTGTCTGTTGGCGCTTTCTTTTTAACCTTGGACCCGTTGGGGGCGCGTCCGGAATGTAAGGGGAGGTGAGGTGTTAAGTGTATTTATACACATGTGTACACATATATAGTCAATGCCAAAAGTTTTTCTCCTCTTTCCCTTAGCGCCAACTTATTTCTACAGGCAAGCTTACTGGGGGAAAAAAATCAATGCCACCTCTTTAAAGTTGTAAGTGGAAAGCTGGGTAGGCTTGCAGGCTCGGGGGGATTGTCTGGTGGGCGATGACCTCCATTTGAGAACTTGACCCGGCATCCACCTTTGTCCCTGTCCCAGTGGCTAGTCTACCCTAGTGGTCATTCAGCTCCTGGCACTTGCATTGTCCTCAGGCAGGTTTTTGGCTACCTCTCTTCGCTTTTCACACGAATAACAGCCCCGCTCTACGGGCGCCCCCAACTGCTTCTCAGTCAGGACGCCCAGCTCCACCGGTCCAGACAGTCGCTGCCCAGGAGTCTCTGGGAGGATCCTGCTACTTAATCCTTCCCTACCCAAGGGACTGTAAGAGACTCTTTGGTCTAGGCTGGGCTCCATGGGGGGGCCAAGACCCTGGCAGCAAGTTGGTGGCTCAGCCTGGGCGGAAATCCGCCGGTGCCTTCATTGCTGTCATTTGGCGCCCCCCTCTGTTTTCCTCGCGGTTTCAGCGGCTGTGAGATGCTTTTCTGTCGCAGAAACCTCAGCGGCCTAGGAAGATTTCTTACCTTCTTCTAGGACCCACCGCCTCTGGGTTCCAAAAGCTGGCCAAATACGACTCCACTCTATTGAAAATGAAAAAAAAAATTTCTCCGCGACACCTTCATGCATTGATAGTTCTGAAACTAGCTTGCACCTTTTAAGTAACACTAACATTGCATTTCTAGGATGTTTATTGCCACACAGACACTTGTGATCTTGTCAGGGAAACTATAGCGGTGAAAACATCCATAACCTTTCACTGCACTTAGCAGACGGTAGTATTTCACAGTGACTATTCCATTTTAATAGATAATATTTCTTTAGATGCCATACTTATTACTAGTAATAATGTTGACTAATTTATATAACTCATTTACTATGCAATTACAAATGGCTTTTTTACATAAATTACACCTTCTGAAGACCAGAGGACCCCTGGGTAATTGCCTCCCCCCTTTTTAGGAGGGAGAAACCCCCTACACAGAGAGCTTTGGTAATTGTTCATAATTTATGCTTACCTCCAATAATGCATAAGTCATTGATGCTTGAAAGTTATGCACAACCTTTTTTTCCCCTTCATGTTACCTGTTTTATTTAAAGGCAGACCTACCTCAAAAACAATACACCAGTGGAGAGGAGAGGAGAGGAGAGAGAGAGAGAGAGAGAGAGAGAGCAATGCTATTATATTTGTTGAAAAAAATATAGTCACTTCGTACCCTTTCCAGAAAGGAGAGACTGAAACTAGAAACTGACCTAGTTTTTCAGCCTCTGATATCTTCAAAGTACCATCACCAAAGAACAGGATCACACAATTAGACAAAAATCTAACCTATGCCCCAAGCCTTCAAAGGGCGCCTTCCACCTATGCAAAGGGCATGCCAGATTTTTAAGATTTGAGAGTGAGGTGACATACAGGAAAAACATTCTCTGTATTATCCAAAAAGAACAGTTTTGCTTGCAAAAATGACATAAACGAAGCAAGGCCTTTTTCTCTTTCCCCCTTTTCTTTTTCTTCATTTCTTTCTTTCCTTCTTTCTTCCTTTCATTTATTCTCTTTTTCTTTCTTCCTTTCTCTTGGGGTGGGGTTAGACTGCCACACTAAGTGTTTCTTGTAAGCAAGCAGTGGGTTCTCTAGGTAAAGTGGTGAACATTTGACCTGTGCCTTCAGGTAAAAACTTGTCCTAGATTTGCAGAGGAAAGCCTGATCAGTAAAGGGCCGCACCACGCGGTGGTCTCACCCAGCTCTGGGCTTCCCGCTGGAAGATGCCAGACAACCTCAACCCGAAGTGAGTCTCAAGCTCGCTGGAGAACTGGGAGTGTAGGTGGTGTGAACGGGCAGTAAACAGGTTTCAGTTTATAGGAGGATGAGGGTTGGAGTAACCCAGCCCACCTTCGCAAGCTTCACTCTCCCATCTCTCCTCGGGCAAGCCTCTAGCCTTCCGCCTCACCTGGGAAGGCCCGCTTATTTTAGATTTCCTTCTCCCCTCCACCTTCAGCTCCTAGAATGGTTGTAAGTGAGGGAATTGGTGGCTACTTTCTTCCTGGACCCCGAGGCTACTCAGATTTGCCAACTGCCAGGAGTTTAATGTGCCCTCAGATCAGACCCAAGAACTTGCAGGGACATCTAGCGCCAGGCGCGAGGAATTGCGGGCGCCTTGCAGGGATCCGGAGCCCCACCATTGGAATCCTTCGCCAGTCTCCCATCTCCTCCCACATTTCAGGGCGTTTTCTTATCCTTCACCAGCTCGGCTTTGCCTATATCCACAATGTGGATTGCCAGTGGAGAATGTGAATTATTTGAAACGGTAATAGGCTTCAATTTGACTCAGAGTAAAGCAGTTAGCAAGTTAGAAAAGTTGTTGTTAGAAACTCAGAGTTTCGAAATGTCAAGGCAAAATAGCAAATTGCAAGCTTTGCTTCTGTTTAGGAAGAAAAGAAGTTATTCAGTCCTCAAGCTCTGGTCCTGCCTTCTAGAGCCTCCTCTCTAGAAAAGCTCAGCTTTCCTTTGGAACGCATCCCTGGTTTCTACAGTCCACAGTGAAGAGTTCTCTTCATCTCAAATAGGGGCCTGCTGTCCAGTGGGAGGCAAACTCGGGATTTTTTAAAATCACGTGGTATTGGGGGGAGTTGTTGTTGCCCCCCAATTGTCATTAAATAGAGGCTAATTTTGTCGATTCCACCTTTCAGATTTAGAAAATGCCTCAAACACAGGACATCTGGCTGTTGCTAGAACCTGCCTTATACACACAATGTTGGGATTCTGCTGGAGTTTGCTTCACATTTTGTTTGCCTTTTTTTTTTTTCTTAGCCTGAGTAAAGTTGATTATTGGCTGGAGATGGGAAATTAGCTCCAGAGCTGGCAGACAGACGTGGTTAGGAATAGTAGCCAGCCAGGTCTTCTCAACTTCAGACTCTGCTTCTAAATTGAGACTTTTTCTACTGCATCATTGGTTTCTCAAAAGTTAATTAAAAGGGTGTCCTGTATTTCCTGGTTGGGATCATGAAGGTAAATACTTTCAAAGGAATCTCCCACAAACCCTTTTTGACAGGATCCTGCCATCCTGGTTGTAATAGCGATCCTGTAGTCAATTGAACTCGTTGCTATCTTGGTAAACAGGACACTTCAGTAAGTCTAAATCCTAGCCTGTATCCATTAATCTCCCACCCCCAAACAGATGTACAAATTGTGAGAAGTACAACAAAGAACAGAGGCTATGCCTCCAGCACAGAGTCAACACTCAAAGGGGCGCTTGAGGAAGGAAAGAGGAAAGAGGGGCAAACGGAGGGAGAGACGTGAAGGAGGACTCAGGCGGCAAAGGACAGCGTGACCTTTTCACCAAAATCAGGAAACATAGCATTTTTTCCCACAGTACAATAGGTAAGTATTTGAGATGATTATCATTGCTAAACTCTTTTACGTATCCTTTTGTTAAGATTTCTTGATAATATGCCCCCACACAAATATAGGGCTCACCCTGTGCTCTTGGCCATCTGAAAAAAATGCCTGTATATTATAAGCCTGGAATATAATCCCACCCCCTTTGAAAGTTTGTGGCCAGCCTTGGCTACATAGTGGGTCTGTCTTTAAATAAAAAAAAAAAAAGGAAAAAACATGTATTACAATTAAATTTCATCTTGAATACAATTTGGACACAAGATATACAAGGTAAATAAAATCCTTTATTCTTATTTAACCATAGAATCCTCTCCATACCTGCCTACCCACCCTGTAAACCATGAACCTTATTAGTTCACACATGCAGCAATCCTAATTTTACCTCATAGTCAGCCTCAGCACTGTGACTCAATAGCAGTGACTTCCCTGGGATCCTGGGATTTGGAGTTCTACCTGCGGGCCCTCTCAGAGACCTTTTTTCTAGTGTAACCTACTTCTGCATACCTAGACTTAATTTTGTTGAAGTCACAGAAAAGTTGGTGATAGAAAATGATAAAATTCACTATTCAAAACCTCCTTTATTTCCAAATAACCTTTGAAATTGGCAGAGAAACCCTAAGTTCTACAAGGGCACCATGGAACGTTATATGGCAGAAGACCATACGATAGGTTTCAACCTAAGCATTAACTCCAGTATTCCTTCCAGTCAAGTACAACTTGTTTTCTTGCGTCATTATTTAAGCCAAGGTTGATGTGAGAACTGGAGTCTCAGAATGTGACAAAAAATTTTCTTATTTTAACTTTATTTTCTTCTATTTAAATATACAATGTTTATCAACTGTATTAGTCAGATTTCTTAAAATGGTACAGAAGCCCAAAGAACACAAAACTACTAAATTATTGCATTTTAGGAGACTGGGGTGTGTTGGTTCTGATTATTTCTGTTTATCTCGTTTTTAAAAAACCGATTCAGTAAATGTTGAAGCCATGGGGGCGGGGTGTAAGTGTCAATAGCTCCCATGTTGTTCTTTCCCTCTGAGTAACAGAAAAGGAAACGAGGGGAAAATAAAACATCGAATTGTTACTCTTTTTCAAAAGCCCAGAAACTCTCCTACCTGGCCCCTCAAATGCAATCCAGCTTCCATTCTAAGTTTTGTCCTCTCTCAAGTAATCAAAATTATGGCGATCAACAAACTACTATTCATCACAACTCTGCAAAACCCTGGAGAGACCCCCCGGGTTTGAATTTGACAATGAACATGTCTAGGACTTTTTAAAGTTACACAAATTCTCGTACTTTCCCTTTCCAGTACCTCTTATAACCTCCGCCCCCCCCCAGCCTTTGAGCCTTTTATGGTTACTGTGGGTTTGTGTGTGTGTCAACACTCCCACGCCATCAGCCCACCCTGCGATGCCAGACCAGACCAGGCCCACAAGGACCTTGCTCACTCTTCTTTCTGGGAGCCTATGTTCAGAGGACAGTGGTGCTGACTGACAAGCTGGCCCCACTATCACAGGTTTAGGGGAGTGATTTTCTTAAAGGATAAACTGGTGATTTTCTTAAAAAATAAACTGGTCTGAAGGTCGATGTGCAGCACCGACCTGGCTCACCTTGGGCCTCTCACACCCACCCAACACTCTTGGACTCACCAAGTCTAAGATAGCTCCGAGGAGACCGACCTAGATTCAAATCAGGGCTCACAAGAACGACCCATAAGTTGTTAAGACTCTGCGTGAGGGGGAGAAAATACAGAGATTAGAGCTGACCTATCCAACTCTCTATCTGGGGTTAGCTCCTCCGGTACTCCCAACTAGAGCCTACCCTGTCCCTATGAAGTGGAACCTAGGTGCTCCGACTGTGCCTGTCACGAAGCCCCGACTTTACTTTGGGGAAAAAAAGGAAAAGGGAAAGGAGGGATGGAAGGAAGGAAGGAAGAAAAAGAAAGAAAAGAAAAGAAAAGAAAAGAAAAGAAAAGAAAAGAAAAGAAAAAAGAAAAGAAAAAAAAGAAACCAACATCCTTTTAAGTTGGCACACTGGATTCTCTGCAGTTGGCAGCCTGGAAAAGGAAGCGAAACAAAGGTCCCTGGGAAAGTGAAGTTTTCAATTAATTGGTGTGAGTAACGGGCGGGGGCGGGTGGTGGCTGCAAAATGCTAGAGACCGGTAGGCTGTGGGCGAGGCGCAGAAGATCCGTGGCACTCTATTGAGTGGCTTTCTCCTCCGGCGCTGGTACGGAGTCTTTTGGGCTGGGCTGCAGGAAGCCAAGGTGAAGCTAAGAAGGCCAGGCGAAGGGACTGTCGGCTGGCCAAGAGGAGAGACGTGAACCCAGCATCTGTGGACTTCCTAGCTGCCAGGCTCGCGGCTCCGAGATGGGAGTAAGTCTCTGATGCTACCCCCAGACTGTTTCGTGAGTATTTTTGTGGCCCGAGGATGGTGCTGGATCTACTCCGACTGATCTCCTAAGTGTGGAATACTTTTTACCCGTTCAAGGTAGGAAAATGAGCTGTCTCGAATTTGGGGCGACGAGGTAGACTAAGAAGAGATTAAACAACAGTTTTGTTTTGATTTTAAATAGAATTGCTCTGTCGTTTGCACGTCATTCTGATCATCTCTGTCCTTCGTCCTCACTTTGGTGTGAAGCTCGAGGAGCCAAAGAGCAGCGGCAAAAGCAGCGGTTGCGGAGACGAAGCGCAGGCCTCGGCGCCCGCCTCGCAGACAGGCCCGAGATGGGCCGTCGCGCAATCAACTCGAGGGGGTGGCTGCAAAGCAAACTCCTGGGTCTGGGGGAGGGCGGGCATGGGAGGTGGGCCTCCCAAAGGGCCGAGGAGGGGTGGGGACCGGGTGGGTGGGTCCAGCCAGACCTGGGCTAGGAGCCAGGCTCTCCCGCGCCCCCACCCCCACGTGTCCCCGAGCAGCCAATGGCACGGTCCCCGGCCGGCGCCCTCGGGGCGGGAGGCGGCCCCCTGACCGTCCCGGGCCCCCTCCCAACCTGAACTTCGTTTTTATAAACGTCCCGCGATGAGCTAACCTGTTGGAGGGCGGGCGGGCGGGCCGGAGGCGGGAGGCTCGCGGAGGGAGAGAGAGAGAGAGAGAGGGACGGGAGGGAGAGGGCGGGAGCGAGCGCGGCGCGGAGCACAGCGAGGAGGGAGGAGGCGCAGCGCCATGGTGTCCTGCGCGGGGCCGAGGTCGGGGCCCGGGCCGGGCCAGGCCGGGCCATGAGCGGCTCGGGGACTTGGGACATGGATGGGCTGCGGGCGGACGGCGGGGCCGCTGGGGCGGCACCGGCCTCCTCCTCCTCCTCCTCCTCCTCCTCGGTGGCGGCGCCTGGCCAGTGTCGCGGCTTCCTGTCGGCGCCGGTGTTCGCGGGGACACATTCCGGACGCGCGGCGGCGGCAGCGGCGGCGGCGGCGGCGGCGGCCGCGGCAGCATCCAGCTTCGCGTACCCAGGGACCTCGGAGCGCACAGGCTCCTCATCCTCGTCGTCGTCCTCCGCCGTGATCGCCACTCGGCCCGAGGCTCCGGTGGCCAAAGAGTGTCCCGCGCCAGCGGCCGCCGCGACCGCTGCAGCCCCGCCGGGCGCTCCCGCGCTGGGCTATGGCTACCACTTCGGCAACGGCTACTACAGCTGCCGCATGTCGCACGGCGTGGGCTTACAGCAGAACGCCCTCAAGTCGTCCCCGCACGCCTCGCTCGGAGGTTTCCCGGTGGAGAAGTACATGGACGTGTCCGGCCTGGCGAGCAGCAGCGTACCGACCAACGAGGTGCCCGCGCGAGCCAAGGAAGTGTCCTTCTACCAGGGCTACACGAGTCCCTATCAGCACGTGCCTGGGTATATCGACATGGTGTCCACTTTTGGGTCCGGGGAACCTCGGCACGAGGCCTACATCTCCATGGAGGGCTACCAGTCCTGGACGCTAGCCAACGGGTGGAACAGCCAGGTGTACTGTGCCAAGGACCAGCCACAGGGGTCCCACTTTTGGAAGTCATCCTTTCCAGGTAGGAGCAGCGTAGAAAGGGGAAGAACGCGAGGGAAGGGGAGGGGAAAGGAGAGAAAAGAAAAGCCCCTGTTTGGGAGTAGTTACTTATATTCCAGGCCTGACCAGATGGAATCCACTAGAAAAGTTTGTTTAGTTTCTGTAATCTCTAACTTTCCCAATTAAAAGAGCCTCTATGTTTTCCTTCCCGGGAAGCACAGGTGCTTTTTATCCACTAAAGTTCAAGATCTTTAGTTACCTTTGCTGCTTCTTCCCCCCTTCCTCTCTTCCTCCCTTCTTCTCTCCCTCTTTCCCGTCTTCCTAACCTCACCCCCCCTTCTTCACGCCCCTGACTAAAGAGATTTCTGAAAGGTGTCAGAGTTGGGTCCCCGTTTTGTTCAAGTGGGGTTCAATGACCACTGAAGCTTCTCAGAGCCCATAAACTCCCAAATACTGTAAAAGAAATTAAAACTTGAGTAAAAGATCTGAAAAGTGTGTGTGTGTGTGTGTGTGTGTGTGTGTGTAAGTGTGTGTGTGTGTGTGTTTGAATGTATGCAACTGGTAACTGCAGAAACTGTCCTTATGAACTTCCCCCAATAACCAGACCATAAAATCGCAGGCTTGTTAAAATGCCGGTTTGAAAAACCATGATGATCCATCAAATTAGCCTTTGTCTCCAAGTGCAAATAGTCTTTCTTTAATACTGTGTAAATAATATGTCTGTGTAAATAATAATAAAGTATAAACAATCTCATTTTCTTTATTTCCTCTCCTCCCCTGCTCAGCACTGACAAATACACAAATGCACCCTCATAACATAACTCAAAGCTTAGGGGCTCGGAGCGGCCGGTCTAATTTGTTCCCATGCTGTTGTTTGTACCAGGGGATGTGGCTTTAAACCAGCCGGACATGTGCGTCTACCGCCGGGGGAGGAAGAAAAGAGTACCTTACACCAAACTGCAGCTCAAAGAACTGGAGAATGAGTACGCCATTAACAAGTTCATTAACAAGGACAAGCGGCGGCGGATCTCAGCTGCCACAAACCTATCTGAGAGACAAGTAACCATTTGGTTTCAGAATCGAAGAGTGAAGGACAAGAAAATCGTCTCCAAGCTCAAAGACACCGTCTCCTGATGTGGACCAAGCTGGCCACAGACAGTTTAAATGCTTTCATTCTCTCCAAAAACACCTTTGAAAAGACTTGAAACTGTATTTAATTCCCCTCCTTTCCTGCCTAGAATGGCAAGCATTGTGAATCGTTTTTTATTTCTCTCTTTTTTTCTCTCTCTCTTGACCTTTATCTGGCTCTAAAACTTTTTGCTGCCCAATCTGACTTTGTAATTCTGTTTCTTACTTGCTTATTATTGGTTTTGTTCTTGTCTAGGATTGTTTTTATAATTTTAAAACATTGTTTCTCCCTCCAGGCAGGCCAGTATAAAAAAAAAAAAAAAAAAACAACACAAAACTTGAAGTACTTTTTTCAATAATCCCCCAAAATGAATTTCAGAAGTGCCCTTGGATTTAGGGGTTTATTTTTTTAACAGGATTTTATATGTGTCTCCAGCACTGATTATGCTTATAATCTATTAGGCCAGAATTGTTTTCAGCCATTCATACCCTGTGATTGTGTAATTGAGTCATTAGCTCTCAGAAGTTTCCCCAAGGCAAGTGAAAACAGCTCTTAGGCATTCAGTGATTTAGGATTGCTGGGAGAGTCTGAAACTTGGAGGTTGAAGACTCCTGATGGCTTTAAAAGCAGCTACCTTATTAATATTGAAATGAAGACAATCTCCCTTATCTTTGGCAGTCTCCTTTGCTGTTTTGTGTGGTTTTAACATGCCTTGCAGCTATGATTGTTTAATCTGAAAACAGTATTCCTCATGAATGCCTTCATTTCTCCAACTCTAGAAGCAGCTATTAAAATACTTACACTTGGTAGAGTGACTCTAGATGGTATAAATTCATTCCTTTTCTGGGTCTGTGGAATGGAACAGAGGCCATCTCCTCAATCCTTGGAAAGAGACTGAGCCAATGTGGCCATGGGTGGGAACTTCTGTCCAGAACCCAGTGAAGAAGTTAATTGTCTGAACGAATGGGTCTCTCAGAGCTTTAAAATTTCTAACACATTCTTAAAATATGGAGCTCTAAGGACCAAGAGGAAAAAAAGACGCTTCTGACAGTGATGATGAACTACTTTCAAAAATGTTGCATATTTATGCGACTGAAAGATTATTTTTGTAGATGCAATGTGTGTGAGCAGTGCTTTGAGCATTAAAAGAAAATCACATTTTACTCCTAGGGAGATAGAGTCCTCATACATTTGTGGTTTTCAAGCTTGTGCTGCCTCTAGAAACTGTTCTTATTTATTATAAAATTTTGCTCTCCTCGACATCTGTAGATGAAGGAAACAACACCAGTTCTGGTCTCTGAAACCTGCGTGTTCTGTTCTCCATTTCTGTCCACCTCCCTCTAACACAAATAGTGATGTTTAAAATGAGGATATCATCTGTGATGTCTAAAATGATCATTTTTAAACCAAACCAACTCATTAAAAATCAATAAATTTTATTTCTTTCAATATTATCAATTTATTCGACAATTTTATTTATGTATTAATGAATGTGAACATGGGTGCCTGGGTGGAGGAAAACTCATCGGAACCTTTGGGGCCTACAGAGGGTCCTTTATAAATATCTTCTCTAGGAGGGTCTTGAAATTAGAGAAAGCCATATCCATCCATATTTGACAATCAATAAAGAAACACTTGAAGCATCTCATGTCGCATGCAGTGATTGACAACTGAAACTACTATTATATACTCTAGCAACTAGACACAAGTTTTAGGAATCAGGAACTTCTTTCCTGATTCAGTCCACTTTGCCACTCAGGGAAACGGCAGCACAGAGAAAGCGGGGCTCCTTGTCGCCACTGCTACAATCTAGCACGCGCTAACTTTCTGGTGTGCAAGTTAGTTGAACAGATTTCTAAAAGCTTGCACAACATGTAATCTCCTGGTAGGAGGGCTCTTTGAGGGTTGTGGGCAGACACTGGGCCTTCAAGTTGGGAATTACTTTCGTTTTCTCTGATCCAGCTTGACTTGTTTCACATCTTACTGCCAACTGCAGAGGCCAACTTCGTTTATAGAGGGGGAGGGTACGAGCAGAGATAGAGAAACGCCGATGCAGAACGCGGTTCAATCTGTGGAGGATAAACCCTTGGAGCCACGTCAGTCACTTAGGGAAAGACCTCCTTCTTAATACCTTCGCTATTTTGTTCACAAGATGTGTTTGGGAGTTTGGGGGAACAACCAACCAACCAAAAAACGGCCTTAGTTTTTTCCAACCACGTTCTCCTGGTCCCCTCGTTTCTTTTTCTCTCTTCTCTTCCCTTCCCTTCCCTTCTCTTCTCTTCTCTTCTCTTCTCTTCTCTTCTCTTCTCTTCTCTTCTCTTCTCTTCTCTTCTCTTCTCTTCTCTTCTCTTCTCTTCTCTCCTCCCCTCCTCCTCCTCCTCCTCCTCCTCCTCCTTCTTCTCTCTCTCTCTCTCTCTCTCTATCTCTCTCTCTCTCTCTCGGTTCTAGTCTCCAAGGCTTCGCCTCACAGGTCCGTTTCTCAGGTTTCCTATATTGGATAGAGGGGATTGCCTGGAGGTTTTCCTTTCATCTGCAGGTCTCACGTCAGTTTCGCTGAGCCTAAGAGAAAGGGGGTTTGCTGAAGATTAAAACTGCGCTCAAATGCTCTCTGGTGGTATTCGGATTGATGGCTAAATGAGGAACAGATGAAGGCTTTGTTATTTATATGTGTGCCTTTTATATTCGGGATTGCGGGAGGAGGAGAACGGGGGGGGGGGGTAAGTGGCTGAGGCCCTGGAAGTGAGGCCCGCGGGGAGCCGAGCCCGGAAGGCCGAGGGAGTTTGGAGAAAGGCTTTTCCTTCAGTTAGAGGCTGAGAGAGGCTCGGAAATTTAGCACGTTATTAGCGATTGGGTTAAGGACCAAGATCCGCAGATCGACTGGTGAGTCAAGAGGTGAAAAAGGCGTTAGGACAGAGGCGAGAGGTCAAACAAAAAAACGCGGCCACCGGCTTCCATGCGTCAGGTCCCTTGGCTCCGCTGTCTGGGTCAGTTGCTCCAGTCTCCGGCCTTCGGAGACTGTCCGTAGCGCCTTGGCAGCGGGCCATGACCGCGAGCACTGGCGACCCCAAGCCCGCCCCACCGCCCTTCACTGTTGATCTTGACCGTGCGGCGGCGCCTCGCCAGGCGTGGAGCACGCTCGCCATCTCCTGGGCGTTTAGCGACATTGGCAGAGCATGCTATTCGGCTCCTCAGCCCCCACCCCTAACCCACACCCACCCCCACCCACCCCATCCCACGCTAGGCTCCTTTCCTCCTCCCACCATCCCTCACGGTCTCCAGCCTTCAGCTTCAGCCACCAGCGTCCTCGAAAAGAACTTTGCCTTCCAAACCTTGGAAGTTATAGACTTGGGGGAATGAAGTGGGCCGATTAAGGGGGGGGGGGTGGTGGGGAAACTGAAAAAATAAAATCTAGCTGTTCCTTTCTTTCCTGATTCACACTTATGTATTTAGTCCTGACGGGCAAACGTAATTGTAAGGCAGCCACAGTCTAAGGATGCACCCTTAGGCCTGTAACTACCTAGGAATCGCTGTGCAGGAGGTAGGGGCTCTGAGAGTGCTGGGACTATTAGAACTGAAAAAATTCAGGCCAAAGGATGCTCCAGTAGAAATGAGAGAATTCTTCAAAATGAAAGTCATCGAGCACCTAAGGCTTGGGTTCCTCCTAAGAACAGACTTCAAACTCCCATCTCCGTCCCACCTACCAGAAAAGGACGGAGTATGGAGTCTTGTCCCAATGCCTGAGAAGGAGGAAACTCTTGGAATGCCCCCAGGAGCCTCAGACTTCCCCCACCCCCACTCGCCTCCCGCCCCAGAACTGGAGGAAGAGGCCGATGGCGTCCTGAGAGCCGCCCAATTGGTCGCCATAACTCACACAATAAAGTCCCAGCGAGGTGGTCAGCCTTGCCCTCCGGCGGCGCCTGTGTGGTCTCTTTGCCAGAGCTGGGGCCTAACCAGTTCCAGCTTGGCTCAGGGACCGTGGGTCCTGCTATAGGCTAGCGCGGGCTCCCATAACGCAGTCTCTGGAGGAGAAAAGCCCTATTCCCTCTGGACTATGCAGCAGGCCCCGCCGCAGGAGCTAAGCCATGCTGCTGCGCACGAGGAACAGCTCTGCCTCCCTGTTTGCCCCAGACAGTGACCCCGTAGCCACCCGCGTGCCCGGAGGCACCGACACAAGGAACGCAGCTAGCTGATTGTTCCTGTGCGACTGCTCCTCCTCGGCCAGGTGGCTCGGACGTTTCTGCCTCTCCAAAGCTCAGTTGGACAGCAACTGAATAGGGAATAGTCACCAAGATGACTCCAGGAGATAAAGGAAATGTAGTTTTTCACAAGATCGGCTCCTCGGACTGCGGGATCACCTGAGGGGCCGGGTATGATCATAGTACCTGGGGACAGGCGTCGGGAAGAGTGTGAAGACTCCTTAGGTGCCAGATTTGAGCAGTTTGGGACGCCTTTCACCATTGCTCGATCAACCTCTTGTACTGCCTGTGACCTGGGACTATACAGGATCAAGTGAATGAGTCCTTGCTGCCAAATGCCTTTGGCAGAGGCCATTTTGGAGGCCCTTTCTATAAATTGGAGAGAAAAAAAAATTGGTCTCGGAACAGCATTGCTCAGATCCGGGAGCAGTCGGTGGCACTGGTCAAGCCCAGAGGTGCCCTTATTGGAAAGTGTCTGGTAGAAGCAAGCCTGCCCCAGGCAGCCGGCGAAATAAGGGCTGGGAAGACTAACCCAGACCAGGAAAACTCCCAAGAGACACTTGGGCAAAGACACCCTCATCCCAGTGTCACTGGCTCCTGAAACAGGTCTGGAAACTTTCAACGGCTTCGCCTTCCCTCCACAGGCTTTGGCTCTGCTCGCAGCTTCGTCCTTCGCCCATCGAACATTGCGGGTGTTATCATAATACCCTGAAAGGGGGTGGGGGTGGGGACGGGTCGGGGGATGTAGGCGGTGCTGAAATGACCGGCTTTGAAGAACCTGCAGGCAAAGTTTCATCCAATCCTCTGAGCCGGTCCCCTTATTCCGGGTTGTAACTAAATACTGTTGCGAGCACAGTCGAGGCCCTTTGTTGGAGATGTGTGAGCGCAGTCTCTACAGAGCTGGCTATGTGGGCTCGCTTCTGAATTTACAGTCACCGGACTCTTTCTACTTTTCCAACCTGCGACCCAATGGCAGCCAGTTGGCCGCGCTACCCCCCATCTCCTACCCTCGCAGCGCGCTGCCCTGGGCCGCTACGCCCGCCTCATGCACCCCTGCGCAGCCTGCCACCGCCTCTGCCTTTGGAGGCTTCTCTCAGCCTTACTTGACCGGCTCTGGGCCTATTGGCCTGCAGTCTCCAGGAGCCAAGGATGGACCCGAAGATCAGGTCAAGTTCTATACGCCTGATGCGGCCACCGCATCTGAAGAACGCAGCCGGACTAGGCCGCCCTTCGCCCCCGAGTCTAGTCTGGTTCACTCGGCTCTCAAAGGCACCAAGTACGACTACGTGGGTGTGGGCCGGGCAGCTCCAGGCTCTGCGACCCTGCTCCAGGGGTCCCCCTGCGCTTCCAGCTTCAAGGAAGACACCAAAGGCCCGCTCAACTTGAACATGGCAGTGCAAGTGGCCGGGGTGGCCTCTTGCCTGCGATCTTCGCTGCCCGACGGTAAACGGTGTCCACGCTCCCCAAGCCAGTTTAGGCAGGGACGGGAGGTGGGGTGTCAGGGACAGTTGTACAGGGAGGAGACCCCGGCAGCAGTGGTGAACCTCTGTGGGGCGGGCAGTTGATCTGAGCTAGCTGATATGGGTCGGGGCTCTGTTTCAGGCCTGCCGTGGGGGGCGGCCCCGGGGAGGGCCCGCAAGAAGAGGAAACCGTACACAAAGCAGCAGATCGCGGAGCTGGAGAATGAATTCCTGGTCAATGAATTCATCAACCGGCAGAAGCGTAAGGAATTGTCCAACAGGCTGAACCTCAGTGACCAGCAGGTCAAAATCTGGTTCCAGAACCGGCGGATGAAGAAGAAACGTGTAGTGCAGCGCGAGCAGGCTCAGGCGCTCTATTAGCTGCCCAGGGGCCGAGGCCCTGCCCAGCCTGCCCTTTTGGACCGAGGCCTGGCTGTGGAGGAGGTGTTGGGGCTGGAAACTTCCTTCCCACTACTCTGGTCCTGGGCGCCCTCCCGGCTCAGTCTGCAGCCCAGGAACCAGGCGGAGATTTGGAGATGAGGCCAGTGGAGCCCCCTTCGCTTTCAGCTCTCTTTGGGACCCTCCTGAGAGGTGTTTGGGAATTGCATTCTAACACTGGCTTTAAGCATTCAGCATGGTGTCTGGGGTCACCTGTCCTTCCTTGTCTGTGATGTTTACATCCAGGGCTCACTATTGAAACACTCTATGTTCGTTTTTTTTTTTTCAATTTTCAACTTGTTTTCTTCCCCACCCCACCCCACCCCCGCACCTCTCTCCAGCTCTTTCTGCAGTAAGCAGGAGCCTAGCTAGAGTTCCGAGTACAAGTGCACGAGAAAGGCGCTGAAACCCTGCTGCAGGGCCGAGGGCCGAGGAGAACCCCAGCCCCTTCGCGGCACAAGCCTTTTGTGACAAAGCTAGGCTCTCCGCTCTGCAGGAAGGAAAGGGCCCGATTCCACCACAACCCTCATCTGCCCTGAATGATTTGGGAGGACAAAAGCTACCCTAGACCTTCAGACCTGTGGGGGGAAAAGGAAGTGATATCTTGGAATCTCAGCTTTACAAAAGCTCTCCTGCTGGGTAAAATATGCTGGAAGATCTCCTCGGGGATAGAGAGGAGAGAGAAACTGGGACTCCAGAACTAAGTATGGTCCCTAGACTGACAGAATTCCCCTACCCCAGCCTCACCTATCCCTGAGCCGAGGACATGCACTCTGTAACTAGATCCCTAGAGCTGAGCTCCCGTGAGGGGAGCTGCTGGCCTGTTTGGAGGCTTGGCTGTACAGGGAAGAAAGCCGAGGAAGCGAGGGAGGATCTGCTCGCATGCTGACTCTCCTCTTGAATGGATGAAGGTGTCCATATGTCTGTCTTTCTTGAATTTCCTTAATGGATCGCCACAAGAAGAGACAAAAACAATCCCTCCTTGAGGAGTCTGAAGGGTGGGAGAAGAGACCTCTCAGATTCTCACCCTGTGGCTGCTGCTCTTGAGGGACGGAAAGAACCAGAACGTCTCCCCCACCCTCTCCACCACCCACCAGTTCCATCAAAACGCAGTCAGTGTGCCTTTTCTCAGAGACTTGTGGCCAGCTCTTGTAAAGCTTTTAAGGCCTTGAGCCCTGCCAGGTTTACCCTGAGAAGCCCAGGTTTTCTGAATTGTGAATGAAGTTGTTCTACGCCTGTAACAGAATCTGTCCAGCCTTATTCTCAGTGAATTCAACCCCGCCTTCCCCCTACAATCTTTGCCTCTTCTTTAGAGCTTTAAGCCCCACCCCCAACCTTTAGCAAGATGTGCAACATCCCAAGGGCTCATGATTCCTCCCCAAAGTCCAATGGCTTTCCTTTAGCAAAGGTCTCCAGGAACTGGACCTCGAAGGCCATCTCACAAGGACCTTTGAGCCTCGCTCCAACTGACCTTGGTTGGTGTTTTAAATATTATTTTCTGTCCTAACAGTTGCTATTCATGTTTTGTTTTGATTTTGTAAAATAACATTTCCTTGTATATATTAGCCTGCATAGTGAAAATAAACATCTGGGTCCCAGCCAGGCTGTTAGGGGGCTGATGTTCGTTTTAAAAATATGCTTTAAATTCTTTTGTAATCTTTTTTCAGGCTCTCAAATTCGTTTTTGTTTTTCTCTACTTGGGGTTTCAACTCTGGCCTTTGCTGTTCATTAAATGAGAAAATGGCTTCCCAGACAGTCAGAAAACAGCTATATAGTTAAAAAAAATAACTATAGACAGAATATGTGTGAAATATTCAAAGGGGAAGGTCCTTGGGTAGATGTGGTTGTATCTAAAACACAAAGCAAACTGGGGGTTTGTAGACTAAGGATTTTCAACTTTGCCTAAATTCTCAAACTTTAAAGTATTTGGTATTATTGGTGGGGGAAGGGAGAGTCAAGATTTGAGACTCCTCAGATTTCAAAACAAAACATCTCTCTGCCAAGTTTTGGTCAGAGTTCTAAGGACCAACCTAAGTCCTAGAAAGATCCCCAGGCCACTGCACCAGGACCTCAGCAGGCTCCCCCGGGAATCCTGCCTTACGCCTTTGGAGCCCAGAGTTCAGTCAAATAGAGCCAGGGCCTGCTTAAAATTAACCCCTTTGAAAATCCTGACTCTTAACTCATAAAGGTAGAAAGTAGCTTCTCACTAGAGAAAGAATAAGCAAGACCAAGGCATCTCTAATACTGAATATTCAAGTTCCAATTCCCTTCCTGGGCAACAAATTCGATTTACATATACAGTGGGGTTTTTTGTGTGTGTGTTTTTGTTTTATTTTTTGCTTTTTACAATTAAAAATTTTGCCCACAACAACTGGAAGGTAAGAAGGAAGGGACTGTGAAAGTCCTACGGTTGGATTGTTTCCATCTGACTCTTCAGGAAGGGAGTGGGACTGAGCCAGGTTTCTGGAGTCTGAGTCTGTATTGAGAGGTTTTCTCCTCGGAAACAACTGAACAAAGGCAGAAGCCATACTGAGAGACCTTGGATCCAGAGAACTGAGAAAGGAAGAAGAAACCAGACTTCCTCAGACCCAGACCCTAAAACAAAACATGCAGGTCAATTTCCTAGATAGATATGATACTAAGCCATTATGTTTCTCTGCAGTCTGGGATGGGTTGTGGGGAGATATTCCTAGAGGCCAGTCCCAGAAGAAAATTAGCCTAAGTATAAAATCGTATCTGTGGACCCAGCGGTGTTTTCCAAATGCACCCCCTTTACTGATCCACACAAAATCAAAAGGTGTCTCCTTCCCTAACCGAAGTTCTGGCAGAAATTTGGAACCAGGGTATGAAAGAAATGCCAAAGAGAAATGATATTAAAATCCGATTGCTCCGCATTCCCTCATAGAAAGAGAAATGCTTCTGAAACGCTGCAGTCCACGAGGCCTCTTGACTAAGAAAGAGGTTTTAAAATGAAAAAAGAACGGTTTACCCTGCTGTTCACTCCGTCGGTACCTCTGGAGGCCGAAAGGGGGAAGCTTTTAAGGGCCGAGGGTTCTCCCCATGGGAGGCAGGCTAGGGAGGCTTCCTGGATGCGAGCTAGTGGAGGAGAAATCCAGAATCGTTGTAAATATTCATGTCTGGTGGCGGGGGAGGGAGGTGTGCCCCATCACTGGCCTCTCCCAGCTGCATCCACTCCCCTCAGTGGTTGTGGGGGGCACAGCCGCCTGTCCAACAGTCCTTGGACAAAGGTGATCTTCCCACATTTGTTGTTGTTGTTGTTTTCCAGTCTCCACTTAAGTCTTTTCGGTAGGCTCTGCAGGGAATAGACTGGCTCTGGGTGTTTCCCCCACCTCCTCTGCTTTTCTCTTCTTTCGTTTCCTAAAAGAGCATAAATAATTAAAGTTTGGCAGGGAGGAAAAGCTTTCTTGCAGAACTGTAGTGGTAATAAATGAAATGACTCAGAATCCCTTCCCCAGTCAGCTTTTACGAGAGCTGCCAGACAGTGTCTGTTCACGTTCTCCAGATACCAGGGGCGCCCTGACAAAGTTAAGGTCAAGTTAGTGTCTTATCTTGGGTGGCTCAAAATTACCGCATCGCCTCTACGCGCTGCGCAGAAAGCTATCGTGCTCGGAGCTGCTGGCCGAGCCCCGAAGGCCGTGAGTGCTCCCTGTGTTTCGAGTAGGAGGACGTAAAGCAAGGACAAGGACACAGCGCCCGCCCGGGTCTTCACGGTAGGTTCTCTAGCGGAACGCGCGGGTGCAGGGGCTGTGGATTTTCGTGGTTTTTCGGGGTGATGAGCAAAGCAGAGAGCTGGGGCTAAACAGCAAAGCGTGTTGGGCCAAGGATGATTGCTGTGGGTGGAATGTGGGGGCGACTTGCACGCTAAGGAGTGTGGGGGGGCATCGCCCCTTCCCCTATGTGCTAGCTCGCCTCTGCAGATGGCGCACCCTCCCCTGCCAAAGCGCGGCTCCCGCCGCCGGAGCTGCGGTCGCCATGTCGTTGAACTTGAATGGTTCCTCCTTTCCATTTCCCTTTTCAGCAGCGAGCAGACTTCACTTTAGGGGCGACGGTCGGTGGGGTGAGCAGAGAGAAGGTGGGGAAATTGTTTTGCATCCCAAAGATATGCAAAGATTGCCCCCCCCTCCCCGCCGCTGCCTTCCGTCCTGAACGACCCCAGAAACACTGTGCTGTATCTGGGGAGCCATTTTAGGAGACAGATCCAGGGGCGTCGACCAGGGTTCAGAAAGGGAGAGGCCCGAGACTGGGATGGAGATAGGGAGGCAGATAAAAATGCAGTGTGTGTCGGGGACTGGGCCGGGAGAATGGGGCCAACGGGAATCTGGGTGGGGGTGGAAGTTGCAGGGAGGGGTCACATAGGATGGACAGCAAGGTGGGAGAGAGGTTGGGGAGCTCTAGTCGTGACTGCCACAGATGTGTGTGCGCAGTTTTTTTGGGGGGTGGGTGGGTGGGTGGAGGGAAGCAGACACGGGTGAGGGCGGAGGAAAGACAGGAATGGAGGGAGGAGAAGAGGAAGGGGCGACGGCTAGAAAATAGATATTCATTCAGAGCACCCGCCTTTTCTCTTAAGTCTGCTGGGCGCACAGAGAGCACAGGACCCAAGTGCCGCTGTGGCCTGAGGACAGGGAGGGAAGCAGAGGATAAACAGAGCCGCCTAACCGGCCACTAGCGCTGAACCCGGGGCCTCTGGGCTGATTTTCCTGGGCAGAGGAATACCGAGGAAGGAGGCGGGCTGCTGCCCTTGGTTCTGGGGTTTGGATTTGGGGAGAGACTGAGGCCTGGCAAGCTGGAGGTGGGAGCCCAGGCCTCTTTTGGATTCCAGTCCTAAGAGGATGGCCGCAGCCAGAAGAGAGTGAGGCTTTGGAGCAAGTGGCTGGGGGCCTGGACCGTCTACCTCGGGGTCAGGTGGTGCAGCTAGACTCTCCAGCGGGCAGGCGGGCGCTATTGGGGGCCCCTGGAGAACCAACCGATCTCCCTGGGAGAGTCTGTGGTCATCAAATTCAAGGGCTCCGGAGGAGTCTTGGGGATATTGCTCAGGCCTTAGTGGGGCTCCAACACAGTAAAAGCTCTAAGGAACTGGAGCGCAGCAGACGGCGAGGAAGGCCAGGGCACGAGGGGGCTCGTCTGTGGGCGGTGAGTAGGGCCCTTATTCTGTGAGAGTGGGACGTGATCTTCCTTTTGTACTTCAGACTCTCGAGCTTTGAGAAAAGCCAGAAAACCGGGACCGGGACCTCCGGGTTTCCTCGCTGGCTGAGTATTGAGAGAGGAGAGAGAGAGAGAGAGGGAGAGAGAGAGAGAGAGAGAGAGAGAGAGAGAGAGAGAGATAAAGGGAAAGGGTGATGGAGGTACTGAGAAAGACTGGAGAAAGGAGAGAAAACGGGACGGAGGAGAGGAAAAGAAGAGAGGAAGACAGGAGAGAGAACGGAGAGGAGTGAGGAGTAAGCAAAGAAAGGAGGGACGGAACGGAGCCGGAAAACCTGGACGAGAAAATGCCGAATGGGCACCGAGGCCCACGCCTAGACTAGCTCCTGGGAGTCGTTTTTTCCAGGGTCTGCACTCTTATCCCTGGTGTCAGAACCCAAGAGAGCCAAATCCCTTCCAGCCGGAACGCACTCCGCAGAGAAATATGTAAATCAGGGTTCTCTGCGCCCTAGAGAGTGTCGCAATTACGCCCCTTGAACAAGAAGCAACAAGCTCCCAGCCGGTGAGCTACAGAGGGTGGCTGTGTCGCGGGGGAGGGAGCGGCTGCAGGAAAGGTGGGGGTGGGAACCTTACGCTCTCACACCTAGTCCACTGTGCCAGGGCCGGGGCTCCCCCCACCGCTCTCGGCTGCTCTCCCTTCCCCCTTCCTCCCCCTCCTTCTCCCTCCCTCCTCCTCCCCTCCGGCCTAGGTCCGGGTACTTAAAGCAGCGCGGGCGGGCTAAGGCGGGCGGGCGGCCCAGTCCGGTGGCGGCAGATGCGCCCAGCGGTGGCAGCCGCCGGCGGCGCGCAGGTGACCGGCCTGCAGCGCAGCCTGGTCAGGGAGTGCCCTGGGAGAGCTGGCGGGAGCTGGAGGCCGATCCGCCCCCAGCGTGCGCGCGTCTCGGCGCCAGGAGCCGTCCCGGGGCGTGTTGGCGAGCGCTGATATAGATATAAGGACATTTCTCTCCATGGCGTCACGTGACATAATTACCACCAGAATCAATCAAGATGAATTGCACGTCAGCGCCCGGTGGGGATTTTTGCTTAGTTGATCCTGGCCCAAGCCTCTTGTGCAATCGATGGCTCAGGTTGGAGGCGCGGGGAGCGGCCCGAGGCTTGCCGGCGTGCACGCCGCGCAGCCATGAACGACTTTGACGAGTGCGGCCCCAGCGCAGCCAGCATGTACCTGCCGGGCTGCGCTTACTACGTGGCCCCGTCGGACTTCGCCAGCAAGCCGTCGTTCCTCTCGCAGCCGTCCTCGTGCCAGATGACTTTCCCCTACTCGTCCAACCTGGCGCCGCACGTCCAGCCCGTGCGGGAGGTGGCCTTTCGCGACTACGGCCTGGAGCGCGCCAAGTGGCCGTACCGCGGCGGCGGCGGCGGCGGCGGCGCGGGGGGCGGCGGCGGCGGCGGGCCCGGCGGGGGCGGCGGCGGCTCCGGGGGCTATGCTCCCTACTACGCGGCGGCGGCGGCGGCGGCGGCGGCGGCGGCGGCGGCCGAGGAGGCGGCCATGCAGCGAGATCTGCTCCCGGCCGCCGGCCGCCGGCCAGACGTGCTCTTCAAGGCTCCCGAGCCGGTGTGCGGCGCTCCGGGGCCGCCGCACGGTCCCGCGGCCGCCGCCTCGAACTTCTACAGCACCGTGGGTCGCAACGGCATCCTGCCCCAGGGCTTTGATCAGTTCTACGAGGCGGCGCCGGGACCCCCCTTCGCCGGCCCGCAGCCCCAGCCCGCTCCCGCGCCGCCGCAGCCGGAGGGAGCCGCTGACAAGGGCGACCCCAAGCCTGGGGCTGGTGGCGGCGGGGGCAGTCCCTGCGCCAAGGCGACTCCGGGCCCGGAGCCCAAGGGGGCGGCGGAAGGCGGCGGCGGTGAAGGCGAGGGCCCCCCGGGGGAGGCGGGGGCCGAAAAGAGCGGCGGCACAGGTAGGCGCAGGGCGCGGGCCGAGGGGCTGGCCCGGGGCGGTGGAGGGGGGGGCGGCGGGGACCTCCCTCTGCTTGCGCCGTTTTATGTGCTACTTTATAAGCATTCGAGGGGGTTTATACATCCTATAAGATTTCCCGGGTCGTTGTAAAGCGTGTTTATGATAGGAAACCAATTTAGGTGGGCTTAAGGTAGACTTCGAAGAGGACATTAATCGTGCTAGAGAGCTTTCCCTCTATTTGGGTGGGGGTGGGTGAGTTGAGGACCTTAGAGGAGGGAAAGACATTTGGAGCCAGTTGGTGAGTGGGAGCGCTGAGAGCCTCCTGCCTTTCAGGGAGGGGGTAGGTGATCTTCCGCACTGGACCTAACCCAAACCTCTGGCTGGCGCTCGGAGGTGAGCAGATGCCCCTGTGGGCGCGCTCCTGTCTCTCCCCCCTCACGTTCCAGCTCAGAGCCTGCCTTGGCATCCTTTTCCCTATCTCTGTGCCAGCCTGGTGTGGATGTGTGTGTGTGTGTGTGTGTGTGTGTGTGTGTGTGGTGTGGTGTGGTGTGTCCGGGCGTGAACACATGTCCACGCCCGCACTCTCCTGTGCCCGCCCATATATCATCCCCCACGACGCAGGCAGGGCCTTTCAACGGCGGCAAGGGACGTCCCTAACTGGGCCAAGGCCTGGCCCTAGTTCAGTGGCGAGGCCAGAGCGAGTGGGGACAAGCAGTAGCCTCTCTCATGCCTTGTTTTTTTTGTTTTTTGTTTTTTCCCCCTTGCAGTGACCCCCCAGAGGTCCCGGAAAAAGCGCTGTCCCTACACCAAGTACCAGATCCGCGAACTGGAACGCGAGTTTTTCTTTAATGTATACATAAACAAAGAGAAAAGACTCCAACTCTCTCGGATGCTCAACCTCACTGACCGGCAAGTCAAAATCTGGTTCCAGAATCGCAGGATGAAAGAAAAGAAACTGAACAGGGACCGTCTGCAGTATTTCACTGGAAACCCCTTATTTTGAGAGCTCCAGGATGTACCCCCTCCCCAGAGCCCCACTCACCCACCCTCCTGCCCACCAGCCTGCCCTCCGCAGGCCCAATGTCCTTGGGTTCAATGACGCCTCTTCTCTGTGGAACTTCACGATTCCTTCTCGCGTTCAACTCGGGACCTCCCAGCGACCACTACAGCCTGAGGAAGAGGCCCAGAACTCGGCTGAGCGGATCCTAATAAGGGGAACATGGTAAATGCAAACACCCCTTTACAATTTTACCGCCAATATGCTGTTGTTCCTCCTCTTCCTCTCCGAGTCCTCGCGGACGCGGCGAGATCTGTAGGGAGTTAGGCCATGGGGCTAGAAGGAGCCGGTGTTTTGTTTTGAGTTTTTTTTTTTTTTAATCCCTTTCTTCTCCCTCAGTGAACAAAGATTATTTAAACTCTGGGAAATGTACCTTTGGGCATGAGTCACTGTCTTTTTGTGTGTGAATAAATGGTTTCTAGCAAAATGGAGGTTATAGCTTCAATACACTGCATGGATTTTACTGTTTGAAGAGGTTTAGTGGCTCATCAGGTTGTCTTAGTGACCAGAACCCCATTCCCCATGCAACTGCAAGCCCACTGGGACACCTTTTAATCTCATTATAATAGGAGTTGGTCCTTCACAGCCCCTGTAGGCTACACTGGCTCTAAAACATCACGTTAGTGTTGCATTTCGGAATTGATGATGTGATCCAGCAATTCTAGTTGTCTTCCTCCCCTCCCCCAGGCAATGAGATGGAAGCAGTAGGAGTCTAAGAGCAAGGAGCGAATTCTCCCCCCACCCCCCACCCACCTCTAGTCTAATGAACTTGGAATTTTTGGAAAGACAAAACAAATTTTAAAATTAATTAGAAGGTCCAAATGATCTCTTAACATGGTGACAAGGAGCCAGAGTTCCTTAAGAAGAAGAAGGGGGAAATAATCCTTCAGGCAAGGCAGGGGAGGTGTGTTAGGAGGAAGTTGGTAGGTACAGGGGACCTGGGGTCTTTCTGGTGTCATGGTGAGCATGGAGCAGGGACTGTGAGCCCCCCTCACTGGACTAAGGCGAGGGGCTGCAAAACTGCTTCTCACCACATTTATCGCTTTAAGTTAAGGAATGTGGTGAGGGCTGCGGTGCCCTTTAGTCACAGGACCAAGCCAGGCTGTTTACAAAACCTTGAACTGTCTAGACAACACCATAAAACCCAAAGTTCTAAACAGCTTAATTGGGTTATATTATACACCTTCTGGTGGGCCCAAAAGAGATTTCCGCAATGTGCAATAAACTGGAGACGTGAGAAAACCTCCTCTTGATCTGACAAGAGTGAAGTGGATCTTATGACTCTTAACCTCTCAGAAGCCCAAAGTCTAAAAATAAATCCATAAGATGCGCAGCACCTCACGCCTCTTCTGAGGAAGTATGCTTTTTTTTAAAATATGATTTTTTTAAATTGCCAAAGCTTTTGAGGGGTAAAGAAAAACATAAGTGCATAAGTGTATGCCTTTGAACTTCCAAAATGTCAAGGTCATCACCTTTAACCTCTCTGAATAATTAGGCGCCTTAAAGTTCTTCTGTGATTTCCAACCACCACCCAGTCTCATAATACAGGCTCATACATCTAGACCCCCACATATATTTATGACCATACAGGATCATACTGGGGGGTTCACCATAAATCTAAGAAATTTCCTAATTTCAGGATCAATAACCATAATTTCCCTCCAAACATTTGAGTAATTTAATAGCAACTGACTTCTTAGGGAAAAAAATAAAAACACTTGTTAGATCAAAATGCCTATTGACTATTACAGAGCTAGGGTGTGCTGAGAATTTGGGAAGATCTTAGAAAGTTTTTCTTTGCTGTAACGAAAAACTGCAGTTTTTAAAAAGACATTTGAGAGTCAGTTCTGGTTAGGCTTACATCATCCCTAGCATTTGAAAACAATTTGCTACCCTGCTAAATAAACTCTGGCACTTTATAAAATATAGAACAAAATAAAATGTATTTATATTGTTTCATAAACGCATTTCTAAATCTTTGGTAAAATAGAAACAAGGCAGACAATCAAATTATTTCTCCCAGAAAGCGATTATTTTGTTTAGAATTCTGGGCACCGGTTTACCTGTAAATGCCCTAATAATATGATCTTTCTGGGATCATACTATTTGTTTGAAACAAACCATAAAACTGGTTTGCTTCTTTTCCTTTATCTTTCTTTTTTCTTCTTCTCCTTTTAACTGCGTCTAAATGTACAAGCTGTGTGCCAGCCACCATACTCCAGGCAAACGAGAGAAAATACTGTTTTCCGTTTGCAAGAACTTCTATAGCCACACGAGGGCGCGCTCACGTTCTAGAAACCTTATTTGCCAAGAGGGCTGAGTTACCTTTTTTTCCCCCCAATCCTAGATTCTAATAAGGAATCTTGGCCCGTCCGGTAGAAACAGGCAGTAGTTAAGGTGTTTGCTATGTGCTGTTTCAACCAGCCATGAGTTTGAGAAGTTGTAGAGAGACAGAGGAAAAGAGGCAACCAGTCTTCTGAAACAGAAAATTCCCCCTAACCGTTGTCTCCTTAAAATGTCGCTGTGAAAAATACCTTGGTATATAATCTGATGGTGTCAAGAAGATATTTTTAAAAGACAAACAGCTGTGGTTTGAAGTACGTCATAGCCACGGAGAGTTAATTAAATTAGGGAACTCTATTTTCATGTTGGCTTGAGTGTGGAGTGCGATGACAAACGTTAAGACCCCTTTCCATTTCCCCCAAACCGCACGCGTCTTGTGAGCTTTCAGATGGCTGAGATGATTAAACGGCTTTTGTTTAAAACAGATTAGGGCGTTGGCAACTTAGCTGAGCGTGGACTTAGGAACAAAATGAAACACCATGAGGGCCATGGGCGTCGTTTGGGACGGAGGATTTCAGTCTATGCATGGCTTGGTGCTACCCCTGGCTACCCCAGGGGCAGAGAGGGCTAGAAATTGGGGTGCGGGTGCCAGACTGGACCGATGCGGCTACTGGAGATAGTAGACTCTTTGTGAGGATGTTTGTATTTCAAAGTGTCGTGAATGGAAATGCATGTGAAGTAACAGGCCACTGTACTTGACAGAATCCGGGCCACCTTTCCTAGCTGTCCGCTGACCTTGAGGTGCGCAGTTTGCTTTGGCTCTTACAAACAGTTAAAATTGCTCCTGTGATTCACTGCTCTTGCAAATTCCTGGGCACCGGGGAGTGTCTATGTCTCCTTCGCTTGCATCCTTGCCCGCGGTCCACAAGTGTGAAGAAAGGGCTCCCGGACGGACGTGGGCGGCTCAAAGGGAGGATGGCGGCTCCCTCTCCCTTTCACCCCCAAGTTCCTCGTTGAGAGCCTGCAGCCCCTGAAATTTGCACTGACCTCTGTCTCCCTCCCTGCTTTCGCTGGACCTCAGGCTCTAGGGCTTTCTTGTCCGCTAGTTCTCCCGGTTTCCCGGAGCTGGCTTTGGCTTGCGGAAGGCTGGGGCGCCATGACTCCCCGGCTAGGCGCCAGAGAGAGGCGTGGGTGTTCCCCGCGCGGATGCCCGGCTCTGCCTGTTTTGCTGCCGATCGGCTTTGCTCCTGTAAAGCGACCTTTCTCAGGGCCTAACCTCGGTTTCAGTCCAAAGGGGTGAGAGCCCCCCTCCCCAAATGTCGTTGTGTTCCTTTGTAGGCGCCTCCAACGACCGCGCATCTGGCTGTGCGGGGACCCCTTGGCCTTGGCTAGCAGCCGCCGGGCGGACCACCGCTGCTGCGCGGTCCACGATGTCATTCCTCCCGGCCGTGCTCGCCCAATGTGGCCCTGATACAGGCCAGGGGATGAGATCAGGGACTTCAGGAGCTGAAAATCTCCCCTTCTTGGGGCCGGCTCGAGTGCATGGGGCTCCTTGACGGCAGCCACCGATTCTGAGGCGCTAAGTTCTCAGATTCTGGAGTAGAGAGAAAATGCGCCAAGTAGGAAGGAGTCTTTTGTGTCTGTGTAGAGAGGTAGGCCCTTCTCCATCTCTCGCTTATCTCTGTAGCTCTCTTACCGAGTCCGTAGTAGTCTCCCATTTGCCCTTTCTTTTCCAATTGCTGCCATAGGGCACAGTGCAACCCAGACGGGCGCCCTGCGGAGGCAGCTTTTAATTTGTCCCTAACCACTCAATGTCCGAATAGTGACAGAATCCAGAGGCGGCTCACAGGTCTAATTCAGGGAGATTCTAGGAGCCCAAAGGTCCTCCTTGGCCCAGAGCTTCCACCGGACCCTCCCGAGGAAGACAAGAGAGTGAAGATGCAAGCCACTTTATTATTATTATTATTATTATTATTATCATCACAACTATTACAAATGGTAATTTCTTGCTAAGGTGACCTTTTAATTTTTCCCCCCTCTGGAAAAAAACTGCCAGGGAGACAAGCGTCTTGGTACAAATATGGGTTTCCATCTCTTTTATGATGCAATATTGACTTATTATTAATATTAATAACTGCTCTAAAAGATCTAAAGATTGCTTTAAAAATCACTAGCCACTACATTAAACACTCGAGGCAAAAATAAAAGTTGTCCTTTAAAGCTACTGCCTTTCCCTTCCGTTTGCTTTGTGTCAGCTCTAAGATCTTAAGGCACATTTTCTGTCCTCCCTAACAGTATTTTCATTTTGCTCACGTTTTAAATTCTAGAAATCTAACATATTGACAGTTTTGGCCCTGAGGAATCAGTCTGAACGCAGAAATTCGAAAGAGAAAAAAAAAGAGAGAATTTTGGGAGAATAGATTTCATTTTTAAAGTGGCATACACATTTTCCCCCTGCCTTTGAGTGAAGGTCTATTTAAACCCCAATCTAATACGAGGTGACTTTGAGCTTGAAGCCATAGGACACTGAAACAGACCCACACGCAGAGAAGGCAGACCTAGCCTCTCCTCCTTCCCGGAAGACTTACCAGCTCAGTAAGGAATTGCTTGTTTTGAGAGTGGGTATTTTCTTCGTGTATAAATAAAGATTATGAAAGGGTATTTGATGGGCATAAAATTCCCGATTAGATTGAACAGCTCTGCATTGCTCGGGATTAGGAAAATTTGGCAGTGGGAACCTGGGCAGCTCTCCTGGCCGAGATGCAAGGCAACAACAATACTAAAGCCCCACGCTGGCGTCAGGGCGGCTGCCGAGAGCAGTGCAGCGGGCACTTTGTCCAGCTCTGGGCATATTTAGCAGTAGCTCAGGATTTGATCGCCACAACGTCAAAAGGATAATTTTGAGGTGCTAATCAGTGGCTGTTAGGTTTGCTCAGGATCTTAGCAACTTAGGGACAAAAGTTATTTCCCCCCCCTATACCTTACTTAACACCCCACACCCTCCTCCCCAGCTTAAAAAATAGCCACCCCTGAAGAAAGGTGATGTTTAAATCTCGGGTTCCACCACCGGGGTGCAGCAGCCAGAGCAGTGAGAGAGAGGCTCAGGCTTTAACCTGACAATGATGTTGTATTTGAACAGCTGCGGAAAGGTTTAAAAGGTCTGTCTCATTGCCACCGTGGAGTTTTTTAAAAGGGGTTATTGTTTGGGCGAGGGCACTGAGAGGAGACTAGCCAATCGGTCCCAAGGCCGAAAATAACCTCCAAGCCTGTTTTCATCAGGCCCGGAGAAATTCCTTTAGGAGAGGGAGGGGGACAAAGGACTTTGCTGGGGTGTGTGTGAAATGTTTTTTGTGAAGGAGCAACTAGATCCCCAAGACTGCTGAGGGGCTCCTTAAAGAGCATCGAACCCCACAGAAATGTTCTGTTGAGGCGGAAAACAGAATTATCCACAAGTTCAGTCTCTGGGCCTGAAATCCAAGGCCAGCCCATTCCTGGGCGAATGTGGGAGAAGGGAACACAGATGTCTTCTCCGACAGGGAGCTGGTTCACGGTCACAGTTTCCGGGTCCGTTTTTCTTTCTGGGCTGCCGGGAAAGGGACCCGGAAGGCAAGGACGGCTCCCCCACACTGGCAGGGCCTCTAGTCCAGGGCAAGTCTTTGGAAATCAAGGTTAAAGCTCCCTGCTGCTGTCCTAAGGCCCCGGGCTTCCGCAAGGCGGCTCGCCGCTGCAACCAGAGGAGAAGGGAGGAAGTTGTTCAAGTTTCTCATAAAACTCTGAGTTTCCACGGTGGTTGTGGCAGTGGTTGTTCTTTAATGAGCTGGACCACAACCCCAGACCATATCCTCTTTATAAAACTTTCCCTCACCAGAGGAAACGGAAGACCAAGACTCTCCCTTCTTACTCCCCTTCTTGTCCAAACAAAACCTTGTCAAAGAATTTTAGGGATTGTCCAAAACTATAAAATTTAACTTCTGACAAAAGTATAGCTTTTAATATTTGACGATTGTGTTAAAACAAAAATTGACCTTCTTGGTTAGTGGCGAAGGGGAAAAATCAATAGTATAATTTTCAATAATTCATAAAGCGAACGCCATTATGCTAAATCTTAACTATTAATCTTATCCTTTACAAAGTCTCGATTGATTTGTTAATAAAATATCTTCCCGTTTGTGGCAACAGCGGGTATAACTCTTTAAAAACCTTCAGAAGCAAGAAAATTACCAAGTAGCCCAAGAATGTAGATGAGAATTTTATTGATCGCCCTGATTCTTCTTAATATGTATTAATAAATTCCACAACCCTTTGTACCTTGCACTTGTCAGAAACCAATGCTTTTACAAAATCCATAAAAGGAAAACATATTTTTCTTTGCAGAAGATCTAAATGACACGTTTGCTTTGCTCTCTCCTTTTTTCTGTTTTCTTTTCTTTTCTTTTCCTTTCTTTTCTTTTCTTTCTTTTTCTGGCCCCGGTTTTCTAAAACTTGTGTAGTCCGGGGATCAGAGTTTTCCCTTTTCTTTTGAAAACATATTTTCTTTTTCCCTTCTTTTCTCTCTGTCCTGTGTTATCAGGGGAAGGAACTCCGGCTTTAGCTGTCTCTGGCAGCCGGAGACGCTTTCGCGGATAGGGAATGGCTGGCGAAGGATTATCTCCAAGCTAGGAAGCTCCCAGCGGCCGGCCCTCAAAGGTCAGGGTGTGGTTACTCTCAGAGTCAAGGCTCCAGGAGCTCGTGGGTGCCGGATCCCCCTCCCCATCTCCCCACTCCCAGTTCTGGAAGAAAGCTCTAAAGAGAGGATAACTACGAGCTGGAACCGTCTTCCGAGCTTCGGGTTTGCCCAGCTGCGTGGTGGCCTCTCGACCCTCGCGGCCCTATTCGCCAGTGCTTCCCCGACACCTTGGTCCAATTTTTGCACTGGAGATTTTCAGCCCCCTTTGGAACCTTAGGGAGGGATGTTTCCGAACTAAAGGAATCGGACTCACCTTCCTGGCTGCCCAGTACTAAATTAACCAGCCCGCGCCCCTATCCCTTCCTGGGAACCGGCCCTCTTGGGCGCGTCCTGCCTGGGTATGTGCAGGGAAAGCGCTTCTGTGGGCAGGCGACACAGCGCTCTGACTTCCCTCAGTGCGCGTGTCCTCCCGGAGGCCCCTGGAATCGAGCCTTTCCTTCCGCTGGCGGGGCCCGGTGGCCGGGTGGGGGACTCGAGTGGGGCAGGCCGGCCGGCCAAACAAGCCCCGGGAGACAGGCTGGCCGGCAGCAGAGCTCTGGGCTGGTTGTCTCCAGCGCGCACTATCACAGGCGCTTAGTAGATGTCGCTGTTGTCCGTGCTTACGCGGCCGGCCGGCCGGGCTGTGGAACACGTGACCTGCGAGGAGGCTGCGGCTCAAGGCCATTTTCAAATCTCATTGGCTTGGTTGTCATGTGGTCGGCAGAGGCATCCACAATTACACCGGGAATGTTTTCCTAGCGATGTCAGCCTACAAAGGACACAATCTCTCTTCTTCAAATTCCTCCCCAAAATGTCCTTTCCCAACAGCTCTCCTGCTGCTAATACTTTTTTAGTAGATTCCTTGATCAGTGCCTGCAGGAGTGACAGTTTTTATTCGAGCAGCGCCAGCATGTACATGCCACCACCTAGCGCAGACATGGGGACCTATGGAATGCAAACCTGTGGACTGCTCCCGTCTCTGGCCAAAAGAGAAGTGAACCACCAAAATATGGGTATGAATGTACATCCTTATATACCTCAAGTAGACAGTTGGACAGACCCGAACAGATCTTGCCGAATAGAGCAACCTGTTACACAGCAAGTCCCCGCTTGCTCATTCACCGCCAACATTAAAGAAGAATCCAATTGCTGCATGTATTCTGATAAGCGCAACAAACTCATTTCTGCCGAGGTCCCTTCGTACCAGAGGCTGGTCCCCGAGTCTTGTCCTGTTGAGAACCCCGAGGTTCCTGTCCCTGGATATTTTAGACTGAGTCAGACCTACGCCACCGGGAAAACCCAAGAGTACAATAACAGCCCCGAAGGCAGCTCCACTGTCATGCTCCAGCTCAACCCTCGTGGCGCGGCCAAGCCGCAGCTCTCGGCTGCCCAGCTGCAGATGGAAAAGAAGATGAACGAAACCGCGAGCGGCCAGGAGCCCACTAAAGTCTCCCAAGTGGAGAGCCCCGAGGCCAAAGGCGGCCTTCCAGAAGAGAGGAGCTGCCTGGCTGAGGTCTCCGTGTCCAGTCCCGAAGTGCAGGAGAAGGAAAGCAAAGGTCGGTATGAACAGAGTTGCCACCCCAGCGGGGCGTGCAGCCCGGTAAAATCTCGAAAAAGGGAGCGCTCGGGTTGCCCAGAGCGGAGGCCGGGCAGCGGAGGCCAGAGCCCAACTCCGCAGGTGCTGCTCTCCCCGGCTTTTAGAAGGGAGACCCCAGCCTTGAAAGGGTCCCGGCTTCTCTCCCGCTGCTCCGGCCGGACCTGGCCCCAAGCTGACGGCGCCTGGGCAGAGGAGAGGCTTGCCGGGTTTATCAGTCTTGGGCCAGATCCGAAATACAACAAAAGAGCTAAAAGGAGACCAGTCGCTTGTAAACAGGGCTCCAGTGCCCGCTTTTCTTTGGCTCAGATTTGCAGCCCCAGTTTTGTCTTGAACCCAGGGATCGTTTTAAGGTAGCCCAAGACACCGTGTTTGTGTTCAAGGGTTTGCACCCCGCATCCTGCGATCTAAGAGGGAAAGGGAATTGTTTGGCCTGTTGGTGCTTGGGTGGGGAAGCAGAGGACTTCTTGCCTTTACTGAGCTAGGTAACCTTGGCTTTGTCTGGGGAAAGTGCCGCAGGCTTTGCAATCTTCTACAAAGAGGGCAGGGGCGGAGGAGGGGGAAGAAGGGATCTGCATTGCCCACCTAGGGCTGGGGTAATGCAAGGAACTAGGGGTGTGGGTTTCTAAGAAGGGCTCTGGAGCTCCCACCCTCATTTCTGCAGTCTGTCCCTCAGCGTCGACCGGTGAGCCACAGTCTCATTTCTTCTGGAGGAAGGCTTTTGTGTGAGAGCAAAGAAAAATTGAGGAAATTCGGGGGCGGGGGTGGGGGGGACTGTAACAATGCCCAGTCAGGGTGGAGAAGGTACCCTTGCTCCCTCGTTATCTCTTGAAACAGCCTGGGTCCCTATAAACCTGGCTGTAGATCTTGTCTGCATGGGAAGGGTGGGTAAGAAGCGGCCGGGGCGCCGTGGGGCCCTGAAGCAGTGGTGAGGTTGGTAGATGAAACACGCTATGGTTCTTTCTGGTGGGCTGACTGCTTAGAATGGTTTGGGGGGGGGAAATCCCGTAAAGTTTACTATTTTAGTCACATTTTGTGAAAGCCAGAAAGTTGTGTAGCAGAGAGAGAGACAGACAGAGAAAGAGAGAGAGAGAGAGAGAGAGAGAGAGAGGAGGCAGCCCCTAGCACAGAATATCCTCTCATTCATTGTGTTAACTATTTAGTTCTAAATGGGTACCAATTTACAATCCCCTTCGTGCCCACTTTTGTAAGTAATGTTTAATACCAGCCTTGTCAAAGGCGGCCTGTCTGACAGCAGGGTCATGGCCAAGGGTATATTTGAATGGACTAAGAGAAAAAAAAAATTCTTGATTTTTTTTTCTTCTCCCTTTAATTTTGTTAGAGGAAATCAAGTCTGATACTCCAACCAGCAATTGGCTCACTGCAAAGAGTGGCAGAAAGAAGAGGTGCCCTTACACTAAGCACCAAACGCTGGAATTAGAAAAAGAGTTCTTGTTCAATATGTACCTCACCCGCGAGCGCCGCCTAGAGATCAGTAAGAGCGTTAACCTCACCGACAGGCAGGTCAAGATTTGGTTTCAAAACCGCCGAATGAAACTCAAGAAGATGAGCCGAGAGAATCGAATCCGAGAACTGACCGCCAACCTCACCTTTTCTTAGGTCTGAGGCCCATGTGAGGCCAGGATCCGAGAGGGGGCACCGAGTTCCAGGCCTGAGTGCTGGAGGACTGGGAAGGCGGAAGCAAAACCTTCATTGCTCTTTGGTTTTTTTTTGTTTTGTTTTGTTCTGTTCTGTTTTTCCTGCTAGAATGTGACTTTGGGGTCATTCTGTTCGTGCTGCAAGTGATCTGTAATCCCTATGAGTATACATATATATATTAAAAAAACCTAGCACGTGTAATTTATTTTTTCATCGTAATGCAGGGTAACTATTACTGCGCATTTTCATTTGGGTCTTAACTTATTGGAACTGTAGAACATCCACCCATCCACCCATCTATCCGGCCAGCAATGTGACTTTTACATGTTTTTCCTAACATAAAAGTTCTCTGTGTGTGGTTAGCCCATGAACTCATGGCATTTTGGAAACATCCAGTATTTAAAAAAACAAAAAACAAAAACAAAAAAACAAAAACCTATATCTATATATATTTCAAAAGATTAAGAAAACCCACAAGCTTTGGGGGGGAGGGGGACTTTAAAAAGCACATTACAATGTATCTTTTCACAAATGAACTTAGCAATTGTCCTTGGTGAAATGGAGTATTGATGACTTATGCCTTGTAGCCTTTCCTTGTGGTGCATCTGTGGTTTGGTAGAAGTACAAGAGCAACCTGTGCTTTTCTGTGCATGTTCTGGTCGCATGTGTAATGCAATAAACTCTGGAAATGAGTTTGTTCCCTCTGCTTTCTGAAATGGAAATACGTTTTGGTGGAGAGGAAAGCCTTTGGGGAGGTTTCTTCTGACCAAACTGCTCTTTTCGGGGGCAGTTGAGTAGGGGATGGGGGTGGGGAGAAGGAAAAGAGCTGGAGAAGACCTAGGCTAGAATATGGCAGTGATGGGGTCAAGAAGAGTTTATGGTTCAGCCCGGGAGTTCGGTCTTCATAACTGGGAAGACTGTTCTCTCCTCTCCCACCCCATAATCTTACTAATATAATCGCATTCTCAGTGGGACCAGCGTCCCTCTACCGCCCATCCCCCAGCCTGGTAAGTAAGCCTATGCCCTATGCCGGCTTTTGCCTTCAGTTCCCCATTTGTGTCTTTTCTTCTCTTTGGTTTTGGTTATGTTATTTTTAATGCTTTCAGTGAGCTTGTGGTGACTTCTGGCTGGGGACTCCATCTTCAGGGGCTAGGTTGGAACTAATATTGCCCACCTGGAGCATGCCCAGCCTCCATTGCAGGAACAAGCAGCAGTTTAGCATGGCACTGGATCCAGTTGTGCCCCCCGCCCCACCCCCTTTCTCTTTCCCACCTGCCCCAAGCTCAAGACAACCAGACCCAGGGAAGCCAAGGCTGGGTGAGTTTTCTCATTTTACTTTATCTTGGTTCCTTTCTGAAAAAGATTAAGATCCAGCCATTGCCTTTGAGTGGCCCGCATTATCTATTTAAAGAAAAAAAAATGGAAATATTCTCCCCAGTCCAATCTCTCACTATTTAATGACAAAATGCTCATTGCGACCACTGTGTTTGAGCTGTTAGGTGACTGAAAGCATTTGCAAGTGACCATGACTTACTTCCCAACAAGTCTGTCCAATGAATCTTTTACACACATGGATTGGAAAATTCAAACCAGTTTCTGTAGAACCCCTATCACTGGGCCCACCGTCATCTAGTGCTGTCACGAAAGAGGGACGAGGCTCTTGTGGGAAGAGGTGACTGAACTCGTCGCCCCAGGTCTGGCCTGTGGTTTTTAACACATCTTCAAAGAATTTCACAAAACAGGATTTTTTTTCCCTCTCTTTTAAACACAGGGCCTTTTCTTCCCTAAGAACCGTCCATTCCATTTTGGGCTTCAGAGCCCCCATCCAGTCTTTGGGGTGCTCGGTATTTTTTCTTTTAAACTTCCTCTCCCAAACCCCAAATCCTCCCAAAGTCCAAGACAGATCCCTTTAGGGGCGTATTTTCTGAGGCTAGCAGAGAGAGAGAGAGAGAGAGAGAGAGAGAGAGAGAGAGAGAGAGAGAGATGTCTGACTCAATTCTAGCTTGAGAGGACTGGAATAAATTTGCCCCTGACTTACCTTGGTTGGGCAAAAGAAGTAGAGTAAATTTAACCTCTGCGTTTCTCCCAGCGGTGTGGGGAGCGCCATTAGTTGCTGAGAGGGGGGAAACCTGTGCTACAGGAAAAGGGCAGGGCCCCTGAAACAAAATCAGAAAGCCATTCGCAAAGGCAATCAATCAGTCCCCAAGTAGCCATTTACCCCCTTTCTTTCCGGGGCTAGAGGTGGGCTGGGAGCCCTCCAAGGGTGCTCTGGGCAACTTGTAGAGCGAGGGATGTGCCCTCTCTGCCGCCGCCGCCGCCGGCGTGCGGCTTTTGTCTCCCAGCCAGGCTTTGCACCATGGATTTGGGAGTGACAATGGGCATTTCTCTCAGATTCAAGGCTACCCGGCCTTACCTTTCAAGGCAAGTGGGGAAAACTGGAAAGGGGGTGGATCAAGGACCTGTTCTTTCCTCTGGATTTTGAAGACATCTTCAGAATCCGTTTGCAGGCCTCTCAGTGTGAAAGGCACGCAGCTACCTATCCTCAGAGATGCGGTTCCTGCAGGCCTCACTGAGGCTGGGCTACTGAGAACCGGCCTTATTGGCCTTTGGGTTTTCCCCTCTGTGGCATGTTTTCTTGCAGGGCCATTCCAGAGGGCTGGAAAAAGATGAGGCGCAATGGCCATCACTGTCGGCTCCTTGGGACTACAGTGCCACCACCCATCCGAGGGCAACAGACACCCCTTGGAGGCCGCCCCTTGGAAGCCATGCCGAACTGGACCAGGCCCGGGAGTCCAGTTGACCCAGCTCACGCCCCTTGGGCCTTGGGCCTTGGGCCTTGGGGGCGTGTGCCTAGCCTCATGTCCAGGGTGTTCATGTGGCTGCCCGGGGATTGTGTGAGTGTGGTAGAGGGAGGGGGCCCTCGGAGCTGCTCCATCCGTCCGTTTTATTAGGGACACATTAATCTATAATCAAATACACCTCATAAAATTTTTATTGAAAGGCATAATATCATTACAGAGGTCTTCCACCTGTTTTAAACAACACGCCAAGCTGTGGGAGAGCGTGTGTGGGTATGTATGGGGAGGGGTGGGTTTAGGTAAGAAAAGAGGGAAGGGGAGAACGACTCCCCTTGGGCGACAGGGGGCCGCCCTTAAAGGCCCGCCTGCCTGGGGCAGCGCCTGCCTGGGGCAGCACCGGCCCGAGAGCCTCCAACTGCTCCGGGCTTTGGATAATCGCCTAGGTGTGACCGAGAAGCCCGGCCCACGGCTCAGAGCCCACGAGTCGGAGAGCCAGCGTCCGGGTGGAGATCGCAGGACCCATAGAGGCAAGAAGAGATGAACAAATAGTCCCCAGCGCCTCCTGCGGCCGCAGTTAGGCCTGTGGTCGCCGCCGCCACCAGGGCGGGCTGAGCCGGGCCAGGCCGGGCTGGCGCGTGGACCTGGGCCCGGCAGCTCTAATTGCAACGCTCCTGTTGATGATGATTTTTTTTTTTTAAAATCACAGCAGCCCCCAGTTTAGCGGACTGATTTACTCCGGGTATTGGTAAATATGATCACGTGGGCCGCGCGACCAATGGTGGTGGCTGCAGCCTGCGAACTAGTCGGCGGCTCGGGCGCCGGCGAGGAGCCGCTCGGCGGTGGGCAGTGTAACCTTGGGTGGGAGCGCGCGGCGCCTCAACATGTCGTCCAGTGGCACCCTCAGCAACTACTACGTGGACTCGCTCATAGGCCATGAGGGCGACGAGGTGTTCGCCGCGCGCTTTGGGCCACCGGGGCCGGGGACACAGGGCCGGCCCGCAGGTGTGGCCGATGGCCCGGCCGCCGCCGCCGAGTTCGCCTCGTGTAGTTTTGCCCCCAAATCGTCCGTGTTCTCCGCCTCGTGGTCCGCGGTGGCCGCCCAGCCCCCGGCGGCGGCGACGATGAGCGGCCTGTACCACCCGTACGTGTCCCCGCCGCCCCTGGCCGCCGCCGAGCCGGGCCGCTACGTACGCTCCTGGATGGAGCCGCTGCCCGGCTTCCCCGGCGGCGCGGGCGGTGGCGGTGGCGGTGGCGGTGGCGGCGGTGGCGGCGGTAGCGGAGGCCCCGGTCCCGTTTCCAGCCCCGGTGGCCCAGCCAACGGGCGCCACTACGGGATTAAGCCTGAAACCGGAGCGGCCCCGGTCCCCGCTGCAGCCTCCACCTCCTCCTCCTCCACCTCCTCGTCCTCCTCCTCCAAAAGGACTGAGTGCTCCGCGGCCCGCGAGTCCCAGGGGAGCGGCGGCCCAGAATTCCCGTGCAACTCGTTCCTGCGGGACAAGGCGGCGGCGGCGGCGGCAGGGAACGGGCCCGGGGTGGGAATCGGGGCCGGGCCTGGGGCGGGAGGCTCGTCCGAGCCCTCAGCTTGCAGCGATCACCCGAGCCCGGGCTGCCCGCTGAAGGAGGAGGAGAAGCAGCCGCCGCAGCCGCCGCAGCAGCAACTTGACCCAAGTAAGTGCAAAAGAAATTGCCCCCTGATTTATTGCTGAAACCTGTAAGGCTCGAATGTGCAAAACTGATAGTTTTACTAACCTATAAAAACGTCTAGACGCCTACCCAAGCCTAGGCGAGCAACACGTATCCATAAAAAAGCTTCCCATAACCACCTACCTTGGGCGCGCGGTTTGTACGGTAAACAGAGCGCGGGCATTAAGGCTTTTTATGATAATTCCCCCAAGTTGTGAAAAGCGTCCATCCTTGGTGAAATTAATTTAACGACCTCTCTTCCCCACCCTGTCTCTCCCTGCCTCCCCTCCGCAACTCGCTCCCTTGTCTGCAAACCCCCCTCTTCCTAGACAACCCTGCAGCGAACTGGATCCACGCTCGCTCCACCCGGAAAAAGCGCTGTCCCTACACCAAATACCAAACGCTAGAGCTGGAGAAGGAATTCCTCTTCAACATGTACCTCACCCGGGACCGGCGCTACGAGGTGGCCAGGATTCTGAACCTTACAGAGAGACAAGTCAAAATCTGGTTCCAGAACCGTAGGATGAAAATGAAAAAGATGAGCAAGGAGAAATGCCCCAAAGGAGACTGACCCAGGGCGGGCCGGCCTGCAGCGCTCAAACGGCAGCGGGTTTTGGGTTTTTGTCGTTGTTGTTGTTTGTTTTCTTTGTGGGTGCTTGATTCAGAAACTGCAGCGACTCGGACTTTCTTCTTCTTCCTTTTTTTTTTTTTTTTTTTTTTTTTTTTTTTAATTTTAGGTAGAAGTGACTGTGTGGTTGGTCTCTGTGAGTTATTTGGGGGACACTGTATTTGCTCGCATATGTATTGGAGAATCCAAGTGGCTTTGGAGTCTTGTCCTGCCCCACTCCCTCCCTTCCCCACTCCCTTGATTCCTTAGGAAATGCTATATTTTGTGAGTGCACGCAGGCTTGATGGAGCCCTATCCTGTGTAAACCCTCATGTTTCTGAAAAGTGCTGTAGTTTAGTCTCACCCTATCCAACCTCCCAAACAGGGCCAACTATCTAATTCCGAGAATCTGAAGGAAGAGAGAGACTGTGGACATCCCCACCCCTGCTCTCCCAACCAAAACGGCAGGAAAACCCCTGTCCTAGGGGAGCCCGCCGACTGACTTTCAGAGAGGCCTACCGAGAAGCCCTCTGGGCCCTGGGACACGAGGTTGGGGATAGGGGTGGGGAGAGGCTTAGTCCTCAGAGCACCGGGGGTGGGGTGGGGTGAGGGGGAGCTACTTTCTCCCCAGGAGGGCTGAGCTCCCTTGGGCGGCCTCAGGAGGTGGCCCTCCATATTCCTGCCTGAGGACCAGTTGTAAATGTTACCGCTTCCAACAAATAAATGCTGATCTGAACAAATGGAGCCGAGCCGCTGGCCCTGGGCGTGGTGTGACTGCTCTCTTGTCTTTGCAAAATAACAAAATCATCAGATTGCCCCATCCCTGGAAAGGGACACAGTGCTAAAGGTTGAAGGCCCTAGCACCTGGGGGGTTGGGGGTCGCTGAGACGCCTTGAAGCTTCCCATTGTGTAAGCACACCTGACGGAAGAGCACACTTTTCGAAGGTGTCTTGGCACTTCTGCTATCCTGCAGCCAGGGCCACAATGAACTCCCCGACTAAGGCCCTGGGCGAGCCTCTCCGCAGAGCCACTGGCGCCAGGAACTGGGGATCCCTGTGCTAAGACTTTTACACACCGCACCTCTGGCTTACTTCTATCCTGGAGACCCAGCCGCCAACCCCCATCGCCAAACAAGGGAAAGGGCACTCCGGAGTAACTCCCCCAGGCCTGCGGACGGCTGGCTCCAGGAGGTCCTAGCCGGTTGGGCAGTGAGCTTCCACCCCTCCCCACCAAAGCCCCAAAGTGACCTTAGCGGATCAAAATGGTCAAGGCTCTCCTCCCCATAGCCTTATCCTGCCGCCCATTCCCTCCAACCAGCTTCAGTGTGTGTTTAGCCCCCAGCTTGGCCCTCTGAGGCCGCTTTGAGAGGCTAAAATGAAGGTCATTGTGAGGGTTCAGGCGAATCACTGGCGTTGTAGGCCCTAAAGGAGGCCGCGGCGCCGGGCAGCCTGGGTTGGACAGAAGGCGGGGGTGATGGTAGAGATCTTGGGGATCCTGATGAAAGAGGGGGACTCCAAGAAAAAGCAGATGGGGGCTGGGAGGGAAAGCCAAGGCCCAGATCCGGCCGAAGGTGCTGCGTCCTCCGCCCCTTAGGCCAGGCGGATACCTACAGCTCTTTGAAAACAGGAAGAGCCAAGGTGTCATAAAGCCATCGGCTGGCGAGACGTCTGGAGGTAATGAGTTTACGACAGCCCAGGCGCTTCGCTTTGAAACCATCTCATTTTGATGTTTGTGGGAGGAAAGGAAAAATGCAGACAAAACTGGGTCTTAAAATCTGGACAATAAAATATAAACAAGACCTAGACCGAGAAGGAAAGGGTTTGGAAGCCCCCCCAGTGAGGTGTGAGCATCCAGAAAATAAAAACGAGAGGTGATATATTTCTGATTTTTAAAATGGGGCGAACGTTAGAGATAGCCTATGGCCGGTGGCTCTTTAGTATTTTGACTGTGGCCATGATCTGTCTGGATCTTTTAATAATAAAATAAGACAATAATGTCGTTCTGCTGTTACTCGAGATGGCCAGGAGCCATCTTGGACCATTTACTCAAGCAAGCATCTCTTAGAATTAGGTCTTGTGGGGGGAAAGGTGGAGTTACACCTCTCTTCACTGGTCCTACACAACAAATTTCAGGCAAAAATATAGAAGTTTGTTCACTTATTACAGATCAGTCATTTAAACTAAATTGGCAAAACCATTTCTGAAAATGAGAGACAGAAATTTAGCAAGAAACACACTGATTTGGTAATATTTGTTTGTATTTTTAAAGACAAATAGACCGCTTATCCAATTCGGTTCAGCCTGTCACTTAAACAACTTTTAAAAAATTCTCATTTATTGTCTGGAGAAATTTGAATACACATAAACCCAAGAGGGACTTTCCAGACAGGCGCTCGATATGCAGCTGAAGCTTCTAATTTGACTTCAATCCACCCCCAAATTATGCAGTTTAATGGGCCCAAAACATTACAATTAAAAAGTTGAATTAGCAAATACTGATGATTTAATGTTGTAACAGCTTTTAAGAGAAAAACAATACTATTTGACTTCCAGAAAATTTTTAGCTGCCAAAATGCCTGCTTTCTTTGAAAAAAAAAAGTCTCATCAATTAATATTTTTAAGGTTTTGATTTTTGTTAAACCTTGCCGGTCCTGTCATTGTGCCTAACAAGCACAGCTGGGAGATTACAGAATGGGGGACTTGTGGTGTCTGGCAAAGGACCCCGCTGGAAGCTTTTGGCAAACACGCTACTTGCAAGTTCTTGGGAGCACAAATGAGAATTTCCTCTGTATTCAGGAGCCCCGGGTTGCTGCACTTGACTTGTTGACAGTCAAGGAGATGAAGCATTATTAGTGTCAGCAGTCCAAGCCCCAGGCAAACTAAAGAATTAAGATTAGAATTGGTTTGAGGCAAATGAAAGGAAAATCAAACTTGGTTGGCTCGCGACCGCATTTGACCACTAGAGCGCGCTGTTGCTCCACTTTCTGATCTCGTAAAGCTAGCGTTGCTGTGCGGGAAGGTTTTGATTAAAATATTTACAATCTTACTTTTAATCTTAAATTAGGATAAATTTAACAAAAATAAATAACGTGAACTATTAAATTCTCAAGCCATGCTAGTCAGGCATAACATTTTGGCCTAGTCAGCATTTCAGAAAATCTGGACCGTTGGGCAGAAATTACAAGACGTTAAGTTAATGCATTCCATCAAAACAGAAATGTGTAAAAAAGCAGAGATATTTACGAAGTTAACCAGCTTTTCTTCTTTTCGGACAACAGGCGGAATGCTTAGATAACACTGGAAAACTCACATTATTTTGTCATCAGAGGAAACACGTTGTTGTGTTTTAAAACTTAGGCCTGAATGTGCAGAAGTGACAGCCATGTCCATGGGCAACCTCCCAAATATATGGAGTTTATAGTGCCGTGTGTCACTGAGATCTGGATTCTCAAATTTCCCCCCCATTCCATTCCCAAACCTGTTTATCCAGTCAATGTCCAAATACACTCACTTTCCCATGAACATCCAGGCCAAACAGTGGAATAAAGAGGGCACAATTACCAAGCTCCAAGGCTTTATTGAAAAGAAAATCATTTCATTGCACATTTTCAGGACTGAAGTTCAAATCCTAAATAGTCAGAAGCAGTTGTTAAACTTCGCATTTGAAGGATACTTGGAAGAAAAAAAAACCTAATAAAACACCCTTGCCCTTGACCACCACCAGTAAGTCCCCATATCCTCTTATGTAAATTTTAATAACACAAGTACAGGTTCATCAATAATTTGTTTACCTTCACCACTTTCAGCCATTCCTTGTCGAAACAATTGAGTCGGACATTCCTAACGAAAATGCCTTTCTATGATGACCTTATTTATAAAAAGGAGATTCAGCCCACTCGGACTGACCTCGCGATTCTGTCCACATGGACTGAACAACCCCGTAAGGAATGCTGCGTCTCTGAGTCCATCTGGGTTTTTAGGCATTTGTATTCGGCCGTGGAAAGTGAGCACGGTGTGATTTAGTGTAAGCTGGAGTCTTTGGTGAGCTGGGGTGTATCTTCTAGGTCTGTTCTCAAGATCAGAGGACCTGGTGTCCTCCAGACACGGGATTAGCCCGAAGGATAAAGGGTTCAGCACCTAAAGGGGGAGGGAGGGAGAGGAAAAGGGGTAGACAGATGAGAGGGGGAGCGAGAATAAGAATTTAAATATATTTATTGGACATTCAAACGAAAGGGGGGAGATGAAAGTGTGTGTGGAAGCGGTTGTTGGGGTAAAGCCACGCAGCTTTTGCACAGGTGTCACTACAAGGGCACTGCCTATTCCCAAAATGCAAATCCTGGACTTCCGCAGACGAAACTGCGTCTTTTCCTTAATGCCCACAAACCAGGCGTTCTCTTGATTTCTGAGCCTTCTCTTTCTCTCCGGAAAATCAAGTTTATACAAAGGCCCGCATCCATTTCTCTGGCAGTTATTTCAGATTGGTGTGTGAGCAAAAGTCGTTAAGCACAGGACAGGGTAGGTCTGCCTGCGGCTGCCTGGAACCGGCCGGGTCCGAATGCCGACTGGGAAACTCGATTTCTACGGCCCCATTGCCCCCGCCCCCCTCCCCCGGCCGCCCCCACCGTGCTCCACCCGGGGCCACAGCCCGCCCAAGTCTGGGCGCCTGGGTTGGGACCCCGGAGCCCTGCGCCCTGCCCTAGGAATTGCCACCCACCCCGGCCTGAGTCTGCCCACTGGGAACATTTCTGCCACTCTTCGCTCTCTCAGGGACGCTAATGTCCCCTTCCCACATTCTCTCACCTCCCCCCTCCCCGTGGCCAACACTGACGTCTATCAAGGGTGAAATGATGGAAACTATATTCATGGGCATGATTTCCATTAAATATCAATTAACCTGGGAGCCTCAACCAGGCATGCAGTGCGTCAAGGGTAAATGTACATCTCATTTCCACAGGGCCTGCTCGGCTGGAAAAAGCAGGACTTTGATTCGCTTTGATAAGGTCAGGATTCGGGAGGCTGGATGGTGGCTTTTTAATCAAAACCACTTAGCTAGGCCCAAGTTAAAAAAAAAAAAATATGCACGTTCGTCCACGGTCAGAAATTAAGGAAAAAAAAAAAAAAGCCACGGCCAGTCCCTGCTGGGCAGTTCCAGGAGCGGAGCGGAGCGATCCTCTGCTCTGCGGCCTCCTGAGAGTGACCTCCCCGCCTGCCCCAAGGCTAAGGCTCGGCCGCGCCCCCTCTCTGCGGACCCCGGGGGCCCCCGCGAGCCCTTGGCAGTGCGGCTTTATGGGCCCCCTTTAAGGCTGGCGGAGGCATCCCGGGGCCGGCGTGCGGCGTCCCGTCCGGCGCAGGGGCCGCTTCGCCGCCGCCGGGATCCCTCCGCGCGGTTATCTCGCCCCCATCTCGCTCCCTCTCCTCGCAGTGGCGGGGTGCGAAAATGCCTCGCCGGCGCGCACCGGGGCGGCAGCCTCGGCGGCGGCGGCGGCAGCGCTGGGAGGGGGCGGCGGGGGGAGGGCTGAGGTGAGAGGTGGCACCGGGCAGAGGGTGTGTTTTCTTTTCGTCTCCCCGCAGAGCGGGGGCTCGGCAAACCGAGCCTAAGCGTCTGTCTCCCCCGTGGGCCGCGCGCACTTTTTTCCTCGTCCCGGTGCGCTCGGGCTGCCTGGTGCCTGAGAGGAAACTGGAGGCCGCGGGGCAGGTCGCCCGGGCGTCGGCGGTTCTACTGCGGCCCAGCAGGCGCGCGCCTGGAGAGGCCCGCCGGGCGGCGGCGGTGACGGCGGCGCGCCGGGGCGGGCGAGGCCGCGCGGCCCAGACGGAGGCGCGGGAGCCGGGCATGAGCGGCCCGCGGCCGGACGGTCGGGCCTGACGGGGAAGCGCTCGCCGGGCGAAGAGGCCCGGCGGCCCCCGCGGCTCGAGGGAGCCGCCCCAGAGGCCCCCGCGGCAGCGCGGCCCAGCCGAGGCGCGCCCCTCACCGGTGGGCTCCGCGCCGCCGGCCCACCCGCGGCCGCCGCCCCGATGAGCTCGTACTTCGTGAACCCGCTGTACTCCAAGTACAAGGCGGCGGCGGCGGCGGCTGCGGCTGCGGCTGCGGCGGCCGCGGCGGGCGAGGCCATCAATCCCACTTACTACGACTGTCACTTCGCGCCCGAGGTCAGCGGCCGCCACGCCGCCGCCCTGCAGCTCTATGGCAACAGTGCCGCCGGCTTCCCGCACGCGCCCCCGCAGGCGCACGCGCACCCGCACCCGCACCCGTCGCCGCCGCCCGGGTGCGGCGGAGGGGGCGGCCCGGGGCCCGGCCAGGACTACTTCCACGCCGGCGCGGGCAGCCCGGCTGCTGCCTACCAGGCCGCCCCACCTCCTCCTCCGCACCCTCCGCCTCCGCCGCCGCCTCCCCCCTGCGGCGGGATTGCCTGTCACGGGGAGCCCGCGAAGTTTTACGGATACGATAACTTACAGAGACAGCCGATTTTTACGACCCAGCAAGAGGCCGAGCTGGTACAATATCCTGACTGTAAATCGTCCAGTGGTAATATTGGCGAGGACCCAGACCACTTAAATCAGAGCTCGTCTCCTTCTCAAATGTTTCCCTGGATGAGACCACAAGGTTGGGATGCACTTTTTTTTTTTTAAAGGAGGGGAGAAAGGGAGAGATCTGCTTTCATCTCACGTTCTAGCTTTAAAACTCCCCTGTCCTTTCCCTCTCCCCCTCCTTTTCCTTCTGGTGTAGCCAATGTGGCTCTTGTACATAAACTAATACAGACTTTAAAAAAGTGTGTAAAGATGGGGACAGAATAATTGTGAAGACTTTGCCTCTGCCTCTCTCGCCTGCACACCTGCACACATTCTGATACATCTGTATCAGAATTAAAGACCACTGTGTATTTCACCTCTTATGCCCGTTTCAGAAAACTCCTGCAGCATTCAGAGAATCAACCATTTAAAAACAAAAACAAAAACAAAAAACCGTTGATTTTCCTCCCCTTTTTGTTGTTGTTGTTGTTTTAATCAGCAGCTCCTGGTAGACGGAGAGGAAGACAAACCTACAGTCGCTTCCAAACCCTAGAGTTGGAAAAGGAATTCCTTTTTAACCCTTATCTGACCAGGAAGAGAAGAATCGAGGTCTCCCATACTCTGGCCCTCACGGAGAGACAGGTAAAAATCTGGTTCCAGAACAGGAGAATGAAATGGAAAAAGGAGAACAACAAAGACAAGTTTCCTGCATCCCGGCCGGAGGCAAAGGACGGAGCAGCCAAGAAGGAAGCTTCGGGGCTGGAGGAAGCCCGGGCAGAAGGCCCCGCAGATTAAACCCTGCCTTTATATCTTTACCACAGACTATTAAGACTAGTGATCAGTATAAGTATATACTGGTGAACACAGCCGTTTCTCCCCTCTTGTTTTTTGGAAAGGACTTTACCTGTGTTTCAAGCTACCTTAATGTCACTGCTCTTGAGGTTTCTGCGCTTTGAAAGGGATTTGTGTGTTTTTAAAGAAAATAGTTTGTAGTATCGCCTAGAAGCAGTCCCTGAGCTGTCCTATAGAAGGGTAATTTGATACCGACCTTGTAGCTATATTTTTATAATGGTAATTTTTAACGTCTGAGCTGGTGGTTTGCCTCAACAACATAAACTTCCTAATGATCAGCACTAGATGATTGAATATAAAATGCTTTATTAATCAAACAAGTGCACTTGAACATTTTAAATCTTTATGGTGAGTAAATTAAAAGAAGTTTATTAATAATGTTTTTTAAAATTATGCCTGCAGAATATTTACTTTATTATTTGATTAAATGTATTATTTATATTTTTCTTTCTGCTTTTGTAATGATGATTCAGGTGTCTTCTGGTTTGCTTCCAGAAGGTTTCTTTGAGCATTTTGTAAATGTTTGTCAGGGAAGAGTCTGGGCCAAATATTGGAAAAGCACATTAGCTGAAGAGCGCGATGCAATGCGTTGTCAGGCTGCCGGCTCCTCGGACCTGCAGAGGGGGGTGCCAGGGACAGGGTGTAAGGGTAATGTCAGAAGCTACAGCTAGTCGGGCTGTGGTCCATACAGATTATGGCCATTGAATAATCTAGAGAATTAATACTTGAAAACTAATTGCAACATTTTCACTAACTATTCATTCTGGCAAGTGGCCTTGCTTTCATTTTGACCCCCCTCCACCCCCGCTTGTAATCGCCTGGATTTCTAGGTCTCTGTGCTCTGTGTTTCTGCTTTTTCAAGTAGGTGCCATATTTATTGTATTCTCCTTGCACTGCTCCTGTGCTGTTTTAAGCCAGCTTGCTGTGTTCATCTCAGATGTCGGTTGGTACGTCCTCTGCTGTTCTTCAGGAAAACCATGGCCTCACCTATTTGAAATGAGCCCTGAGTGTAAACGCAGAAACTCCCGAGTGTAAACAACCGCTCCAGAGCATAGCTCCTTAATAAAGAGATGTACCTCCATGAAGAGCAGCGATCGTATCTTTGCGCCGAGAAAATCGTCCTGGCCAGTCACAGACAATGCCAGGGCTCACATGAAGGCAGGGACTTAGTCAGGCCTCTGTCTGATAAATGGGTATGGGTTATATACTTCCGAAGCTGTTTGATGATAAAGGTGGTGGTGGTGGTGGTGGTGGTGGTGGTGGTGGTGGTGGTAGTGGTGGTTATACAGGGGCCCTCTAAAGTGGGCTAAATCTCCACACTTCTTTATTAAATAATTCTGGCATGATACTGTGACAGCTTTGAACTTCAAAAGGATTCAAGTCAAGTTGTAGGCCTGATGATCCAGAGTCCAGGTTACACCATAGCTTAATTCCAAAGACTCCTAGTTGAAGCTGGGGTTTGGCATCTATTATTAACAGGATATCCATTTCCCATTTGGGACTGCTCATGCAGCTGCTGCCTTTTTATACTACGGGGAATGAGGGAGGGAGAAAAGAAGGGAAGGAAGGGAGAAATTAAAATAAATATATTTCTCATGGGAAAGAAATGGAATACCTTAAGGAGACATTGAGATCTGGCTGCTTTTTCTAGCCACATTTGCTTTTATGGGTGTGGTTTTTGTTTTATTGTTAATTTCCAAGCTGATTTCTACTACCTCAGTAAGAAAAGAAGGTTCTTTAGCTTTAGAGCAGGTTCACTGCCAGGTGTTAGTGGGTGTTTGTCTGCTATCTTGTGGATGGCAGTAGGGTTGATACTGACTGGCAAGTCAGCACCTGGCTTCCACCCAGGGAAGAGGCCATGGCTGTGACATTTGTCAACCTAAGCCCGGAAAGACGATTTAAGTCAGGAGTGGCCAAGGCTTAAACATTTGCACAGAGCAGACAGCTGCAAAGGCCAGTGCTGGATTTGGGGGGGTGTTTTGCTCTTGTGTACTGCCTGAACCAATCGCTCTTTAAGTTAGCTAGAACAGAGAGCAAGGAGCCCAGCTGGAAAACAGCCTCAGGGGTAAACTACCTGAAAACCAGCACTGGCTAAACTCCATCTGCTTTTGTTTTAAGGAACTCTTTAAACTTTGCTATCTCTGGGGTTGGAAAGATGGCTCAGCAGTTAAGAGCACTTGTTGCTCTTGCAGAAGACCAAGGTTCCAGTTCTTAGCATCCATGTGGTGACTCAAAACCATGCATAATTCCAGTTCCAGGAAATGGAATGTGGTGCATTTACATGCATGCTGCCAAAACATTTCTACACATAGAATAAAAATACATTTAAAAATTGGTGTCTCCAACTCAAGAATGCGTCGCCCCAAATGTCACTCTTCAAACTATAAAACTTGGCAAGCTTGGCAAGGTCCTTAGGAAAAGGACCTATTAAGTGAATGGATGGGAATAGAAATCAAAGATAGAAAATAAGGTAAAAATGTCACATCTTTGCCATTCTGACAGACTGTACAGCTCTGAAAATGCACCTTTGTTTTGGGCCATTCTGGCCCCTAAAGTATAGATTCATACATACAGAAAATGTTGATAATAAATGTAAAAATGAATATTCCTTTTTGCAGCTACCAAAGAGCATCATAGGTCTCCAAATAAAGACCTTGAGTAATTACCCTCCTCCCTCCATTTCCTCCCTTCCTCTCAGCAAGGTTGGACCCACCCCACCCCCCCAGCCCCTTGATGGTGTCTTAGTAGAGAGGGACTAGAGAGCTAGAGGGAGCAGGCAAAGTGCTCTTCTGATTGGTTCAGATCTGTAAACATTAAGCACTGCATCAAGAAATGAACTTCTTTTTTTGCTGCATAAATTTACATAAACCTTCAGAGACCTTGTAAAACCAGGTGGAGCTTTTCTATCCTGAAAGGAGACCTAGAGAAATCTGTAATTCCAGAAAAATCAAGAGCCCCTCAATGTGAACACTGGCTAAAAGAGAAAAGCCTTCTGGGTGAATGACCAACACAAGAGCCAGAAAGGCAAACCGAGGGCGTGGTGGTTACTCCTTTTTAAAGAAAAGTCAGCGCGAGGATACCATTTTCTGCGTGGTATTACTTGTCTCTGCACAGCAGACAAACAGCCCAACATGGCTGCCTCTCTGTGCAGTCTCTTCCCGTCCCTCATCCCCCTCCCCCTGAAAAGGCAAGCGGTAAGCTCTGCTTTTATTTGGATAGAAGGCAGATGATACAGAGGCAAATTGACATTAGGTCTTAGAATGTTTTAGAATTGAACAATCTCTTTACCCACTTCCATGTGTATAGACCAGGAAATAAACACCGGGTTGCCCATTTAAGTGTGTAATAACATATTGTTTAATTCACTGCGTAAGAATTCACATCCCGCGTCTGTCCTCCATATCTTTGGTGTTTGCTGAATCCTTGGGTGTCTAGAGGTGGAAAGGGGGAGAGAAAAAAAAACATTTTAATGGACCAGCAAAATTATGGTCCACTGGCCTTTTCAAGAATTAAGAATTTTGCTGACAGATGGTGGCAGAAACCTTTTAATTAAAATTATCCAAGGTCACCAGAACTTTCTCTTGGGATACAAACGGCCTGCACAGGAGGATGCTATGCTATTCCAGCTTCTGTCCCATTCCTCTAGGAACTCACAGGGTCTAAAGATGGTTCTGGCAGAGAGCTTCAACATCTCGTGCAGATGCTCATAAACACCTTGCTAGACGGTTCTGAAAAGACTGAGCAGGGCGGTGTGGCCCCTGTCTGGCAGGAGCCTGCAATAGCATTGACTTTCAGGTGGGGCTCCACAGAGGGCTTCGCACTAACATTAATACAAAGGTGATAGCGACTCCAACCTTTGAGGAAAAATTATTTTCCTAGATTGTTCTTTTCAAGAATAGATGAAACTCCTTTCCTTCCTAGAGCTGCATTGAGCATTTTTCAATGGCCAAACATGGGGGTGAGAAGCTGAAGTGACCGGAGGAAGAGCACAGAGGACTGTGTTAGCTTCCCCAATAAGCAAGACTAATCTTAGGACCTAAAGTGAGGGGTTTGGGGGGGTTCATTTCTGTGGCCATAGATTAAAAGCCCAATCGTGGGTGTTCAAAATGGTATTTCAGAGAGGTAGACAAGTATCCAAAACCATTCACAACCTTTGGAATGGGAGCTTGCTCACACCCTCCCCACCCCTACCCCAACCCTCTCACCCCCTTGCGCCACAGAAACCTGCAGGAGGTGGGAGGGACCCTAATTTAGGTGGAAGCCAAGTGAGTAGTGAATGCGCTCTCTTGGCCTATGCAGCCCCATTTTCTGGACAAAGTACTGGGATGTGGCTTTCCTGAAATGGGCGGGTAAAAGCTGAGAGCCTGGCTTTCCTTCTGGACAAGTGGTTTTTGTGAGGGAGAGGAAGAGAGTAGCCAAGTGACCAACGTGGGGGTGCGGGGGGGGGAGGGAGACGTGAGACCTGGTGGGGGGGGCGCTGTGGGATGACAGCCCGGGCTTGGGCACTCCTTGCTCTCATTTTCCTCCCACATGGCGGCCAATTGCACAGACGTTTTGAGCCAAACAAAAACAAAAATGCCCAGTAATTCCTAGAAAAGGTGTGTGTATTTGATGTGGGGGGGGAGGGACACAGAGACAGACACAGAGACAGACACAGACAGCGAGAGAGAACTCACACAACACACACACACACACACACACACACACACACACAGAGAGAGAGAGAGAGAGAGAGAGAGAGAGAGAGAGAGAGAGATCCAAAGAGAAAGGAAAAAGAAAGAAGAAAGATAAAAAGAGCAGGGATAGTAAGGAGAGAAGAGAGAAAGAGAAGGGGAAAAACATGGCGCTCGCGAGCTGTATGTGCAAAATCCGCAAGGAATTGCAGTAAATTCCTTTTTGTTTGAAGAAAATTTACAACTTGGTAATAGACCTTTTTATGACCTATTTGCGGTCGTCATTGGCTGCGGCTGGTCATGTGCAGGCGCCGCTTGCCTTCACGGCCTTTTTCCTGATTTCCCAGGCGAATTTGCCCCCGCATTCTGCTTTCCCAGAGCCTCACCCCCTCTTTTTCTAACCTTTGTCTCTGCAGAGGTGGGCTCTAGTCGCCGGCTGCGGGATCGCGTGGTCCGCAGCGGCCTGGGCTCCCGCCGCGACTTCACTGCTGCTCGCCCCGGGTCGAGATCGCCGCCGCCTCCGGAGCCGGCGGGGAGCCCGGAAGGAGCCCCGGGCGCCGAGCCACCCGCCGCCGCTCACAGTCCTGCGGGAAGCCGACCGCCTGCTTCGCCAGGGCGACCCCGGCCGCGCACTTCCCACCCGATCCTTCCAGCAACATGAGCCCTAACCTGCCGCCGAGGGTGAGCGCAGCCCGGCAGCGCCGGATGGATTCCAGCCGCCGCCCGGGCCGCCCGCCCGCAGTTCGGCACCCTCCGGGTAAGAGCCACCCTGCTGGCGCTAGAGCAACCCGCGCCACCGCCTCGGGCAGTGGGTGCCACTTCCCCAGCCTTATCCGAGAACCTGGGGATAGCTCTCTGCAACCCTGTCCTTAAAGTATGTCCCTTGGGGCTCGAGGTAGGGTCCCGCTAGGCTCAAAAGTGCATAGGGAGCTATTTCCTCACCCCCACCCCCCAGAGATCCCTTGACTTGGAAACCCGCAGATCCCGAACCCCCCCTCCCCCAATCCGCCCTGGGAACAAGAAAGTGCAAATGGTTTCTGGACTCCTCAGTTTGGCTGGGGGTGGGGGTGGGGTCAGTAAAGGTTTCCTACGGTATAGAATACTGTATTTCTGTGGTTTGATGGTGGTCAGAGCTACCCTAGGTTAACAGGTGTTTTTCAAGGGTTGGGTCATGGGTGGGGGTGGGGCGACTTCGGTGTATTCAGGATGTCTTTCATGGGTGAGGCCAGTTTTTATGATCTATAGTTTTTTGGGCCTTGTGTATAAAGATGCTTTAGTTATTTTTAAACGTTTCTCTAATTCTTAAGGGGAAAATAGTAATAACCCACGCTAGGTTCCTCCTGCATTCGATGATGTGTCAGGTGAATTTGGACTCTTTTATGTTACAAAATGGATGTTTGCTGTGGGAAGTAATATCAGAAAATCTGGTGCAGGTTTTAGGATAAACCCAATAGATGTTTGAGAAATGCGAGGCATTCGGACTTTCAAACATCGCGTGTGTTTCTCATTTGTCAGAGTAATGTAAGAGTGGATCTTTTTGCTTTCCAAATGCGTTGTGGTTTTTTTTTTTTTTCATTTCCCAATAAACACCATACTGCAATATTTTCCCTACTTCGAAACTACTGAACCAAAACACACAGGAGAAAAAGAAAAAAGAAAATCTTTGCAGAACATAATGTTGTTTTTACTCCCCCAAAATTTTGAATGGTATTTGACGATGCATTTTGAAACCCCTATTTCCTGTTCCTTCATGAACACATAGGGAAACACTGAAGCCTTAGACAATCTGCCGCATTGCGCATGGGACTGCACGTGGTGGTGAGCGATAGTCCCCAACGCGCCTATCGACAACTCCTTATTGTTTGCCCAAAATAACAGTGTTGGCTGTGCAAATATTTGTGAACAATAGGTGGTATACTCGTAGAAAGGGGTTTTTAGTTATTAAGGATGGGATCACTCTCATTTCAAAATGGAGGACCAGTTGATGTCTGCAGGACTGTCCTGGGTCAGTAACTCACTGTCCTTGGAATGGGTTTTTGTTTTTTATTTTATTTTTATTCGGAGTGTCTGTACCTAGTAAGCAGTTCTCTATTACACCGAGATCATCCTCTGAAAGTGAGAGGAAGCATTCCCTTTTGAAAAACAAGCTCCTTGTCTGGGTCCATAGGCCCTGCAGCTGGCTAGGTCCATCGAAGTAGGGTGGGGCTGAAGGACTTGATGATCTGAGGCTGGGTGGGGCTGGGGGTGGACTTGGAGTTCTGAGGCTGGGTGGGCCTGGGGTGGGCTTGGTGCTCTGCTGGCTAGGTTGTAGATTTGGGGTTTCAGCTGCTTTTTCCTGGGTTTGGTGGCCCAGCCTGTTTCAGTGACTAACATGGCTCTGATTACATGGAGGAAGGTGACGCCACAGGCAAACATGGAGGATCGAAGGCAGCCTCGTGGCCATAGGAAAAGCTTACTAGAAAGAAATGGTTGCAACTTGAGAAATAAGTGTTTGGGAAGTCGCACATTTTCTCTACAAGGAAAGGCTAAGAGGCTGGCACCACCGCCATAACTGCCTTCATTGTCTCTGTGAAGCTAACAACAACAAAAAATAAACAAAAACAAAACAAAACAAAACAAAAAAGAAAGAAAGAAAGTGGAGAGAAAAAGAAACGAAATTTAAAGATTATTCAGAGCCTAAGAGCTTAGAGACTTGTGGGCTAAACTCCCAACATCCTGGGCCCAAACCTCTATTTATAGACTGGGGAGCCAATGTCCTGGCCTTGGTTTCTTCTTGTGTGGATTCAGGACCTGGAAAGGCTAGGGGGAAAAAGCAAAGTTCGCTATTACAAACGTAGGCAAGAAAACTGGCTGAAAACTAACCGTCTTTTTTCCTCTTATATCTTTCTACCAATACGTATATTTTGCCAGAATTCTGTTCTCTGAGCCCAAGAGGCAGGGGAAACCGGAACAAAGACAGTATTTCACCCTGGGCTGGCAGGCAGCTGTTAGAGGTGTTTACGGCCTTGTCGCAGTGCGGCGGCGGCCGCCAGTGAGGGTATGCGGGGGCACAGGAAGCTGTGGAGAAGCAACCCAGAACTCGGAATTCCGATTTAAATCCAATTTAGGTGCCCTTTTTCGGAAATGATAAAAATAGATACCATTGTTTCAAAGGAAAGTATCTCCTAGACTTCATAGCTTTGCAAAACTAAAGGAGAAATTATGCTCTCTAAACCTAGGGTGGCGTTCCCCCTCTATATTAACAGATGATAGGGGAAGCTGCACCCCATATGTGAAAATTCTGATCCAAAGACCACGCTGAGAGTGTCCATGAGCAACATGGAGATTTTGTTGATTTGAGGGAACCAGACTAGCAAACTAAAAAGATTGATCTAGGCACTAATTCAGATTTTCCTGCAAAAGAAAACTATGTTTTCTGCGTCTTTTAGGTAGGATTTTCGAGTCCCTCCACAGCCAGGCGCTGGAGTAGTGCGCTGTGGCGCCCTGGGCACTGCACTTGAGGCAGGGACTGCTCAGAGCCTCCGCAGTGCGGGGCTGCGCACGCCCAGCGCATGTGCAGTGAAATAGCCCAGCCCAGGGATTGACCCAGCACTGCTGGGGGAGGGAGCGATAGGAGGAGATAACCAGATCCATTACCCCTTCCTTAGGATTTGCTGCTCATTCCGCCTTTCATCTAAAGATAGCCACTACTTTACCCTTGACTACAATTACTTTCAATCTTAGACTTAAACCACCCCACCCTAATGTGTCTACCGTAGAGAAATAGGTTGCAAATATGAGCTAGTAGTGAGTAGATTTTTTTTCTTTTCAGGTGCACACACACACACACACACACACACACACATTCACGCGCGCGCGCGCGCGCGCGCACACACACACACACACACACACACACACAGACGCACATGCGCGCACACACACGACCCTCAGAAATACATTTTTTTTTCAGACTGGCACTGCCTACTCCCGTTCTCGGATCTTGTTACACCAGCACAGCACAGCACAGCACAGCACAGCACAGCACAGCACAGCACAGCGCAGCGCAGCACAGTGCAACACATCCTAAAGCTCAGACTCAGCAGAGAGCAATCAAGTAAATAAATATGTAAGCCGGACGTGGTGGCGCACGCCTGTAGTCCTAGCACTTGGGAGGCAGAGGCAGGTGGATTTCTGAGTTCGAGGCCAGCCTGGTCTACAAAGTGAGTTCCAGGACAGCCAGGACTACACAGAGAAACCCTGTCTCGAAAAAGAAAAAACAAAAAATAAAAAAATAAAAATAAAAATAAAAAATAAATAAATATGTAATTAAGTAAATGAACAAACTGGAGGGATTTCCCTCCTGCCTCTCCTAATCAATAAGAGATACTCGCTTCTGGGTCACAAGCTTTCTGAGCTGTGGGTGGGGTGCTGAGAGGTAGCCTCAAGGACTTTTGGACTCCCTTTTGCTTCTCCAGTGGACGTGGCAGGACCAACTTCTGATGCCCCAGGAAGGAAGTGCCTGGCCTTGGTTTTCTAGGGCTGGTGGTGTCCCTTTTCGGCTGTCTGGAGCTTTGTCCAGGAGGAGGCGCTGTAGGACAAGCGTCTCGCTGGCTTCGCCGATGGCGCGGATGCCCTAGGTGGGAGGGGAATGGGAGGACACAGAGCCACCCCTTCCTCTGCCCCGCCTTCCACCTCAGCTCGCTCAACGTGCGTGGAATCAGACAAGGGTGGAAGGTGTAATCACTTCTCAGCTAGCGGCCCTCAACAGAGGCATCTGAGGTCCTTGGAGCCTGAAGACTGATTCTGGGGTAAAAGGCCCCCTTGTTTCCCTCCCGACCCAGAGGGGGGCGTTATTTCCTCATTCTGTTCTCTAGGAGCAGGCAATCAGATTTTATGGTAGAGCAAGCTGTTCCTAATCCACAGGACCCCAGTAAGAAGTAGCACCCCATGAACAGCTTCAGTTCCTGCCTTTCACGTTTCCCAAGTTTCTAGTTCCCAGAACAGGCAGCTTGGGGAAACACAGCATGGATGGAACCCCTTTGCATCAAGACAACTGACCTCCTCCTGCTTATTTAGAACAGGGCCTGGGCCCTGCAACATTTCTGACTGTCTGAAAGTCTGAGGAAGTCCACACATCACCCTGGGCTCCACAGGGTGATGTGTGGACTTCTGTCCCCAAGCCACTGCCTCACCACTGTGCTCATTGCAGGCCTACTGTGTGCTTTGCTGACTGGTTCAAAGGTGACATGACCTCAACTCACCTGGCCTCATTGATCCCCCGTGTTGTCCCTTAGCAATGTCCCCCTCTACGTTAATTTAGGGCAATGATTCTCAGGAAAAGTCTGTGTGAGCCCGAATGTCTGGATAAACGAGGTGTCTAGGTTCCATGCCAAACACCCTGAATTCCAATGTCAAGAAGCAGTGTCCAGGCATCCTGAAAACACTCCCCCCCCCCAAGGCAGTGAGGAGAGTACTTAGGATGGAGAGCCGTGGTTAAGGGTGTCTCCTGCTTAGCTCTTTATTCTCCTGATCCCGAGTTCCTTCTTCGTCTACACTGGACATACCCAGAGCCCACAGCCATAACTGTCTGGGGTGTGTGTTTGTGTGTGTGTGTGTGTGTGTGTGTGTGTGTTTGTAAGTTACCACACTATAGGTGAGTAATTTCTTCCATTTTATGCATGAAATTACAGGGTCTATGCATTCCTCACGTTGGGTTTTGAAAGCTCAAAGGTCAGGTTCTAAACAAAGTTCAGGCTTAATTGGGTTCAAATTCAAACCCTACAACTAATGCTTGAATTTAGGTGAGCGGGACATCTTTGAGCTTGTTTTCTCCTTTGAAAGTAGGAATAATTAAGAGTACCATCAAGAGTTCTTAGGTGGTTGGGCAGTGGTGGCGCACGCCTGTAATCCCAGTACTTGGGAGGCAGAAGCAGGCGGATTTCTGAGTTCGAGGCCAGCCTGGTCTACAGAGTGAGTTCCAGGACAGCCAGGGCTACATAGAAACCCTGTCTCGAAAAACAAAAACAACAAAACCAACAACAACAAAAAACCAAATAAACAAGAGTCCTTATGAGGATCTTACATTATTTTTTTTTAAAGACAGGATGTCATTATGTTACCAGACTGGCCTTGGACTTAGGGCAATCTTTCTGCTCCAGTCCCCAGGGTTCCATGGGGAGTAAGTCACCACACGTGTCTTGATTTTTACTTCCATGTTACTTTTGTATTGAGCACAGTTCTAATGGTGCTGAGTATACTTATTAGCTAAGTCCTTTAAAAAGTGCATTGGCACTTACATTTTAACACTTGACCCTCAACAGCATTGGCCCTGCTTTCCCCTGAGTAAGACCTTGACTTTTACAGGCAAAGGAGACGGGCTGGTTTCCCCAATAAACCCTTGAGTTCTATAGAGGATAAAAGAGACCTGAACCGGACATGATGGTCCATGCTGATAGTCCCAGCACTGAAGAAGCGGCAGCAGAAGGATCAACGTTAGAATCTGAGGCCAGCCTGGCCTTTATATGGAGTTGAAACCCCACCTAGACTACTTAGCGAGTCCCTATCTCAAGGAAATGAAACCATAAAATAAAATAAATCTTGGTCAGGTCTCATCAGCCATGGCCTCTCAGATCTTGATGTCTAGTACTCACACACATCAGTGTTCTGCCCAGGAGGAAAACAAACGCTCTTGGCTCCTTAACAGGTGGCCTTACCCCCCCCCCATAGCTGTATTTTGAGTGGCCAGGCAGGGCCTGCAGTCTCTCCTAAGCTCACAGTCAGGGCCTCCTGTCCCTTCCAGCATCACCCCGTTGTGCTGTCAGCCACACCCACCCAGAGGTTCCAGGGCATCCTAGTCTCCTGGAATGTGAATGGGATGGAGTGAGAAAGCAAAAAGCCAGGCCCCTCCCCCTGCTTAATCCTCCTGCACTCCCCCTATGGCTCAGGCACCATGGCTGTAGCTAAACCCAAGACCTAACTTGGGCAAGAGTAATGACAAAGTATGCCTGCAGAAGGACATATCCTCCAAGTTTTCAATGGCTCTCCATTTTCTTGAAAGAAACAAACAAAAATTTAGAGACGACATTCTGTTGGGAAGCTCAAACTTGTCAGAAACTGACAATCATCCTGCCTCAGCCTCCCAAATGTGAGGCTTGGTTGTAGGTGTGTGCCTCTGCACTTGGTTGAGATTCTTCTTGTTTATGAAGAATTTCATGAACACCACTTCAGGCTGTAACCCACACATGTGTGTACACTCCCAGAGACCAGGTTCCCACCTCTCTAGCTCTGGCTTCCACCACCATTTTCCAAGCTACTTCTCTTGACTACACTAAGAGTCTGAGTCAGATTATCCTGAAAACATACAGAATGTCTTCTCCCTGCAGTTTGTGCCCTATAGAGTTCTGTCTGTAGCCTAAGAGAGCAACACTGCAGGCCATCCAATCCCCATGCCATCTAGCCCAGGCCTCTCTAGCACGCAAATATTCTTCTTGGAACCACTGAAGTCTATTCTAGCCTCTGATCCCAAGTCAGACATCCTGCCTCCAGGCCCTTTTCCACCATGAAAGGTTCTTATATCCTACCGAGAGCTTTTTCCTTTAGGATCTTGCTTTCCTTACAGAGGACTCTAGAGAGTAGCTCCATTGAGAGGAACTTCAGTCCTGTAGTACCAGGAGGACAAAACTGCATTTCTCGATTGTTTGAGAATCCCTTTTCAGTTCTTCTCTGGCTCTAACCCTAGCCTGTGTCCTTAAGCACAAGCCCTGGGTAGACTCCTTGTTCAACCAAGGCTTCACCCTACCTGTCTTTACTTGTGCAGACATTTAAATGGAGAGCTCAACACCCTCTCTAGGCAACAGGCCTCTTACTGAGCCAACATTAGCATGAGTTTCTTTAGGGTGTATTGAAGGTTGACCTGTATTGAGCCTGAAATATCTGATAATGTCTTCTGGGACTCCTTCCCTCTCTCCTTCCTGGGAGCATCTGGGTTGGGGAAGTCTTATGGGGACCTTATATCATGGAAGGCCACAGGGAAGAAATTCTCAGGATTGGCTGTAGCTGAACGAGAAGAGGCAGTACCCAGGTCCTAGTTTACTGGGAAACCAATTTCTTACAGGTTTTTCTTTTTCTTTTTTTCCTTTTTCTTTTTTTTTTTCCTTTTTTGGTGCTGGCTGTTGCTGTTGGTTTCTTGTTTGCTTGTTCGTCCCCCCTCCCCTTACCCCCAGACAGGGCTTCTCTTTGTAGCCCTGGCTGTCCTGGAAATCATCAGGCTGCCCTTGAACTCACATGAGATTCACCTGCCTCTGCCTCCCCAAGTGCTGGGATTAAAGGCCTGCACCACCTCTGCCCAGCTTCCTTACAGATTTTACAGGAGGGCCACCCTCTTTTCTCCCTTCCTTGTCAACTGGAACAACTACCAACATTCAAAGTCCTTGGGAGACAGAATGTTGGCGGAGGCTCAGAGTTTGGTCACTTGTCTAGCATTCCCGAGTCCCTAGAAGGAATTTCAACTACAGGGATTGGGGTGGAGAAGCTCTGGGGCACCTAAAGCACCCTAGTTCAGAAGGCTTTCCCACTGATGCTCAAATTCTCTCTGCCAGGTCCCTATTCTCTCTCTTTCATTCACAAAACCTAGGCCTCTGGAGGTGTGATCCAATAACAAGGATGGGAGAAGATACATTCTTGCCTCTTAATCATTTTGCCTTTGAGCTCTAAGACCAGAAAACAAAGATGTCTGCCTCAGTGTATTTCTCCCTCCCCACCCCACCCCCCAGTTTCTCACACCTGATCTCATTTCCTGTCACTCCCTTAAGTGCCCAGAATAGGCTGCCTCTTCCCGAGGGCCCTATAGTCAAGTTTGCAAGCATGTCTCAGACATCAGTTTTCATCAACTCTCTCTCATCCATAAAAAGTAACTACTGATCCCACCCAGATCCCGGGCACTGTCATCCTTGTCCTTCCACCAGCTCTCAAGGCTCCAACCGCTCCAACTGGCTCTCACCTCCTTACAAAGGGCTCATCACAAAGGCTTGGAAAGTCAACTACCATTTGATTCATCTTATCCTAAAAATGAAAACTTTTCTCCATGCCCTGGTGTTCATTATCTCTTTTGGGTGATTAGCCATGTTTCATTTCAAAATTGAAGGATTATCTCTACCCTTACTTTAAGAATATGCCACTGATTGTTAAGACAAAAGAAAACCGACAAAAGTCTTTCTACATGGCTGATGGGACTTTTTTTTTTTTAAGGGTCAGAGGGGATAAATGGCTGTCCTAGTGTCTGAACTAACAAGCCCCTTGTTTTCTGGCTAATGAGAGTCAAATCAGCAAGTGGGTTTGCAAATGGCTAGAAATTAGCATGCAAAGAGATCTTTATACAAAGAATCTTCTGGGCTTGTGGGGTTTTCTAATAGGAATGGTTGTAAGTACATTTGACTTATAAATCGATGTGTGTGTGTGTGTGTGTGTGTGTGTGTGTGTGTGTGTGTGTTTTATAAATGTGTGCAGCACATCCATTATTTTATCAGAGAGGTAAAAAAAAATCACACATTTTCACGAGATTTGTGGCACCTCTGTAGGGCCACTGAAGGGTGATGGGGGCCAATTCTCTTCTTGTTTGTGCCTCTCCCTGGGCGGTGGGGGGACTTCCTGCCATCCCGCACTCCTGTCTCTCATATCTCCCACAAGCAGAGGCAGCCACATTCTCGGTGTGGAGTGTCCAGCCCTTTTCCTGGATTGCTCAGCAGGATAGACAGAGAGAGTCCTACACGTCTGTCTTTCTTAGTCTCTCCCTGGGGGGGGGGGCTGCGGTGGGGAGGAGTTCCTGGAGAGCCCGCTGCTCAGACGTGAGCCTTCAGAACCCTCCAGCACTGCTCTACATGACTGGGGCACACAGTGGGATTGTAGGCGTCTGAGTCCCTAGGCTCAGTTTCTCTAAGAGCCTCTTGTGCTTCCTCACACCCCACACCCCGGCCCCTTCACACCAGGGCTGTTTTACTGTTTTATAACCTCCTTTAGAACCTTACTGGCCAGAGTCCGGTGGGGGCTATTCCCCACTTTCTCACTTCACCAAACCTCAAGTCTTGCTGTTTTAAGCAGTTTGGTCACTTGCAAAGGCTTCTCTTTCAGATCTAAGCAAATTATAAAAACCTCTAGGCATGTGGCAATCTTCAACTTTCAACCAAGCCCCATCCACAACAACACAGAGGACACTAAGTGCTAATCCGCAGCTGCCTCCCCACCCCCAAGGCCACCCAGCCTCTCCCCTAACCAGGCTTCTCTATTGAATCAAGCAAAACCTCAAATAATTTTTAATTTTTTTCGATAAGCAAGTAAGAAGTGGCCTTTGTCTTTCCTGCTTACCACATCGAATGCTAAAAAAATGATTGAAATAAAGGAGTTGTGGTACTCACAGTGAATGCAGCCAAAGAGTCATAGGACATGCCTACCAACCAGCCTTTCCAAAGAGCACTATCCCCCAATTTAAACAGCTTTCTCTGAAAAGATGCAAGTTGAAAAGCCTGGGGTATTGATATGAATATGACCTCTCGTGCATTCTGGATATTTGGAACTATTTAAATCCAAGGGAACAGTTGCAGTGGACCTTTATTTAGTGAATAAAAGTTTAAAGCCAAAGGTTATTTATGGTTCTGCAGAGAAGGGACCTGAGTGGCTATTTACAAGCACGTGATTCCAATAAACTTTGTTTTATGGCTTGAGAGTTGACAAGCCAAAATATAATTCCCACCATAAATTAGGTTAAGAGCATACAAGTGCAGATGCTTGGTTCTGTGGCTGCGATAGGAGAGTGAGGCTCCAGCCAGCAGCGGGGCTCAGGAGACAGCTCTACTCTCAGCTACCCTACCCACTAGAAAAGAAAAACAGTAAGTCACTTATTACTTTGTCCACAATAACTCCAGAGTTGTGGGGCAGGGGGTCTGAGCCCAGCCTTCTCTGCTTGGGGAAAGCCTATCTATCGAAGTTAATTTTAATTTTAGCCTAAACCTACCTTAATAAATAGAACAGGGACCTTGGCGTTTCCCTCTCCTTTGTATACCTGGAAAGTTGGGAAATGAGAATGAGAGCTTCTACCCCAAAGGCAGGACTTACACTCTCCTCTCAGAAGTGAAGCAACTATTTTAAAAGTAGAAGAAAGCGACGATGGCGGGGGAGGGAGGGAGAGGGGACGGGTGTGGAGATGAGTTACCTCTGAGATAGCTCAGAGCGGGGGTTTTTTTCTTTCTTTCTCTCTCTCTCTCTCTCTCTCTCTCTTTCTTTCTGTTTCTAGAAGACTGAAAACTTCAAGATGGACCTGAGCGCCTGGGGAACTGCTGTTCTGTTTGATCGGTCTGTAGGTTCTCCTGCAGGTATGTTTAACAAATTAGTGTCAAACTGAGAGAATGAGATCATATTTTAGACCATTTCTGTAAGATCTAGATCATTTTCCTTTGGGCATCAGTTTTCCTTTCGGGGTATCTTTTTTGGGTTCTCCTTTCCCCTCGGAAGGAAATGACTGTTTTGAATTGGAGACATGGAAGAAAAAAAAAAGTATGTCCCTGCCTGCCACGCCTGCCCCCTCTTTAAGGAGAATGCAGGTTTGGACGCTGGGGTGGAATTCGAAACCAAACTGGAAAAGGAGGGCAGCTGAACTCTTCCCAGAGGGAGCAGAGTTGGGGTCGGGACAAACAGAATGTCTGCAGACTCACCAGTGGACTTGTACCCACCCGCTCGCCCGCAACAGAAGGAAATGCACAAAGGCCTATTTTCTGACTTCCCATTTCCCCCCTAGGGAAACCCTGCCTCGGGCAGTCTGAGTCAGACCGCATAACTGGTAGGGTTTTGCCCAAGGGTGCGTGAGGTAGGGTTGGTGACCAGAACAGACACCCATACCCCTTAGCTCTCTGCCTTTGAGGAGAACTTTGCACAGTTCTGGCGGTGGCCAGAAGCAAGGAGTTCTAGGTATTGGTGGAGTGTCTGGGCCTTGGCACTTTCTGCTTGTCGTCTATGTATGCTTTATTGTCCTGTGAAATTTGAGCGACCCCATTTTCATTGCAACAGGTTTGGGAGCATCGGGGAGAGCCAGGGAGAAGCACTTGTGAGTACCTTCCCTTTTCCTCGGAGGAGTAACGGAGGGCAATGCTTACGCTGGGAGGTGGTGGGCGGGTGGAAGGTCCGCGCCAGCGGAGATGGGATGGGAGGGTCACGGAGTGGAGCTGCCTCCCCAGGCCAAAATGGACTCTCTTGGGGAGGGGTGGAGGCTCTGGGCTGACCCTTTAGGAAGTATTTCTGGGGCCTAGTTCACAGTCACCTGCTCAAGTAAACGCACCGCAGGGGATCGCCCTTGTCTTCCCGGACCTCCCTGGACCATACAGGCCTTTGCCAGGCTTCGCTGGCTCGCACAGGTGCAGCGGACTTGCCGCTAATTAGCAGCCCACCCTATCAACGAACTGCGGGCGGGCCAGCATCTACAACTGCTAGAACTGACCCAGTCAACACCAAGGCAACCGGGTCCCCCTCTGCAGTCCAGCCATTATTGTCTCTGCCCAGTCTAATTCAGCTTTCTCTTTATATATATGTATATGTATATATACATATATATGTATGTATGTATATACATATATATGTATATGTGTGTGTATGTGCTTTAATTTAAAAACTGATTGATACCAAACAGAAACAAACATATAACCCTTGATGGCCTTGGGTGTGTTGGATTGGCCTGCTTCCAGGAAGGGCTATAACTTCTGAGCGTATGTGGGTATTCCTTTCCTGTCCCTTTCTGGGTCCTAGCTTCACTGGTGTGAGTCGTGGGTTTGGGACACCAGGTGAACAAGAAGAGTCCTTTCTCTTTCACCTCTGTTTCTTCTTAGCTGCAGTTGAATTTCTACTCTACTCCAGAGTCCAGTGGAATTGTGTGGGATCAGAGGCAGGGACTCCAGTTTTCTGGCTCTGAAGTGTGAAGCTGGTCTTCTGGATGCCATTAAAAGGGTTGGCACTAGAAGAACAGCCAAGAAAATGGTAGGGTCATGTCACTCACTGCAAAGCCCGGGTGGTTTAATCTTAGTGGAAGAGTAGACTGGTAAGGACCACAGGGACCAGGCACCCTTCCTTTCTTGTGAGATATCTTCCCTTAGTGTCAGAGAAACTGAGACTGGGCTCAGGGCCAGGTTTCTTCGCTGGGCCCCTGAGCTCATAGGCGAAGTGGAGACCTTCCCAGCTTGTAGTCCCTTCTGTGAACCAGGCCTGCACATACTGAACCAGGCTCCAGGATGAAACAACTCTGGACTCCCCAGCTTTCCTCTGGTCTTGCCCCCATCCCCTTTCTTGGCACCCTTGGCTGTGAGGGCTTATCTCTTGCCCAGGCTGCTTGCCTGCATGCCCGAATCTGGCGCCTTGAAGCTGCACACAGCACAAAAAGCCGGGAGAGATCAAAAGCATTTGTATGGGCAGTTGAGAGGGAGGTGAATATTTAACGCTTTTGTTCATCAATAACTTGTTGGCTTTGACCTGTCTGAACAAGTCGAGCAATAAGGTGAAATGCAGGTCACAATGTCTAACAAATATGAAAATGTGTGTCCTCATCTTGGTCCTCACTCAACCCACCGGGCTTCCCCAGTCTGTCTGGATAAGGCTGAGGACGGCCCAGTGTCCCCAGGAAGGCCTGTCCGTGGGTCCGTGGGTGAAAGGGTTGGCATTAGGGGAGACTGGGGAGAGTCTTTAAACAAACAGATTTTAACCTTTTTTTTAGAACTGACACCTGGGAAATCCCTTCGAAATAGGGTAAGTGGAAGATGGTAGGAGGGCGTGGAAGAGCCAACCAAGTGCAGAGTAAAAATGAGCATCTAATTTTGCCAGATATGCGGAGGGGAGTCTCCCTGCCCCACCCCGTCAAAATCGAGGCGTGGGACTTGAAAGTGAATTTCGAATTATGGAAGAAGGGATCAAACCAGTACTTAGAAATGTGGACATCTTCAATCTGTTATCAGGCATCCAAAAGCCCGGCCCAGGCCAGGGTATCCCTCTGCCCCTGAAATCAGCCCAGCCCCAGAGTGCATCTGGGCTCTTGGTGCCCTGAATTGAGGGGCAAGCCCAGGACAGCGGAGGCGCTGGGGCGGCGAAATTCGTGAACTTTTGTACTCTTCTGTGCTGCTGTCGGCAAAGCAAAAATAATGAAACTTTGTGATATGTTTGTAAATGATTTCGAATGACCCCTCGCCCTGCCCTTCACCATTAGCTCGACAGTCTCAGCCCAGGGAGGCTCGGTGGCCGCAAAACAGCGCCTGCCTCCGGGTCTGCAGCAGCAGTAGCAGCAGCAGCAGCAGAAGCAGCAGCAGCAGCAGCAGCGGGATCTGAAAGTCCGGCGGGGCTGAGGGCCCAGGAAGGTAAATGCTTGAATTCTAAGTGGACTAGCTGAGGCCAATAACTTGGCTTAGGTTTTAGTGAAGAATATCCCTTTTGCCTTTTTCAAAACTCCCTTTCTGCTGCTGAGGGCCTTTGCTTCTTTTTGGGAAATGCCATTTGATAAGGAGGCGGGAGATTTGGATTCTGAGAAGGGGCAATAAAGCCGCCATCTCTGGGGTGAAAAAAATCCCCTTCTTTTCTTTTTTTCTTTTTTCTTTTTTTCTTTTTTTTTTCTTTTTTTTTTAAAGAAGAAGGTCCTGGGTGCTCAGCTGCTTGACAGCCCCCGATCCTGGCAAGAGAATGAGCCGAGCAGCAATCCTTAGAAATGCACCGTGCCTACCTGCACCATCTCTGAAAGCTAGGCTTGGGGAGTTCCTGGTGGCTGTGCTGCAGAGATCAGGTCTGGCAGCTGCCTGAATGACTGCTCTGGGTAGGACCCGAGGCTGTAACGTTGTCTATATATACCCTGTAGAACCGAATTTGTGTGGTACCCACATAGTCACAGATTCGATTCTAGGGGAATATATGGTCGATGCAAAAACTTCATATATCTCCGACATGGCCAGAGACTGAGGCGGGGAGACTGGCAGCCCAGGCGGCAAGCCACCCCTTTCTTTTTCATCACCTTAGACTCCAGGATGGTCGACTTTGCCTGGCGGAATTGTACAGCCCTTTCCTGGAGAAACTCCTATAGGTGTTCCAGTAGGTGTTTAAGTGTTTCCCTGAGTATAAGGCCAAAGGGCCAGGTTTTGGGGTATTAGAGAGTGGGGTGAAAGGGCAAAGCATCAGCAGAAGCCCTGCCCTGAAGGAGCAGGCGATAGAAAGGGCCAACCGGGGCTCACCTGCTTTTAAGACCCTTGTGTGGGAAGAAGACAAACAGGAAAATAGGCCATCAGAGACCGCTGGGGTACATTTAGGCCAGGTTAAGGTCCCTCTCCCTACAGTCCCAGCCAGACCCAACCCTCAGCTTCCGGACCCAGTGCTGCGAGGGCCTCCTGCCACCCCAGTAAGATCCAACTTCAACTCGAAGCATCCCAGCCTGGACCCTGGCAGAAAAGCATAGCGGTTACTCATTGTCTAACTCAATTCAGGTCCGCCAGATTCTGGTAACTTTTGGGTGACCCTGATGAAGACAAAGCCAGGACAGGTCTTTGTATGTCAGAGTCCTGGACCCCTGCCAGCTGGTCAGGCAGGCTGCCTGCCTAGGACTCTACCCAACTCGGGGGCCACATTGCCCACACTCATTTTTCCTTAATTTGCACCCCAATGGGAGAATTCACCCTTCTTTGAACTATGCCCGTTCTAGGGGCTGCTTCAGGCGCTGGCGAGTGAGGAGGGTAAGGAAGGTTAGCAGTCAGTGGAGGACAAAAGCTGAGATTACCTGCCAGAGATTGGGGTCCTGGGGATAGAATCAGAACTATATTAACATCTGTCAGGGACTCTCAAACGTGGCATGGCAAGTCACTTGACTACACGTATGTTATTTAGTTAAATTTGTGAAAATTATGAGATGCTCACCAACCCGGTGATAAACATGCTCTCTTCCTATTGGCTGGCTTGGTCACATGGCCGCCCAACTTTATTCAGTTGACAGCAAGTAGGAGGGCCCAATGGAAGGAGAAAAAAAGACAACACGAGAAAAATTAGTATTTTCTACCTTCTGAAATTAATGGCCATGAGTTCGTATATGGTGAACTCTAAGTACGTGGACCCCAAGTTTCCTCCGTGCGAGGAATATTTGCAGGGTGGCTACCTAGGCGAGCAGGGAACCGACTACTACGGCAGCGGTGCACAGGGCGCCGACTTCCAGCCCTCGGGGCTCTACCCACGGCCCGACTTCGGTGAGCAACCCTTCGGAGGCGGCGGGCCCGGGCCTGGCTCAGCGCTCCCCGCGCGGGGTCACGGACAGGAGCCGAGCGGCCCGGGAAGTCACTACGGTGCCCCGGGAGAGCCGTGCCCAGCGCCCCCGCCTGCGCCCCTGCCTGGCGCTCGGGCCTGCAGCCAACCCACCGGCCCCAAGCAGCCGCCCCCCGGGACCGCACTCAAGCAGCCCGCTGTGGTCTACCCTTGGATGAAGAAGGTGCACGTGAATTCGGGTAAGGAGCCGGAGCAGCGACCTCGCAGCCCTCCCCCAACCCTACTTGCATCTTTTGGCCTGGGTTCCTCCCCCCCTCCCCAAGGGGTTGCGAATGGGTGGGGGCTTGGGAAGCTTTCTTGGGCGCCGCAATTACTCTCTCCATAAATTTTTATAGCTGAGGGAGCAGGCCGGGACCATGTGGCTGACTGCTTGGCTGTGGGCGCAAAAGGGGGTGGGGATGGGGGTGGAGTGGGGGAGGACTCCATTTCCACAGCGGAGGGAACACAGAGCAAAAGGAGGACCTTTCCAAAATGTTGGAGATCCCGAGCTCTTGGTGGGCCAGGGGCAAGGGAGCACCTTTGACGACCTGTGAGCGTGGGGAGTGGGTGCATGGAAGGGGTTGGTGGGAGTGGATGTATGTTTAGGGAGAGGGAGGGAGGGAGGGAGGAAGCGGGCCAGCTTGGAGCACAGGGGGGGCCCGAGGGCTGCGAGACGCGCCAGGAAGTGAGGGCAGAGGCATGCCTGGGGCCTAACTAGTGGCTGGGCTCTGACCTGGCTGTCCTGTCTGTTTTGTCTCATAGTGAACCCCAACTACACCGGCGGGGAGCCCAAGCGTTCCCGGACGGCCTACACCAGACAGCAAGTCCTAGAACTGGAAAAGGAATTTCATTTTAACAGGTATCTGACCAGGCGCCGTCGGATTGAAATCGCTCACACCCTGTGTCTGTCTGAGCGCCAGATCAAGATCTGGTTCCAGAACCGGAGGATGAAGTGGAAAAAAGACCACAAACTGCCCAACACCAAGGGCAGGTCTTCCTCCTCATCTTCCTGCTCCTCTTCAGCTGCCCCGGGCCAGCATTTGCAGCCAATGGCCAAGGACCACCATACGGACCTGACGACCTTATAGAAGTGGGGACCTTGGGCCCATCCCTTCTTGCACTCCAGGTTGAGGCGAAGCTGCGGGTGCAGGCGGGGCCTGCTGTCACCTCACTGGGCTCTAAGGTACTGTGGGGGTGGACCTGGGACCTGCAGGCCGCCCTCGGACTAGGTTACCTTCCTGCCCGAGGGCAGCCCCCTCCCTAAAGTGGGGAAGGGTGGGAGGGTGGGCGGGCTTCTGTAAGTAGATTATCATATGGCAGGAGCTACTGAGAACATAAACCCTTGGCGAGTCATTAAACTCCTGAAAATCTCTGCTGTTGGATTTTGAATTTGCAAATGAAGGTTGGGGGCTTTACCCCAGTGTGAAGCGGGACGGTCTCCTCCACACCACCCCTCCAGGGAGCTGCGTGGCTTAGTAACTGTGGGGGAGTTGAGGCAGAAGGCCAGCACCCAGTGCTAGGTGCTTTCAGGGCAAGCAGGAGAAAGGCTGAGCCAGCGTCTCAGAACTTTCTGGATTATCTATAGAATTTCTTCTGTGATAAAAAAGAAATGGTTTGCTCCCAGTGGCCCATGCCCAAAGAAATGAATCTAAGAAGGAAGTGGAAACGGGTTATTTTATGTTTAGATTATATTTGCTTAAATATTTATTTGTTCGGGGAATGGACAGCAGAAAATAGCCGACACCTGCGTGCCAAAACCCTTAGGGTGGTGACTAGGTTTGAGCTTCAGGGGCCTGGGTTTAGAAAACTGTGGACTCCTTTCTGGCCCTATTCTGGATTTTGAGCTCTTCCCTCCTAAACCACGCACCCTGGAGCTATGTGGAGGAGGCCCTTAACCCTTCAAGAGGGAAGCCAAGGATCCAGGAAAACCGAGTTTTTGAAAGTGTGTTTCCAGAATGTGCTTCTACAGCACCGTGTTTACAAGCAGTTCAGGGTGGTTGAAAGAAGGGGGGGGGGGCGGGGGAGAAACAAATGGTCTAATATTTTCTTCTGGGGAAAGAAAACAAAACCTATATGCTCTGGGTCATCAGATAATGTCTGAATTTTCTATTTCAACTAGATTCCAAGTGCTCCAACTACCCCAAATAGCAGCATTTTATAGGATTGTGTGTATGGCCAAACGGGATGGTGCTGTGCAGGAGGGAGGCAGTGGGTAGGTAAGGAAGGCTTATTTTTAAAAAGAAACTAATAGACTCTAGAAGCCCACAGAAGTTGATCTTAAAGGGATTTCCCTTGATTTTTTTTTTTTTGAAGAGACATTAATTAGAAGCAGAAATTGTAAAACTCTGAAAGTTTTTGGGCCCACTTCTTTACCTTGAAGAGAGTAACTTCAAAACAATCTCAAACAAGAAGAAAGATGTTTTGATATTTATTTATTTTGATTCCATGCCTGGGAAAGCTCAAGTCTCATTTTCATGAAAATGGTAACCCTTAAGGATAAGAGGGCTAAGGGTCAAAGGGAATGACAGGGTTTATATGGGCAAATGAAAGCTTGAACCCCAAAACTCCAAACAGAGACCATGGTTGCAGTTACTCCCCACAAAAGTAAGAAATGGGGGAAGGGCAAGTTTAAATTTTAATTCTATGATCCATGGTGGCGGTATTTCTTTCAGGATTTCCGAACACTTTAGAAAGTTTCAGTGGTTGTTTTTAAAATAGACTTAAGTGGAGAAAGGGAAGGCCTGTTCTTTGGTTCTGTCTCCTGAGAGCGAGGGCAGGGATTCTCTGGAGTCCCTAGGCTGAAATTCTCCTCTCTGAAGTGTCTTCCAAGCCTTGGTCTTTTGTATTAGACCCTGGGGAAAACTCTTTGTTCCTCCTTGGGGTGAGCCTGCCTCTCAGACTTGCACATGGCAATACTTGAATATCACCACGTCGGGATATTAAAGATGGATATTCCTGCATTATTTGCGTCATTGTTTCTGTGACAAAAAGCACAGAGTTCATACATAGTTAAGATGTCTTTTTTCTGACGCCCTCACGTTGAGAAGCTGAAAAGGTATTTTACTGAAGTTCGGCTAACTTACAGAATCAGGTTCACCCAGAGGACAAATTTTCTGTTCGATTAGCTGTATTTCAGCCTGGAGGACTGACCTCTAAACCCTTAACCTTTTGGACTCTGACTACCCTTCCCTTCTCTTCCCCCCCTCCCTGTAACACGGAGACAGTCTTTGGATATAGCATTTGAAAAGAGGCACTATCCTTAGGCCAGTTGAAAAATTGTTAATACTCTTTCCTAAAAGCCAAATCTAAGCATACATTGAACCATATCCTCGAGACAGGCTGTGTATATTTTCACAATATCCAACTATATAGCCACTATGGAGATTATTATATAGATTTTTCCCCCCTCCTCAGGAGTTCTGGCTACTCATCCAGCTTCAGACCAAACACTACCCCTCCTTCCTCCTGCCCCAAAGAAAAGTCAAAAGTCAAGAGTGTGCTTTCCTGAGGAAAACTCCAGCTTCTTCTCAATCATAGCCTCACTGCTTTGGAAGCTAAGCTGAGAAACAACTTCTTTGTTTATAAATCTCAGCTCTTCCCCTCAGCTGGGAGGGGTTGTCTTTTGAAATGCTAATGGCACTTCCAGGGCCCAGAAAGCAGTTAGGAGTCTTAAAGTCTTATTCTGGCCCTAGTATCCATTTGGGCCCAGAGGAGTGGACTACGGATGAGTTAGCCCCTGCCCCCACCTTGGTCACCTAGAGTAGGAAGGTCTCCATCTGGGAAGGTGCTCTAGAGACAGCCAGCTGTGGAGAGGCTCCAGGGCCCATTTGTTGTTATTTATTTCCAGTTTGTTCTCTCCGAATATGAGCCAGAAGCATTTGTTTGGGTGTTTTAGAACCTGTGCTGGGGTCGTGCCTGGGGTTGAGGAGTGGAATGTTTGCCGAGGAGAGGACAGCGCGCCTCTGACTCCCATCTCACTGGTCCCTTTACAGCCTTTTGTTGTGAGATGACGCTGCCAGTCAGGCCCTTGGAGTCTGATCACATAAGACGCTTTTTAAAATAGGACTGACCACGTTTTGCTGCCACTGATTAAAGTCTTATTTATACTAATTGTTGCCTGTAGTTTTGATGTAATTCATTGCTCTATATTTGAAATAATAAAAAGGTGTAGTAAAATCTCCCTCCTGTTTGGTGCCTTGTTAGAGACTCTCTGTTAAGTTTTCTAAAAGCTAACGTTCATTAAAAACCTCTCCTCTTCTTATTTGCTGCAATAAATTAGACACCCATTTATTTGGTGCCTGTGGTGTGAAAGTTAAGTCATTGATGGTTTAGCAGTTCTACACTTCCCTTCTGCTCCCAATTTGACTACTATGTTTTGTGAGTCTGATGTGGGTGGGATCCAGGCTGCAAGGTGGAGGGTAGTATTTGTTGAAAGAGAAGCAACTCCTCGGGCTACCAGGGGGCTCCAAAGCAGCTTTTGGTCCTAGCCAGGTTTTAGATCTTCTTCAGAGTGGCCATGGGAAACCTTTGCACTCTCCAGAGGCTGGGTGAGAATGCTTCTTTCTGGGTCCAGCCAGGACTGGCTGGTGGTTGTTGCACTGCCCTGACCAGGCTGGCGTCCCATCTTGGACTCCCACTTTTCTGGGTTTACTGAACCCATCTGGTGTTTCCAACACCTGCCCCCACCCCCTTCCCCTGCATGCATCCCTCTTGCCTCTCAGACAATAATAAACACTCTCTACTATAAAAAGTACCATGTACTATTTTTATCACGAGGGCTTTCCCACATCTTGGCCTCAGCTTTGAAGAGGGGGCCAAGATAGGAGTTCCAAAATAGATAGGGGGTGCCTTGCTGGAGACAGGAAATAAGCAGGATGCATAAAGTAGGACATATGTCCTTAATATATGGAAGGGCTCGCCCCAGACGCGTGGACATGTGTATTTATAAGTGCGCAGACAGAAGTTTAAATATTCAGACACATTTTATGATTGTCCTCTGCCCGTCTTCTGGTTAATGGCTCCTCCTGTGCCCACCAATACATCAATACCGCTCTGTGTATTGAATCACCGGCAGGGATGAGGAGGAAGCGAGTCCGTAGCTAAGCCCGCTGAGTACAGTACAGTAAATCGGACCCTCGGCAGACGGCGCCATGTTGGGGAGCCCTCCCTGCCCCCCACGCCGGGCTGGGAGGCCGGGGGCTCGGCGGCAGTCAGGGGAGGGCCGCTCATAACCCGGAGAATTTTCAAAGTGCGAGGAAGATGATAAGAATAGATTTCTACAAGTCGCGACCACGTGATTGGCGAAATAATTAATTCAGCACGTCCCTTAAGAAACACGGAGTCGTCATTAATCTGCCACGCAAAGGGCTCTCTCCGACTTGGAAAGTGCAGGGATCCCGAGAACACGGCCCGCCGAGGGGGGCCCCCTGCGCCCGCAGACCCGGGCGCCGAGCGCGGCCCGCAGGTAAATATTTGGGCGACTTTTATTTCATCAGATTTCAATCCTTAATGAACTTAGCTGTCAGAGCCGCTGACAAATAGTTGCCTTTGCTTCTCTGGTTTGGAACAGCGCGCCGGTCAGAAGTTGTTAGTGGCTTGGATGGTGACCTTTGGCTCAGCGAAGCTTTGCACTTATGAAAAATTACTACGGGCGGCCGAGTGTGTGTGTGTGTGTGTGTGTGTGTGTGTGTGTGAGAGAGAGAGAGAGAGAGAGAGAGAGAGAGAGAGGGTGTGGATGAAGATGTGGGTGTGTGTGTGCAAGGGGTGAGGGTGTACGGGGCGAGGGTGCGCGCAGGCTGCTCCCCAGACAACAGGAGTTTAAAAAAAAAAAAAAAAAACCGCTCGGCTGGGGACACTCCTGGCGCACGCGGGCCGAGGTTGCCCGGTCGCCTGTGTCTACCAGGAACAATGGTCGCTGTCACCGCATCTGCCGCCTATTCTTAAACCAGCGAGGGGGAAAAAAAAAAGCCCCGGCCCTCTTTTCAAGCTAGGCTCGTAAATTTTTCTTTGCGTCATAATAGAAGGCTATAAAATCGAGTTGAAATTTTACCCCAGGCAGGTTTTAACCGACAGATAATGATTCCAAGCTACTCCTCTTGCTCTCCGCCTTCCCACCCCAAGCTCAGCTGCTTGTCGCCCCAGCGAGCAGTTTCTCTTTGCTTCCTCTTTAGTTTTGTATTTGTAATTTCTTTCTTTCTTTCTTTCTTTCTTTCTTTCTTTCTTTCCTTCCTTCTTTCTTTCTTTCTTTCGAATATCTAACAAAACAAAAAGAATCCATCCACCTCCCAAGTCGGAGCAGTTCAGGCAAAGGGAAGCCTCGGAGGAAGAGGAAGGAGTGTGCCGCAGCTGCGAAAGCGACAGGGGCTCTTTCTCCCTCCCACGTTAGCTTCTTTTCCCCCTCACTCCAAGATTTGACATCCCAAATGTGGCTACCCCACCCCAGGGTAGCCACGTCTGTGTTGTCCCTGGGGTGAGGGCAAGTAGCAAGCATTCTCTTCCTGTAGCTGCGGGCTCTGGTCCGGGTGTCTCGGTGGACAGTCCTTTCAGATGCCTCCGTACCCGCCTCCCAGCATCTGGGCTTTGCCTCCATTGACTGTGAGAAGGATTTCGGCAAGCAGGAACTGTCTCTGTGCGGTGGTTGTTAGGTGGTGTGTGTGTGTGTGTGTGTGTGTGTGTGTGTGTGTTTTAATTTTTGGTGTGTGTATATTTCTAGTCAAGACAGCAACAAAGTTTCCCCGTTATGAATTATACATCCAAACAATAACACATTAATTCAATTATTCAAAGATGACAAATGTTTATGTGCTTAGCAAGTGACTCCTGCACGCAGATTCCGGGTGCTTTCTCTGCTTGCATTTTTCTCAATGAGAATCGTCGCCCCTCTCACCCCACCCACTTCAATCCACTCAGACGTCCCCTTGTAGGCTCAGAAAGGAACCCAGAAAAGGGCTCCCCGGCCTCACTAGAGGCTGGGCCTCCAACAGCCTCCAAAGGCCCAGCTTGGCGGGCACAGGCCCGGGCTATTTTATCAGTGTGACAATTGCCGGGGTTGGTGTGATAAATCATCGTAAGTAATTCCTGAAAGGGTGTGAGGCTGTTGGGGGCCGGGCGAGGACTGTAAATCTTTCCGGTTTATTGCTCTATGAACATATGCTCCGATTGAAGAAGGCTTAGATCCTTTCCTGGAGACAAATTCCCGCAAAGCAGCCCCCCCTCTTTGGCAGGGGATTAACACTTGCCGGGGGCCGCAAGCTCAGCCCCTGGCTGGAGGCTTGGAGGCGGGGTCCTCTGAATGGGGGTGGAGTGGGGGCAGCCTACAGTCCCTGAGGACAAGCACCCCAAGTGGGTCTGGTCCTCGGTTGGGACAGGTGAACAAAAAGGAAGGAATTTCCTGCCAAGTTCGGGAGCTGGGTCCAGTGACTCTTGCTTTGGGACCTGCCGGACTTCTCTACACTGGAGATTCAGAACCTTTTTTTTCCTCCCCCCCCCAATCCCCGCGGTCATTTATGGCTTTGGGGCACTTTCTTTCTTAGAAGGGTAGGAGGCCTTCTGTGGCAGAACCGCTTAAAAGAAAAAAGCTCAGAAAGCCAAATTCGGAGTTTCCCATACTGTGCGATTCTGCGATGAGGAAGGCCTGAGGGAGGGAGGTTAGGAGCTCGCTACAATCCGGGGATGAGCCCTGGCCTCCATTCGCTTTAACTGTTCCTCCCACATGCAGAACATCCTCCGCAAATCTCTTCTAGCCACTTGCAGAGTGGTGAAACCCTGTTCTGATACAATACTTTTAAATTAGGAATCTCCTTAGGCCAGGTAAGCCCGTTTCAGTAGTCTCCCTTGCCCTCTTGGAGGTAGCGCAGGAAGCGGGGAGCTGCGGCCTGGCTGTTGCTTGGCCTGCGAGACCCCTTTGGCTCCGAGCCGATCTGGATCACACAGGTCAAGGTGGGCAGGGACTCCTCACCTAAGCTGCTCCGGACCGCAAAGGATTTGGATGGATTGCTCAGGACTCGGAGAAAGGTCACTCAGAGTCCTGCCCTACTGCTAGGAGATTCAGGCTCAGACGTGGCAGCTTGCCTGCGGAGTCTGAGAACCCCAGCCAGCTCCCCCAAGGAGAGTCGGTGGTGGTAGGGTGACAGGCTAGAGTTGAGAACCAGCGGGTCCCACCTTAAGGCAGGAGCGGGTGCTGTGACCCAACTTAAGCGCTTGGCAGGGAGTGGGGATAGTAAGGTGTCAGCCTAGGCGGACGGGCAGGGCATCTTGTCTAGGTGCATGCAGATGTGCAAAACAGAACGCCGAGGAGACTTCAGTTCCGTGGTCCTGTTCCGGAAGGGCTTTTAAGAGGCAACCTTTAAAATGTCTAATCCACTGGTAGGTCTGGCGGAAGGCCGGGTCGGGGTCAGAGGTCTTTGCCCGGAGAGATTCTCCATCCTCCATCCCACCGCCTTGGGCCAGGCTGTGGCTGCGCTGATCCCAAGATGCGAGGACCGAGCCTTTCCTTTTTTCGCCCACCGGTGTCTGCTCCGGGGAAAGGCGCCTGGGTCCCAAGCTTCCTGCGCCCCTCCTCCCAGCCCCCAGGCCTGGCTGCGCTCTTGGGCTGGATGGCGTGAAAGTTTCAGCCTCAATCAGTACAATCTTCCCTCGGGGTCACGTGAACAAATATGCTCGCATTTGAAGGCAGCGTCTGTATTTCCCGACTATGAGGGGGTTTCCGGGGCTCTCTCCAAATTCAGAAAGGACCACGTTCCGAAAGCAAAACAAACCCCGAGCTCTGGGGGGCCTGGGAGGGCTGGGCAGGAACCCAGGAGTGGGTGGGAGAGCCAGTGGCCGCCGCTCTGGGCCTGGGAGCGGACCGGCGGGCGGGCGGACCGACCAGCGAGCAGCACAGGCGAAGCCAGCTTGGGGACTACGAACTCGTTCCTCCAGCGTTTATTGGTAGTTGAACCTCAGCCTGGTTCCGTTCTACCGGGAATTCCGTGTGCTCTGGTATATGGCCGAGTCTGCAAGCGCGCAAGACCAGGGTTGGGACACTGTTGTCTGCAGACAAAGGGGGAAGGCTAGCTCTGCCCCCCACTGGCGCCCACTCTGAGACCGAGGACACCAGGTTTATGATAAATTGGGATCCAGGTAAGCAATTGCATGACAAAATGGAAATCTTTGGGCACAGGGCTGCTTGCTGCCCTGAGCGGGATACTAAATATGATTTATTTTGTGTAATCTGTGATCTTGATTATTGCCAATTGGTGAGGCAGCCCGCAGACCTACATACACTTCTACATATACATCGAGGACGGTGATTAATCGTAACGAGGTGCGCTTTTATGGGGACATTCCCCGCCTACAAAAGGTTAAGAGGACACTACCTTTCCAGGCTTGGAGGGTGGCCGGCAGCATGGGGGAGGTGTAGCAGCCTGAGGAATAGGTTTGTTAAGCAGACTAGGGGCTGGAGTTAGTATTTTGAGGGTCCATGTGTACTTATGAGAATGGACTGAAAATGGAATGAATAAAAAGAGACTTTTTTTTTTACACTGTCACTGCCAAAGTAAGATGGAACATCATATTAATTCTGTGTCTTGGGCTGCTGGGCTGGGTGCAGGAGGGTTGATTTATCCATATTTAAAATAAACCGTGTGGCCAGCCAGCTCCCTGTATTGTTCTGGGAGTTCCCTCCATACACTCAGCCTTTACCTCTTGTTGTTGGCTTCCTGCATTCCCCCCATAGGAGTTAAAACGTCTCCAAAATTAAAGACCCCCCCCCGAAAAAAAAAACCCTGAGGAGTTTGAGAGGATTCTCCAGTGTGCCGTCAGCACAGGCTTTGCCTCTTACAGAGATGAACAGGTTTAGCGTTTCTGGGTCCTTCTCTCCAAATCACCCTGCGTGGTGAAAGCTAAATCATATTGGCTCCTGCATTCCTCATATCCTTTGTTGACTCATTCCTCGTGGCTTCAGGCTTGAAGTGTAGAAGACAGAGTGAGTCCTTCCCCCAACCAAGGCAAGAGCGAGTGGCCAGCCCTGAGAGCAGAAGTGGGCCCTGTCGGACTGGACGACCCCAGAGGTGGACCCCCAAAGCGAGAAGAAGCACTGTCTAAATTTAAGTTGGGACAGTCCCCAGTGGGAGGAAGACTTGGGTTCCAAGGTCCTAGCCATCAAAGGGAGCGGGGAAAAGTTGGTTTTGTCAATCAGCCGCACTGGGCTCCATCAGAATTTGAAGTCGGGGGACATTTTTCTTTGCTCACTGCCTCGGAGCTGCAAGCCTGCCAGCTTAGTCAGCTGAATCCAATTACTGCAAACAGCATTTCATTTGGCCCCATGGCGCACTCGCTTCTAACTTCTCCGAAATTTTCAATAATCCCCACCCAGGCTGTACTCCGGCCCTATCCTGAAGACTTTTTTCCCTGGGTGCTGCTGGTGGGTGGGGTATGGGGGGGGGCATGTCTGGAGTCAGATCTTCCCCGACAGCTAGCGGACAAGACTCCCTTCTGCTTCTGAAGTTTCTGGCTGTGAAAAGTGTGTTGGAACTCAGGCAGGACGAAGCCAGCCCGTTTGAAGCCACGATTGGGGGCACCCAAAAGCCAAAATTAGGCTAGTGCTGCGGGGCTTGAAGCAGGGAAGGGGAGGAAATGCGGAAAAGAGCTCTTGGTGGGGGGGGGGGCAGGGGAGGATGTTTTGCTTGTGACCCAACTAACTTGGGATCCTTTCCCCTTTCCACTTTCCAAGATCCCAGTACCCAGAGCTTTTTGGAGAGCACCCCTCACCATAAAAGGCCCCGACACGAACTTAACTTACCGGGTTCCAAGCGCCTGGAAAGCAAAATTTAGCTAGATGCGTTGGGGCTGCAAGGCTCTTCTTCTCAGGGAGGGATCCTACTTCTAAAGAAGCACTTCTAAAAAATACGTTTAAAAAAAACCAACCAAACAAACAAAAAAACCGATCAAGCTGCGCAGGTTGATGTCTGCCCATGAGACTGTATTATACGAAACAGTCTGGGGACTGCAGCCTCCGCTTTGAGCATCCTGATAACCCCTGCACCTACACTGTGTCACCCTCTGGGGCCCAGCCAAGAGGGTTGGGGTGTAGAAAGCAGACAAATGAAGACCCTTCCCCAACCCAGGTCGTTTTGGTAAAGCTGAAGTCGGGGCGCGAAGTTAGGAGTCCTACCGGGCTGGGATCTCTCCGAGGCGCTTCCGTTGGGTGTTCATTAAGGGGTGAGTTATTGCAGCATGAGCCAAAGGTCACTTCAAAGGCTTATGGCTGTGCTCTCTAGTCTTTAGAAGTGCCCTGAACGCTTTGTGTGGGGTTTTCCCGGGCGCAGTTTAGTGTTTGCAAACTACTGAGTCGACAAATTGCACAGGGAACATGCAAGAGAGAGAGAGACTGCATCTCCCTCCTTTCACCTGACCGGAGGCCGGCGGCGGCGCAGGCTGAGCAGCCGCAGTGGCGAGGGGTTTGGCTTGGTCGTAGTTTGGCGTTGAAGATAGAGAAGGTTGTTGCTTTCTTAGGCAGTTTATAGCCTAGTCCCGACCCAGAACTGAGGAGCCCAGGCCCGGAACGGTGTGGGTATTCTCTAACACTTCCAGTAATGAGGATATAGCTAGCGCCTAACTCCGGCTTAGCGCCCGCTCCCCTGAGGGGGAAGCTCCAATAACATCCACCCAGGTGCGCCCACACATCTGCCCTCCTCTCCCGTTCCTCTAACCTGCAAGCCTCCTCCCGCCTTCTTTCAGGCCTTCTCTGAGCGGGCTGACCCACTTGGCTCACCCCCTGGTCCTTTCTTCATGACCAGGTTCTCTCTCCCCTCCCCCAACCAGCCAAAGATTTTTTTGCCCTCAAGCTCCCCTGGATCCAACTGTGTCTTCATTCTGCTGGGGCCAAAGCGTCTGGAAGAGCTGCAGGCACCACGTACAATAGTCACATTGATTAGGACACCCTTAAAAGGGTAAAGGCTCTCCTGGTATGTTTGTAAGACAGAACCAGCTGTTTCTGAGTTTTCCATTTTTGTTCCAGATCTGCTTCCACAGAATACCAAAGAAAACTGAAGCGCCTACAAAAAGTGTTAGAGATAAAATTCAAGAAAATACACATGCAAAATTGTGGTGAGTGGGGGAGGGGTGATTTAAATAAACAAATAAATACTTTGCACTACATTACCATGCCCTCCTCCCCCCCCTTCAACTCAAGGTAGCCACCCCAGGATTCATACATCAAGACATAAAACAAAGGGTGACTTTGAAGTGGATCACCTCAGTGTGAACTGCCGCCTGTTACATGAGAACCGATCATCGGCCTTCAAATTTATGGCGCTTTAATAGAGTGCGTCCGCTGTCTTAAATGCAGGGTATGTTACAGTACTGAGTTATCCTGCCTAAACAGGAGTGATTTAGAATGGGCGTCCTGGACTTCCCAAAGGGCAGAAGAGGCTCAGGAGAGGGGTCAGGAGAAAGTGAGCAGTCAGTTCTCTTCTCAACAAACCCGCTCAGGACTGTTTCCCCTGAAGTAGCAAAAGCCACCAGAGCAATGAGTGTCGTCGCTCCGCTCCACTGAATTAACAAGAATGCCCAGTAAAAGTCGCGGCCTCCAGGATGAGATTCGTGGGTTATCGGTAGACCCGGGTTAGACAAAATAGGGAGTGGAGGTTAGACCAACTTAAACCTCCAAGAATTTGAAGAGAAACGGACACAAGCAGTGTCCCATCACCTCCCACTTCTGGCACCCAAGACTGGCACCGACTGACGGTGGCGGGTGCGCTATGCGCTACCACAGCAGCACTTAGACACAGCCAGAGGCTGTGGCCTCCCTCCCAGCCCAAGCCTCCCTCTCCGGCCGCCTTCCCGCGGTCGCCGCGGGCGGGCGAGCGAACGCCTGGCATCCATCGAGCCTCCTAGAGTCCGAGACCAGGCGGGCAGCAGGTCTGTGGTCCGCGGCCGGGCTTGCGATCCTCTCTTTCCAACTCGGGCTGCCGAGCACAGCTGCTACTAGGCCAGGCTGGCGCCGGCCACTTTATATAATCCCGCAGCTCGCACGCAGGGTGTGTAAGCGGGGGAAAAGTGCGGAGTAGGGGATTCTTTTGCTGTGCTGCCTCCTACGCGGAGCCTGCTTTCCACTTCTGAAAAGTGCCGGGCCTTGGGAAGTGTTTTTCTTTTCATTCCTTACTGAAGCGTTTACTGCTGCCGTGGTCACAGTCATAAATTTTGTTACAAACCACAATGACAGGTGCATTGATATGCACCGTGAGAGCTCCAGCTGCTTAATAACCCTGTCCCCTGGCCGCTGTGAGCGCCTTTTATTTATTCGGTATCATATTAGGTATTGATCTGGGCAGAATTAAGTGCAGTGAGCAAGTATCAGGACTCCGGTGCTTGTGAGGCTAGGCCAGCCGGGCGGGCGGGCTTGGCTGGAGAGCGAGTGGTGGGAGCTCTGAGAGGGTGCCTGGCCTTCCTTCCGGTTGGAAACCATTTGGCCGCGTCTGGTCTTCCGGGCCTGCCTTTAGGCTTCCAAATTGAGTTGGGTAACTTTGGAAAATGACTAGCCTGTCTGTTTGGAGGTTCTTCCCTAAGAGGTCCAGGGGTGCTCCGGGGGACTGAGTGGCTGCACAGACCCATTCCTCGGGCTGGAGTGAGGGGGGGGGTGCATAGGAACAGGAGGAGGAGGAGGAGGAGGAGGAGGAGGAGGAGGAGGAGGAGGAGGAGGAGGAGGAACTAAGAGGAAGAAGAGAGGGAAACGGAAACGGGGGACTACTCCAAAACAAGAAGTCTTGCTCAACTGCCCCTCACCCATACCCCCTCCCAAGCATTTGGGTCTTGGTGCTCAAATGAGCAAAGGTACCAAAGGGTGAGAAAAGAAAGCCTTAAAGGGGGGGGGGTGATGGAAAAGATGAGCCACTGAACAGTTGACCATTGTCCAAATGATTTATGACCCGGTCCTGCTTTTTAGGTTCAAGCAGAGTTCACAAGGAGTAGGGATTTCTGGAAAGAAATAAACTGGGTTGGGTTTTTTTTTTCCTGTTTTGTAACAATATTCTCAGGTCACCATGCTTTGGAAGAGGGGCTTCTTTAGGCCTCTGTCTGGTGGGTGCTGCAAAGGGTTTTTTTTTTTTTTCTCTTCTTTTCCCAAAGAGAACAACACAGTTGCTATCTTTGCTTGTAGAGAAATGGATATTAGGCCATGAAGTAGGTCTGGAAATTCCTTAAGACCGTGTAAACAGGCAGGAGATGACTCTGGTTGCGTGCTCTAGCTGTACCTCTGAGTCTTTTTATATAGAGAGTTTTTCTAGGGACATGCCACAGAGCAAAAATAATATGCAAAGTCATCTGTCCCACAGGCTTGCTTAGTTCCTCGAGAATCTATTTTAATGTGACTCATCCACCTTCCAAGACAAACTTGGTCAACAAGGAGGCAGGAGGGGGATGTTTTGCTTCCACAGTTGTCAAGGAATGACAAAGCGGCAGCAAATTCTGGGGTCTCAGAAGCCTGACGTGACCCTTTAGACATCCAGAAGTAAGCAGGATCCCTGAAAAGCCCTAGGATTTAGTAAGCCACTATGCCAGGTTCTTTGGCCTAGGGCAAACATATAAATATTAGTCACAGACTGAGGATTTAACTGTCCATTTCGTATTTGGTAACTCTAGCAGTCAGAGATTGGTATTGAAAACTAATCAGACGAATTAGTCTAGCTTTGTTAGGTAGATATCTTAACTGCACTCATTTATATATTACTGCAACCTACTGAGAAGGGCCCTGTCTCTCATCAAGATAAATGACATATTTACTTATATTCTAAAACAAAATGGGGAACAATGCTACCAAACAAAGGCTAATTTGAAGAGTTTTTGTACTTGGTTGGGCTTTCTGGTACAAGCACAGGGGGATATTAGTGCAGAAGTATTTTGGTTCCTGTGTCTAAATCTGATTTGCCAGAAGTTGCATGATAGGCTCTCGCATGATGATGGGAGCCAGGGAGAGTTTCTGGAAAGAAACTGCCTGAAAGATGAGATCAAGAATTAAAACCAGAGAGCTGATCAGTGAGTTTTCTTTATCAAACAGACAAAAGTGATTGAATGATATTAGTTATACATTAACTCCTCAGGAACCTTTCAGAAGGGTGGGAAAAGCATCCCCCATCAAGAGTCAGGGCATACAAAAGGGGAAGAATTTTTCTCACTCCCTCCATCTTTCTCATTCTGGGTCCATTCATCATGTCACAAGAACTTCTCTCATTGGTTATAGCTTGGATGGGAGGAGGGGCGGAATGGAAGGTTCAGAGCAGAGGTCAATAGTGATATCTGCTTATGTAAAGATCCAAAGGAAAATGATAAAGTTATGACAGCATTCACCACTCAGTCACACAACAAACATTTCAAAATGTAAATTACCCATTTTCAGGGACACCCTTTTAAAAGTAGGAAGCGGACAAAGTCAGCGGTGTGGAAATGTGTGAACCAAAACACTTTCTATTTTTTCTTTCTTTTTGCTTCAGAGTAAGTCTGGGAGTCTTCAAGTCTTTCTTGATTATTTTACTACCTAGTTTTTTGCACCATAGATTTCATAGTGCTGACCCACAAAACTAGCTGTATGGATTCTCCACCCTGCCATCCAAGTGGACTGTCTGGGTCTTCAAAAAGGATGGTGTGATTTTGAAACCAAGTGGAAAAGACACTTTTGGAAGGAAGCTCTGGAAACTCTGGATGAGCAATGAGCCTTTTTCTTTGATCTACCAAAACACGGAGATTAAGGTTTCGGGGGTATGAGAGCCCACATAGCACACCCAAAGCCCTGGGGTCTATTTTCAGCACCAAGCAAAACCAAACCTCAGGATTATCCAAAACACTGACTGATTGTGACCCATTCACCCAGCTATTCAATAACCATTTATTGCACTACTGCATGCAAGGCACTGCACTTAATGCTGGTAATATGTTGATGAATAAAACACAATCCCTCTCTTTTAGGAGTTCATAGTTTAGGGGAAGAACCAGCCAGTCATAAATGGTTTCCTGAGCAGCCTCAAAAACTATATAGACAATCTTGGAGAAGACAATTGTCCAGGGGAATCTTGGGTTGGAAGGAACTCCTTCCCTAGGCTGAAGTTGAGCTCAGGAGAAGGAAAGGTCTTTTCTTACATTTAGGAGAACTTTTCCAACTTTTTCAAGAGTTTCTATAAATTGAGCCCCATAAACACGCCCCCGCCCCCCAGCCCAGGACCTTGCCCATCCTTCTGCTTCAAGGTGAGAAGCTGAGAGCATGCTCTCCGCCCTCTTTGTTGATTGGTCTTGCCAATGACAGTTCCTCTAGGATCTTTCACATTTCTCCTTGGCAGGTTACCTGGAGCCTGGGAGCCGGCCCAGCTCTCTCAAGATTCAGCAGACACTGGCCTTGGAGGAAAAGGAGACAGCGGTAGTCAATGTTATTTGAGCAGGGTCAGCAGGCCCTGGAGCTTCCCGAGTGCATCATGCAGAAGGCTGCATACTATGAGAACCCAGGACTCTTTGGAGGCTATGGATACAGCAAAGCCACGGACACCTATGGCTACGGCACTCCTCATCAGCCCTACCCACCCCCTGCGGCTGCTAACTCCCTGGACAGTGATTACCCAAGTTCTGCCTGCTCCATCCAGAGCTCTGCACCTCTCCGAGGCCCGGCCCACAAAGGAGCTGAACTCAATGGTAGCTGCATGCGGCCTGGCACTGGGAACAGCCAGGGTGGGGGTGGTGGCAACCAGCCTCCTGGTCTGAACTCAGAGCAGCAGCCACCACAACCTCCTCCTCCACCACCCACCTTACCCCCATCCTCACCCACCAATCCTGGAAGCGGGGTGCCTGCCAAGAAGACCAAGGGTGGGCCCAATGCTTCTAGCTCTTCAGCCACCATCAGCAAGCAGATCTTCCCTTGGATGAAGGAATCCCGACAGAACTCCAAGCAGAAGAACAGCTGTGCCACTTCAGGTAGTTCTCAAGCAGGTCATCCCTGGACTCTGTCCCGATGGGCCCCAAGAACCTATTACCTAAGAACCAAGAAACTCAAAGCTAAAAGGGCAACCTTAGCAACAATGTATCCAAACTCCCAGTTGTGTAGAAATATCTATCCTTTCTAGTGACTTTGATTGGGTACATAGCCTTGCAGAGCTAGGGCACCCTTTCACTGCTGGTTCCACTGATGGACCGGTCCCATACTTATTAATAGAAAGTCCTTCCTTATACTGACATATTATCTGCCTTCTCAGGCTGCTGGTCATAACTCAGCCTCTTCTTCTACTCAACAGCCCTTCAAATGTGAAGATCGGTTGGGTATAGTTTCATACACCCATAATCCCACCACCCAAGGCTGAGACAGGAGTGTATTGAGTTCGAGGAGAGTCTAGGAAACGTAGCGAGTTGCCAGAAACCTTTAAGAGACAACACCCATGCAGAAGACAAAGGACCCATGCCCAAATAAGTTATACACATCCACTTATTTTATTTCACTTTCCAAAGGAACTCTTTAAAATAGATACAAGGTAACATCCTCACTTCTCCCAGATCTACAGAACTGCAAAGTGGTGCACTTGAATCTAATGGGTATGCATGGCTTCAAGACCTTCGAGGCATAACTGTGACTCAGCCCACTCTGGTGAAGCTGACACAGGGAAGAGTGTGTTCTAAAGGGACACAATTAGGAACAAGAGCAGCTGTCCCTTTCTTGCCCTTGAAAGGAAGTCTCTGGAGCTGAGAGTGGTCCAGTCTGAGTTTGAAAGAAGGTGGGCCCGGTGAGGGGCTGAGGCCTTCCGGTTGCCCAGACTGCTGCTTCCTGAAAATGTCTAGCTTTGTGTCCCCGATGGGGATTGTTTTCTGGGTCCAGGGCTAGTCTCAAGCCCGAGACAGAATTTGTTACCAGGTCTGTTTTGCCTGACGCTCCTTGGGCTGTTGCTCCTAAGGGAAAGCGTCTTCCTGCCTGAAAGCTCCCTCCTCTGCCCCTCCCCCCTTAGCTCAGACACAGGCCCTCCCTCCCAGGAGAAATCCATTTGTCTTCCCAGTGAAGGAGTGGACAAGCAGCTGAGGGGTGGCAGGGGAGGTGAAGCCAGTGCTGAGGCTGCTGCTCCCAGCATTGCCATATGCAACATGCTGTCAGCCTGGCCCTGGGATCCCCTAAAACTCCAGGGCAGTATCTTTGGGGAGGACATTATCGGCCTCCCTGGCTTGAGTGGGGTGCCAAGACCCCCTACTTCCTTCTTTGCTCTTTGGAGTGTTTGACCTGTAAACAAACAAGGCAGGCTGGCGCAGCCTCAGATCCCCATCTCAGTCCCCAGCCCCAAGTAGCAGAGGTTGGAGGGTGGGGGGGGGTACTTAAAGATGTCTGGCTCTTTTGGAGGGACAGTGTTTCACGAGCTGCTTTTAGCCTCACAATAATGTCCTTTATGGCCTTTGGGTTAGGATGAAGCGAAGGGCTAGGATGGAGGGGGAAGAGAGGGCAGGAAAGGCAGAGAGGTTCCAGGTACGAGGGACAGGTAGGCCCAGAGGTGTGTGGGATGAGAGCCCCCTCAGACTTTCTACCTCTCCAAAGACCCCACCCTGCTCTATAGTCAGGGATGGAGGTGAGAGCCTGGGAGGAACATGGAGACAGAGAAGCACCTCTTTCCGTTCTGGGGTTCCTTACTCCTCACTCAGCACCGTCTCTATCTCCCTCCTTGCCCAGGAGAGAACTGCGAGGACAAGAGCCCACCGGGCCCGGCATCCAAGAGGGTGCGCACGGCGTACACGAGCGCTCAGCTGGTGGAGCTGGAGAAGGAGTTCCACTTCAACCGCTACCTGTGCCGGCCGCGCCGCGTGGAGATGGCCAACCTGCTGAACCTCACCGAACGCCAGATCAAGATCTGGTTCCAGAACCGTCGCATGAAGTACAAGAAGGACCAGAAGGCCAAGGGCATCCTGCATTCTCCGGCCGGCCAGTCCCCGGAGCGCAGCCCACCTCTTGGCGGAGCGGCGGGCCACGTGGCCTATTCCGGCCAGCTGCCGCCGGTGCCCGGCCTGGCCTACGACGCACCCTCGCCGCCCGCTTTCGCCAAATCGCAGCCCAATATGTACGGCCTGGCCGCCTACACGGCGCCGCTCAGCAGCTGCCTGCCGCAGCAGAAGCGGTACCCGGCGCCCGAGTTCGAGCCCCACCCCATGGCGAGCAACGGCGGCGGCTTCGCCAGCGCCAACCTGCAGGGCAGCCCGGTGTACGTGGGCGGCAACTTCGTCGACTCCATGGCGCCCGCGTCCGGGCCAGTCTTCAATCTGGGCCACCTCTCGCACCCGTCTTCGGCCAGCGTGGACTACAGCTGCGCCGCGCAAATCCCTGGCAACCATCACCACGGACCGTGCGACCCTCATCCCACCTACACAGATCTCTCGGCTCACCACTCGTCTCAGGGACGCCTGCCCGAGGCCCCCAAACTGACACATCTGTAGCGGTTGCCGCCGGCCAGGCGCAATTACCTCTCTGGTTTTGGTGGCAGGGGTGGTGGCGGGGCGGGGAGGGGCCCGAGGGGCAGTTTTGGGGACCCCCTCTCCCTGATCTGGCCTGGCGGATGCCTCACAAGTTTCGGGCTTCCAGCGGCCGAGGCTGATGCGACTGGGCCTTCCCTCTAGGCGCGTCCTCCTTTGGGTGACTCGCCATAAATCAGCCGCAAGGATCCTCCCCTATAAACCTGACAGTGCCATAAACTGCGGACCGAGGGACTCTAATCTGGTAATGGTGTCCCTAAGGTAAGTCCTAGATCCATCCGTGGCGTGTCCTGAAGAGGGACTAGGGCCTGGAGAACCCCGGGCCTGGCCCTTGTGTCTAGCTTAGTTTCAGAGACCTTAATTTATAATGCTCCTTCCCCTCCTGTAAAGATTGCATTGGACTAAACAATCTGTATTTATTATTTGAAGCGAGTAATTTCGTTTCCCTGATTATTTATCCTCGTCTTAATGTATTTATGTGTATATTTGTAGAATTCTGCAACCGGGCCTAGGTATGCTCTCCCAGGCCTTGGGGGGGGGCATATTTCACTTCTTTAGTCCCCTTGGTCTGAACTAGTTGAGAGAATAGTTTTGAACAGTTGTAACCGTGGCTGGTGTCTGTAGTTGATGTTAAAGGATTGAGACCACAAATGGTCCTTCCTGGGTAGAGTCAGGCAGCCCGGTGGCATAGCGCGGCTAGTCGTTTCTCAACAGCCGAAGCCCTCCCCACTCGACACAGCTTATTGATTTCAAATTGTCTGGTACTATTTGAACAAACATTTAGAATAAAACATTTTTTTTTTCAGTTGGAAGTGTATCTGTGTTAATCACATACATCTGCACGCAGATCACTCTGTCTTCATCCCGCTGTATGAGCCGGGGTTGGGAGAGAGGAGCCTCTGGAAGAGATTTTATTTATTTGGAACCTATTGCACAAAATTGGCGTGGAGAAATACTTGATTGCATTTAAGCTCTTATAATCGGGCGGCAGGAATTGGGAGATGCAAACCTCGATATCGTCTAAGTGGGCTCTTGCAATAGGGCTTTGCCAGAGCGGCACCTGCACGCTCTTTCTACCACTTCTTTCTATACATGATCATCACATGCGGGGGCGGGGGGGGTTCGTTTTTCTGCATTAAATACTAAAAATTAAACTTTGGGGGAAAAACGACAATCAAAGAAAAAGCATAAGAGAAACAGGAAGGATTAAGCTCTGAAAAGCTAAGGTGCTGTGGTATAAAAAAGAAATGACCGTGTAGGAACAAGCACTGGGCCTTTTTCCCCCCCTCTAGGAAGTGTTCCGCAAATTTTTCCTTTGTAGTGGTCAGCAGTTCAATTTTAAAGAAAGCAAACATTCTTCACGATGTAAAATAACGAAAGTTTCATTAATGGAACACAACACGTATACACGCCTTGCTTACTCCTGTTTCTTTGTGCAAAACGGGCAAAAAGTCTACAGAATTTGTAATCGTTTTGTAAATATTATTAGTGTGGCTCTAGCTAGGGTCGAGCACTTACACCCACTTCTATAGAAGGGGGCACTTGGCAAAAGGCCTTCCAGACAAGGTTCAATTATTTTGTATTTCAGCAAAGTCCGCCCACGCATCTCTAGTCGGTTTAGCAAATATGCAACCCCTACTGCCAGCCTGGTGACACGAGGTGAAATTCCTATTGTGTGGAAATAACTTCTACTCTTCTGGTGCAACAGCAATCGTTTTCTATTTGGATGTTTGTGTTTTGCTCAGTAATGATGGCTCAAAATAATATTCAGTTCCCTTGTTCCTTTGTGCTGTTTTAAAAATGGCATGTTAGGCTGGGGGTGGGAGGGGATATCCTTTTGCTAAATTTCACTCTATCTGAGCAAGTTTAAAGTATATATGTTGTAGAATTGTATCAACAGAATAAATGACTTCAATCGAAGGCATATTTTACCCACTCTCAAGGCTTAGCATTGTTTTCTCTGAATCTTGCATTCCTAGGCAGAATTTATAATTGTAAGAAATTATTTTTTAAGCTATTAGGGAAATCAAGGAAATGCTAGCTGCCTCGTAGGGAACCACAGCCACCTTTCTTAACTGGCTAAATATTAAATAGATGAATTGTCAGGCTGTTTAGATTCAGCCCGGTTTCTCTCATCTCTTCTTCATACCATAAATAATAATAAAAATACATAATGCATCATGGCTCCAGGCGTTTCCCAGCGCGGTGTGTTACCGCAGGAGTATCTGCTGAGTCTGCGGGTGTCTGCAAAACCCCAAGTGTCATCTGTGGCTTAGGGTTTCATGGATTAGACTTTAAACAGTGTCTAGCCCGGCTGACATCAGCTTCCTCTCACACATAGGTTCTTAAGGAAGTGTCAGGTTGGGGGTTCCCACTCTGCAGGCAGCCGCAGCCTCCCAGGCCCCGGCGGTGGAGGGTGGAGGTTGGGAGAAGGGGGAGGGGTCGCTTCGACCAAACCTGCCGCCTTCGCCTACCTTCTGAAGTTCTGCAGACTTCAGAGAATTGCTTGGTCCTTTTCCTGCCACTAACGCGAGTCACGTGACAGGCACCCCTCGCTCCTAGCGTGGGTGGGGGCGGCGGCGAGTTCTGGGAGGGCACACTCCCACGCGTCCGCCCGCCCGAGAGAGCTGGGCCCGCGGCACAACCATTTAAAACTTCATAAATTATAAACAAGCTGCCTTGGCCTTCGCCATAAATTCCGCTCCTCTTGAGCCTGCAATTAGTGTTAGGAAGCACCCAAGTCTAAACACAACCAAACGCCCTCTGAAGGGTCCAACTGCCCGGGGTTGCAAGCCTTTATTTGTTTCCCGGTGCCACCCCCTCCGCACTCGAGGCTTGCACACAGTCACCTCCTCCCCCGCCACCGCGGGCAGTACACACTCCGCTGGGTTCCCCGCTCAGCCCGGGAAGGTCACAATAGCAGCTCTATCCACCGAGGCGCCCGCCGCCTCCTCCCTCCCGGGTCTTCAAGAAGCAAAGAAAGAAGTGTGGGGGAGGGGAGCCTGGCCAGCAATGGCGCCCGGGTCTCAGGCCTCCGCTCTCGCTTTCAGACGAGACGCGGGAAGTTGGCCTGGGTAGGGAAGCATCGCCCTAGCTTGTCTTTCTTCCACGACGCTCCTCTCCCTCGGCGATCCTCTTGCCCCGAGAGGCTTCAACGCCGGGTTGATGAGGATGCCCCAAAGCAGTCAGGTCTACCCGAAGTCCAGAGTCCATTGTGCCAGCGGCTTGCTTTCTGGTCCTCTGCAGAGACAGCATTAGCCACAACAGAACAGATACCAGGAGGAGCACCTCCCCACCCCGAGGGCGTTGGTCTTGGGAGGTCTACCTCTTTTGATGTAGGAGCAGGACGACTTCGTTCCTGCCTTGGGCAGACCAGGCCTCCTTTTTCTCCATAGCTGTTGGGGCGCGGAGGCGGGTCGAGAGAGGGGGGTTGGGAAGGTTGTGGATCTCCGGTAGAGTAGGGCATTGGCTCTAGAGAGATCATCAGGTACTCGAGCCTGGCTCATGGGTGACAGTCATGTGGGCCTCCCTGGTTTTTCCGTCCAGGCAATCAAATGTGGATTATAGGATGACAGCCAAGCAGAGGCACGGCCCTGCTGCGAAATGGAGGTGAGAGCGGAGGGAGAGGGAACGTTTTCCTCGCATCCCGGGAAACCTCGGGTTTATTCTGGAGTGGAATGCCTAGACCAATTGAGCTAGCCAGAGGATAGGAAGTTGTCAGGGAAAGCCCAGGAGGATAGCAGTGGAGAGAGAGAGAGAGAGAGAGAGAGAGAGAGAGAGAGAGAGAGAGAGAGAGAGAGAGGAAGAAGAAGAAGAAGGAGGAGGAGGAGGAGGAGGAGGAGGAGGAGGAGGAAGAGGAGGAGGAGGAGGAAGAGGAGGAGGAGGAGAGAAGAAAGAAGAGAGAAAGAAGAGAAGAGAAGAGAAGAGAAGAGAAGAGAAGAGAAGAGAAGAGAAGAGAAGAGAAGAGAAGAGATCAAGTACATATTCTGCCTTCTAGCTTTCAGACCAACCTCATCCAGGGAACTGACAGAGAAAAATCTGCCTCTGATAGAATCATTAAGTTAACCACCCATTTGTACCGTTTCTTTGCACAGGCTTTCAAATGGGAGAGAGGAAGAGAGTGTAGGGCTGTACTTCCCCTTGCTTCAGCCCCAAGCCCAGTCCCCATCGGAGATGTGTCAGCTACATTGGGTTCTGAGGCCCCAGAGGCTGCCAACCTTGCTGAACAAGTTTTCAAATTCCTGCCTCTAAGAACTCCTAACAGAGAGCTATCTCCTGTGCTGGCTCCTGTCCTTTCTCCCTCACTGGGTCCCACTCCAATGGCCTTTGAGTGAAGTACTCTCTTCAGCCACCAGGCTGGGAAGCCCGGGCTCTTCATCTGTTGAGGTTTTCCTTCAGAGAGGGTAAAGAGGAGGACATGAGGGGTGTGTGTGTGTGTGTGTGTGTGTGTGTGTGTTAAAATAACAAAGAAGCTAACTCTTCCTTCCCTGTATTTGACCCCCCCCGGGGGGGGGGGCGGTACAAGCTTGTTTACACCTTCAATATTCACAGGATTGTCACGGGCCTGTTTGACTTTAACCAGGAGAATTGGTTGAAACTTCCTTGTGAAGTCAAGAACTGGGGAATCCCAGCTTACAGGTCTAGGAAGGTCTTCATCTGGAAGTTCTTGACAACTCTGGTCCTTCTTTGAGAAACTTAAAGAAAGCAACAGAGTAATGAGTATGCAAGAGAGGCATGAGGCACACACACACACACACACACACACACACACACACCCCGGGTTTTGCCTCCTCACTCCTGGGCATTACATTTTCCAAGGTAGGATATATTTAGAACTTGGGTCAACAGACCTTTGGGTTGAGACACTTAACCAACTGAGACTGAGTTGTCCCTAGCCAAGCCTTACCTAACCCACACTTTTAAGGGCCGGCTCTTCTAGATGGTCACTCTCAGAAAGCCTGGATAGACAGCACAAGGCCAGATGGGTGAATGCCCTGCCCTTCCTGCTGTGCCGGTTCTGGAGGAGAGTGATTGAGAGGACTGTGGCTTACCTTGTTTTCTACTCCACTACAAATGCTCTTCTTACCTTTGGGGTCCAAGGTCAGTGTCACATGGATTTATAAGCCTGGCCTGAAGCCCTTCCTTAAACATCCCTCGGGTCTCACATCCTGCCTGTCTAGTTGCAAAGTTCAATGACAATCCATTTTAGGCCTGGTCCAGTGTGAAGCAAACTGAACACACTTCCCAAGGCCCAAGGGTGCCCAATCCTTTGCCTTAGCAGAGAGATACAAATGCCACCAGGCCATCCCATGAGGTCTGTGGGGGTGGAAGCCATTGCACATGTCTTCGAGTTCTTCATCTTAACGATAACTACTTTAAAAAAACAACAACCTGGAAGTTGGACTGATGATAAATATGGCGGATGGCAAATCTACACTCTACCACTAAGCTACACCCACAGTCTGTGACAAAAACATTTGACTGGTTCCTTTGGCCAGTCTGACTCATCTTTCAATAAGGTCTGGAAAAATTACCAAAGTGGGGGTTTAACATTAAAGAGGACCAGAGGAGACCCCGGTATATGTCAGGATTCACCGAGAACTTTCGGTACAGATCCATAGATGATGAGCCCTAGGGGAGCAGAGCCTGTGGGGAAGACCCTTTCTTAAAGAAAGGAGACTGGAAGACCCTTTCATGGCTCTATTGTTCACTTTCTTGGCCTGCAAATACCCTAGTCCTCCCCCGCGTTCTTCTCCGGGCCTCGCAGGAAAGTGGGTCACACGAGGATTGCTCTGGGGAGTTGGTCCCAGTGTTCCTCACTCCTGTCTGCCATTCCTTGGAGCAGCGCTGACGCATCCCCACGGCTGGCAGGAGAACACAAAGGAAGCCCCGATTCTGTTCCCGGACCTTAGGGTCACTGTGAGCAGGAGGCTGGTGTGGTTTCCAGTCTCAGAGCCCCGGTCGCCCGCGGAAACAATAGCGGTCGCCTGCCCGGGAGGTCCGGCGCTAGGCACAAAGCCGGCTCGGTCCACGCGGCTACACGACGCGCGCGCGCGCGCTGACCCGGCTGCCGTCGCTCGCCGCTGTCCCCGCGTCCACCTGGAACTCTCGGAGAAAGACAAACGGTGAGTTAATCACCCTACCGGCTGGCGGCCGCGTCCTCTGTGCCCGCCCTGGAGGCGGGATGGGGAGTGGGGTTCCTCTGTGTGTGTGTCTGGGGTGGGGGGCGGGAAAGGTTAGTCCTATTAAGAGTTCATTAATCACCCGGTGTGCACTTTTCGCTCGACAGCGGTTCCTCCTACTTTAGAGCAAGTCTGGGCCAGCTGGGAGCCGACCAGAAACCGCAAGCAGAGGAGACGCTGGCGCTCCGGGTGAGCGAAGGGAGGGGGCGACACACAGTCCTGCGCCTGCCCAGCAGCGACGGGGGATAGCCCTCCAGGCACGTCGGTGGGGGAAGGTCGGGGACATCTCTGCGCGGCACCCGAAGGGAGGGCCACTGCTTCTGAGCTCTAACCCGGTCAGCACAGACCTCGAACTTCATAGCAAACCTGCACCCACGCTGTCCCCTGACCCATTGTGACCCGGCATTCTCCCTCCCACCCCAGTGACACTCACACAGGCCGCTCTATTCCTAGAAAGGGAAACCCTCTCTCTGAAGGCAGGGCAAGAACAATCCCAATGAATCAAGGTTTCTTACTGACCCCGGCTGCCTGCAGGCCTCTTTGCGTGGGAGTAAGTAGGTCAAGGCTGCCACTGAACTTGGAGTAAATTTGAATTGCGTCTAAAGTTACAATAAAAGCATGTGCATATTCATCTACATCACCCACAACGTCTTTCCTGTCTAATGCAGCAACAAGACTAATAAGTATTTCACTCTAGCTTTTTGGAAAGTTCATTTTAGTAGTATAAAGGAAAGACTGGAAGTTTCTACAGACAGTCATGAACCTTGGAATTGTTTGCACCAGGTCCACTTGGCTTGAGTAGGTGGTGACACACTCCTATACCACTTCTGGAGTGGCAAATGCTCTCTGTAAATTACAAAGGCTTTGGCCTAGTCCCCTCTGTGCCCTTCTCTCTGGCTGAAATGCTTCTTCAGTAGGGTAAGCAGCATCGCTCAGCCTCCATCAAAGTCCTAGAATGTCCTTCCTTCTTCCTCAGTCGTCTTTGTCCTCATTATTTTTGGTGGAAATTAGCTCAGTTTTGGGAAAAAGAAAGTCCTACTACCATTTTGCTTCAGACAGCCAGTGAGGCATTAGCTTAACACAATATTCCAACCCACTGAGCAGTAAAACCAAACCAAACCAAACCAAACCAAACCAAACCAAACCAAACCAAACCCTAAGCTTACTCTTGTTTCCTTTGTCCTGGCCTCTTGACCTTCCACCAACCCACTGAGCAGTTCCTGTGTGCACTGCAGCGAGCTGTCGAGCTGTGGGATAGATACAAGGCTAAGGAGCTAACAGGAGGTGCCCTGCAATTTAGTGAGGAAGAGAGATCCTCCTCCGAACAGCCTGATCGGACTCAAGTTTGCTCACACTGTTCCCGGAATAAAGGAAAGGGCCTTTGACCAGACTGCAGTGTCTAGTCAGCTACTCAGGTGATTTTAGTTTTCTGAAGAGCTAAGAGACTTTCAGGTCAAGGAAGAAGGAGCATGCCAAGCAGAGAAAGCAACTTGTGCAAGAAAAAACATGAAAGGGGAAGAAAGAACAATGGTTGAAGTTTGGAGTAGGGCAGGATGGCCGGCAAGAGTTTCTACAAGGTTCCCATAGAGGGGGTCTGGACCTCTCCTGTGGAGAGGAGCTGTTGAACCAGGTCTTAATCTGGGACAAGAGGTTCATTATCTGACTGGAAAAGCTAACTCTTGGGGGCACTGTATCTAACAGGAGAAAGGAGATAGTCAAATTTAGAGAAAGAAATTTAGAGGATGAGAAGAAGAGGCGTTTAAGAGGCTGGACTCACAGGACCTGGTGATAAACTGCATGGGTAAGATCCCTGACTTTCTGAGTGGGAGTCAAACCATTAATGACAATGAAGAAAGGAGGAGGAAGAGACTGGAGGGCAATTTAACGCGAAGTTCGGGTCCACACTGCTTCCCACGTGGCTGCTGATGCACTGAGAGACCCGAGCCATTCACTGAACCTTTCTGAACTTTACTTTCATCAATGAAACAATAAAGATATCTACCTCATAGGTTCATCACGAGGTGTGTGTGTTTGTGTGTGTGTGTTTGTGTGTGTGTGTTTGTGTGTGTGTGTGTGTGTGTGTGTGCCCACCCTCAAGCTAGAGTTATCTTCACCAAGCCCAAGTAAATCTTCTATATAAAGCTCAGACCTAGGGAAAACACACTCCCACTCTCATCATGTTGATCAATCTTAGATCCTGGGTGGCCACAGAGAAATAAGTCCCAGGGAAATTAAAAACACCACCACCCTACTGCTTCCCAGAGATTGAATCCAAGCTAATGCTCAGAGTGAGGTCCGATCAGATTAGTAACCAGAGCCCCCCTCTGCTTCCAGAGGGGTGCTCCCAGGAGAATTCATATAGAAATGTGGTCTTGGTATCAGACCACTAAAGAGGAGGCCTCTTAGTAGATGTCAGAAAGTTTTTGTGCCTTTTTTAAAAAAATATCATGTCACTTGGGAGGCGGAGGCAGGTGGATTTCTGAGTTCGAGGTCAGCCTGGTCTACAGAGTGAGTTCCAGGACAGCCAGAACTACACAGAGAAACCCTGTCTCAAAAAACCATATATATATATATATATATATATATATATATATATATATATATATATATAATGTCTATCAGGGGATGCTTAAGTTCTATAAGTTCTGCGAGGAACAGCATGCTATAGGGAAAGCACTGGGTACCTGACCTTGGCCATTCACAGGGATGTGGCTACCAGCTGCTTGTCTTTTCTGTACCAGTTGTCATCTGTGAAACAGATCAGATAAGGGGAAAATGACATTTTATGGGATGCTGTAAGGGTAAATAAAAGATGAAATTTTCTGCTTATCAGATTAAAAAAAAAACCCAACAAACCTTTAATATCCCAGTGATTTGGTAAGGGTGTAAGGAAACAGGAACTCTGATAAGTATGTTACTAATAGAAATACAAGATGAGTTTTTGTTTTGAGACAGGGCCTTTCTCAATTGCCCAGACTGCACCTTGTATTCCTTCATTTTAAAATAATTTATTTATTTATTTTTTTGTATACAATAGTTCTAGTTGCATGAAGATATGTGCACCACATGTCTGGTGTCTAAGGACTTCCGAAGATGGGAATCAAATCTCCTTGAACTGGAGTTACAGACAGTTGTTGGCTGCCATGTGGGTGCTGGGAATCGAACCCAGGCCCTCTGAGAGAGCAGAGGCAAGTGCTCTCAGACACTGAACCCTCTCTCCAGCCTCTGGATTATGCTCTTGGTCTTCTTTCCTCTTGCATGCTGGGATTACAAGCACATAGAGACATATCTATCTTGTTTTGCTTTTAAAATGAGCATTTTAGGAAAATGCATTGAAGATGTCAGCACATACATACTTTGACTTAGTAATTCCACTTCAGGATATTTTTTTGAGACAGGGTTTCTCCAGGTAGCTCTGACTGTCCTGGAACTCACTCTCTAGGCTAGGCTGGTCTTGAACTCATAGAGATCCTCCTGCCTCTGCTTCCTGAGTACTGGAATTAAAGGCATGAGTCACTGCTGCCCAGCTTTAAGGAACATCTTAATGGGTAAAAATTTGTGTGTGTGTGTGTGTGTGTGTGTGTGTGTGTGTGTGTGTATTTATTTATTAGCAAAAGTTTGAAACAGATGAGGAACCATCAACAGGAACCAGTAAAATCAATTTGGAAAGCATACATAGAACAGTGTGATGTTTCAGAAGTTGGCTGTGCAGTTCTGTGTATTTTGTGTGGGAAGAACTTAAGATACAACAGAGGAAAGAACACAAGGCCATAGGCCCTGACTAGCACACTACCATTGGGTTGAAAATATGGGGAGACATGAACCGTTCATGCATAAAGTGTCTCTGAGGGGCCTGAGAGCTGGCTCAGTAGTAAAGAACACTCTTACAGAGGTCCTGAGTTCAATTCCCAGCACCCACATGGCAGCTCACAACTCTCTGTAACTTCAAGATCTGTCTCCCTCACATGGACATATACACAGGGAAAGCATCAATGCACATAAAATAGAAAATAAACAAAAACGTGTCTCTGAAAATATATTCATGAAATGAACGAAATTGGTTGCTTATGTGAGGAGGGACTAGGTGGCTGGGGACAAGGGTAGGAGAAAGATTTCATTGCATACTCCTCAAATTGTCAACTTATTACTTATTTTAAAAATAAAACACATCATCTTCATCTTCATCATCATCATCATCATCATTGTCATCAATACTGGGCATGGAACCCCAGGGTGTTGTGAATGCTAACCAAGCACAATGTGACTGAGTTACACCCCAACTGTCAACGCAACAAATAAGGAGCAGAGAGATGGCTCACCAGGTAAGAGCACTGGCCGCTCCTCCGAAGGGTCTGGATTTGATTCCCATTACCCACAGAGCAGTTAACAACTGTATCTCTAGTTCCAGGTGACATGACACCCCTATTCTAGCCTTTATAGGCACTGTCCCCACGTGATAAACAGACATATAGGCAAAACATCTGTACATAAAAATTTATATACATAAAAACAATTTAAGCAACAAAGTATACGTGGTTAGTATAGCTGTATCAAATTGGTATATGCCTGTGTGTGTGCTCATCTTTTAAAAATGTGAATGCAGCAGAGGAGAATGGAAGGCCTTTACACCGTATCAAAGATCGAAACCAGAAGTAGATTTGAAAATGTAGAAATCTATCTTATACACGCCAGACAAATAAGAAGAGAATTATATGCTGAGGATTTTTTTTTCAGTGCTGGGATCAAACTACTGCCTTCTGTATGCTAGATAAGCATTCTACCGCCAGACACACCCAGACTCTTTTGCTAAGAAAATCTATAGCATATGACAAAGGATTAACACACAAAGGGTTTATAACTAGTAAAGAGAAGACGCGAACCTTTCTAATCGAAATATTAAACCAAAGATAGGACACCTCATGTCTGTTGCTTTTTGTACTTGCTCTACCCAATGAAATAGACTTAGGGTCATTTCTTATGGTCCTTCCAGGGCACTGATGACGGTCGGCCTCCATGGGAAATGTGGTGATCCTTTACCCTTGCAGGAGGTAGAGGGCCTGGGGACCTATTCTCCTTGGAGACTCAGGGTGGAGCTATGCAAGTCTAATGCACAGGTTAAACAAACTCTCACCTTCAGCACTGTTCTGCCTGCTCAGGATTGAGGGCACAAATAGTGCCGGTGCCAGAAAGGCCTTGGTTCTCCCCCTGTCCAGGCTGTAGGAGACGATGGACTGGAAAGTCCAAGCTTCATCTTTTTTGATAGGATAGCTTTCTCTTTCAACTCCTGAGTAAAGCAACTTCCTTCCTAGAGGCAAGAGTTTGACCCGTCCTATGTGTAAGTCATCTTCTAGCTTTGCCACCATACACAGTGAAAGGTCATCCTTTAGCCAGAGGAGGTTAGGCCGAGGGACATCTCACCCCTTCTGGGTCCCTTAGGTTCAGACGCCCACTCCAGATAAGTTGGGAGATGGGAGGAAATGAGAGTTGAAAACCCCTTCCTCATTCCTGTCCTTACGTTGCTTCAGAAGCACTCCTGGGTTTCTCTAAGGAAAGGAAGAAACAAATTTCACTTCCTTCCTGTTCCAGGTAAGCTATGGGAACAAGTAGCAGAATGTGGTCAGTCATTGGGAAACACTAACTGGTCAGTGAAATTCGTGAGTTTCCTACTGACCACTTAAGATTCATTCATTCATTCATTACATGTGTATTTGTGTCTGTGTGCATATAAACACACGTGTGGAGGTGTCCAAGGAAGCCAGAAAAATATATTAGATCCCCTGAAGCTGGGGTTACAGGTCATTGTCAGCTGTCCATTGTGAGTGGTAGAAACTGAACTCAGGTCTACAAGAGCAGCAAGCATTCTTAACTCTCTAGCCCAAACTCTCCTTGTCTCTAAGACATTTTCTGGAGCTGTAGACCATTTAGGCTTAAGTTTGACCTTACACTTTTCTACACTGCTCCTCTTGTAGACGCTCTTCAGGGATGCTCATGCGTCAGCTGGCCACGCCTGGTCTTCCTCTCTGCTCACTCTGCCTCCTACAGAAGCATCTCCTTGTTCTGTCCTACCAGTCCCATCGTCCACAGCAGAAAATTTCAACGTGTAGTTCTGAGTAACAAGAAGCTTGTTAAAAAATAAAGATTCCTGAGTCAGACCAGTAGGATCAAAACCTCTCATAGTGTGCCAATGAAACTGTCCCTTTAGGCAAGCCTGTATGGCACTGGTTCTCAACCTGTGGGTCAGGATCCCAGGACTGCCCCTTCCACAGGGGTCTCTTAAGACCATTGGAAAACACAGACATTCACATTACAATTCATAACAGTAGCAAAATTACAGTTATGAAGTAGCAATGTAAATACTTTCATGGTTGGGGGCGCGTCATCACAGCATGAGGCACTGTATTCAAAGGGCCACAGCATTAAAAAGGCTGAGACCCACTGCTCTTGGTGATTCCATAATTACATAGTAGTTTTGGGTGTCAATAACTTGAGGGTACTCTTACTTAAGCTAGTACTAAATAATGGTAGAATATACCATTGTTTCTGTTCTTTATTTCTGACCAACAGACATTTATTAAATGCCTACCATGTATCAAGAGCTGTCTTGGCCCATGAGTCTCATCTGTAGGATCCAGGGAAAGACACAATATTCAACTGTTTCCTTAGGGGGATCCTGTTATCAGACTGCTAAGAAGTTTAAAATTCCTATCTTTAGGACCTCTTCATCCTTACCTCTATCCTTGGATTGCTGAAGATACTTGAGAGAAATATATCCTGATCTCTTCTTTCTTAGTCTGGCATAAAACATTTTGACTCCTTTAATTTGGCCCCACAGGTAAAGAGATAGCCTCTGCTTTGGATCTGTATAGTCAAGAGTTTGATTGTGCTTAAGAATCTACCAGGGTTAGCCCAGCAGTGTTTACAGCAGAGGGTGGCCTGGTGTTTTTTAAGATTAGCTTTAAAGACACAGGAGATAGGCCACCAGGAGCCACTTCTTCTATCAGAAGAGAAGCTTGCTATTGGAATGGGGAAGAGAGGTAGTGGGGGAGGGCGGGAATGTGGACAGCTGCTGTGGTGAGCAGACAGGCTATTTCAAAGCATTCCTACATCAAACACATTCTGGCAATCAGGCCCCTCGGTCTGTCACCTCCCATGGAGAGCCCAAGGCACCAAGACTCAGAGGGGCAAGTGGCCCTTGGGGATTCAGGATGCACACATTAATATAATTCGTAAGACATCTCCCTCATATTCTGTTCACACTAGAGACAGGCTGCATAGTTACTAAGAATATTCTCTACCCACTTATTTTTAATGTACATTTCCTCCCCAATAATACCTTCCAATCTCTCCTCAGATAATTACAAACTGAGACTACTCTGGACTATGATTTGGGGATAAAATGTCAGAGCATTTACCTAATCTGTGTGAGGTTTGGGTGTGTTTGTTCTCTCTCTCTCTCTCTCTCTCTCTCTCTCTCTGTGTGTGTGTGTGTGTGTGTGTGTGTGTGTGAGAGAGAGAGAGAGAGAGAGAGAAAGAGAAAGAGAGACAGAACCATCTCATAGACTTGAAGCACAGCAAATGGAGTTAGGATGAACCTTGCAGAAGTGAATCTTGTTCCTTTGCTTTAGGATAACTTTTTCTAGGCATGATAAAATGTCCTTACCTAGTGCAGATGGCACACATCTGCTGAGTTCGGGCATGAAATGACCAGAGGTTCGGCTTCCAACAAACAACAAGTGAACTAACTCAAGGGCCAAGTAGCTCGGTGGCAGCGTGCTGGCTTAGCCCGCCAGGCCCTGGGCTGTGGCTATCCAGCACATCAAAACCCCAAATAAAAGAAGACAGCGGTCTGAGCTCCAGAGCGCAGGTTTCCCCAAGGACTCAAAAACTAAAAGAAGAGAGGACGATAAACAGACCATAGCTCTCTGTTATGGGTTCAGCAGGAAACTACAAATAATACTAAAATACTAAAACCTACTGCAACCTCCACATCTGATGTCCACTCTCAATACAACCGTTAAAACAAAACAACAACAATAACACAGATACCAACATTAATTAAGTATAGTTTCTGCTTCAAGCAAAGACAGAATGGCAAAAAATACACTTCAGGGAAAGCAAATAATGGGTCGTTTTAGGTGGAAGGTCTCTCTTTTCAGTAGAAGGATTCTACTTTCCGTTCAATGAGGAGAACTCCATACCCTTGCAGCTCTGTGGTCAGTCCCAAGTCTAGGTTCTTAAGCTGCACCAGCTCCACCTCACCAGCGGAATATACTTTTGCTGTAGCTTTGTTTACTCACAAGTCCACAGCCTTGAAAGGGGCTCACTCCCTGGACTATGATGGCTGAGTGGAATTTTAGGCACGGGCTCAATCGCTGTTTCATGACATACATAAAGCAAAACAAAACTTGACCCATTCCAACTTAAAGGCTGCAAAAGATCAAGTTTTCAAGGGCCTTTGAATAAACCAGGAGCAGACTGGATAGAATCTTCACTACACAGGCTTTTAGGAAACCGCCTTCATTTACTTATGGCTGTGTGCAAATACCCTGTATTTATTTATCTTGGCATTTTCCTCCTGCCCTAAAGAGGAAAACATGAGAAGAAATGGTTAAGGAAGTTGGAAAGTTTGTCAGTGTAAAGCCTGTCTGTATAACCCTTCTCCTCTCCATTTCCTGTGCCAATTACACTTTTATTTCCCGTCTCTCTACACTCAGTAAACAAACCATATTATCAAGGGAAAGACGTGAGCCCATTAACATCGTGAGCCCTCAGATTACACTCGCAAGAGACGACGCAGCACTTATCTGATGGAACAGAAGCTTTAATTGCTTTAAGGTACAAGCCAGTCCAAAGCTCTGAGATCTGACCAGTCCCCAGGATGCCCAGCGCCCTCCAGCCAAGAGTCTTATTGAAAGCGTGCGCAGCTCGCGTGCCAGCCTTCTAAATAGCTTACAAGGGCCTTTCCACCCACAGAGCGGATTCGGTATTCTGATGACCTCATCAGAGGGAGAAAATCCGGCTTCTTCCCCGAGACAGAAACTTATTTTCTGTCCAGATCGTCACTGACACTAAAAACATCCATTCTCACCACGTCGCCACAAATTGGAAGGGGAACTGAAGGGAATAAATGCTGTGGGGGGATGCTAAGAAAAGCTAGTGAAAATTATTTCATTCCCTGTCCTAGGTGGTCCCAGGAGTCGTCGGTGAGGCAGAAAAGAGGGGAAAATGCAACGAATGTCTGTTCTAGGTTTAGGACAAGAGCGACTTCTGGGTCAAGAAAAGCTGAATGCACCCAAAAGGGGGGGGGGAGGGGAGGAGGACAAGAGTAACTTGACCTTCTCAGAGGGAGGGCTGGGTAGAGTCCACGCAGGGCAAAAGCAATAGTTACCCAGCCTCCCACAAGCTTGCCCGTCAGTCCCCCGGGAGTAGCCCAAGGGGTCCCAGAGAGGGACCAGCCCTGACCGCTGCATGCCTTTCTCCGGCAATACCTGTCCCGGGAGCAGATGTCCAGGGCTCTCGCCCCGCCCTTCCGCCGGCGCCGCTCTCCCTCGAGCTGGGCGGAGGCCGCTTTGGCTAAGTTGGCAGCAAGGCAGACGCGTGGAACCGCACTCCAGCCGGGACCGGCCAGTGCGGGGAAGGTGCCGATTGGCTGCTCGGCGCCACGTGGCTGCCGCCGCCGGTATATGAGGCCACTATTTACCTCGGGCTCGCTCGCCATGGCTCGGCGAGGGCAGCGGGGGTAGAGGGAAGGCGGAGCTGCGCGGACCTGCAGGGTGCGGCGCCTGGGTCCCGCGGAGCGAGCCATGAGCTCCTACCTGGAGTACGTGTCGTGCGCCGCGGGCGGTGGCAGCGGAGGGGGAGGCGGCGACGTGCTCGGCTTCGCACCCAAGTTCTGCCGCGCCGACGCGCGCCCCGTGGCCCTGCAGCCCGCCTTCCCCCTGGGCAGCGGTGACGGCGCCTTCGTGAGCTGCCTGCCCCTGGCCACCGCCCGGCCCACGCCGTCGCCTCCCGCGGTCCCCGCTCAGCCCCCGGGCCCGCAGCCCGCCGCTCCCCGGTACGCGCCCTGCACCCTGGAAGGCGCCTACGAGCGGGGCGCCGCACCTGCCTCTGCCGCCGAGTATGGCTTCTTGGGGTCCGGGCCGGCGTTCGACTTCCCGGGCGCACTTGGGAGAGCGGCGGACGAGGGAGGGGCGCACGTCCACTATGCCACCTCGGCGGTCTTCTCCGGCGGGGGATCCTTCCTGCTCAGCGGCCAGGTGGACTTCGCTGCCTTCGGCGAGCCTGGCGCGTTCCCCGCGTGTCTCAAGGAGCCCGCCGACGGCCACCCCGGGCCCTTTCAGACTGTGTCCCCGGCCCCCGGAGCCTGCCCCAAACCCGCCTCTCCCACCTCCGGCCTCCCGGCCGCCCACAACACTTTCGAGTGGATGAAAGTGAAGAGGAACGCCCCCAAGAAAAGTAAGGAGGTGGGCGCTGGGGGGAGGCACCTGGGGTCCGGGGAGCCGCCTCCTCCGTAAAGAGCCACCAAGCCCTGGAGAGAGCTTCTGCTCCTAAGCCCCGGTCATAGCCCAGGGTCAGAAAATGCCCCAGGAGCTGAGAAAATTAGGACAGAGGCCTCGGCAGAGCTTCTTCTGGTACAGCTGTGTTCATCACTCAAGAGGGCTGCGCTGTGACTCTGATCTTAACTCTTAGCCCCACTGGACAGTTTCAGCATCCCCTCGTCCCGCTCACACCTTGTCTTTATGTTGCAGGCAAACTGTCCGAATGTGGAGCCACAAGCCCCTCCAGTGCCATCCGCACGAATTTCAGCACCAAGCAACTGACAGAGCTAGAGAAAGAGTTTCATTTCAATAAGTACCTAACTAGAGCCCGACGCATCGAGATAGCCAACTGTTTACAGCTGAATGACACCCAGGTCAAAATCTGGTTCCAGAACCGTAGGATGAAACAGAAGAAAAGGGAACGAGAGGGGCTTCTGGCTACAGCTGCCTCTGTGGCCTCGCTTCAGCTTCCCCGATCAGAAACAAGTCCCATCAAATCTGGCCGGAATCTAGGAAGCCCGTCTCAGGCTCCAGAGCCTTCCTGAGGCCCACTCTTAAGGCTGAGGACCTTTGGTCTACAGAAGTAACAGACTGCTCCCTACCTTTGAATAGACTTAAGAGCTTAGTTTGGGCTAGAGGTGGGCATGGGCAGAAATTAATACGGATTTTACTTGGCAAAGGCGTTGTCTAAGTTGGCTTCTGAGTCCCAGAGGCTGTGTATAGATATGATATATATTTGATATCTTTTATTCACATATTATTTTTTGCCGCATCAGGGGAAAGGTGTCTAGCTATCTGCCTAAATGCCACTATGTGAGTCATGTACAATTCGTGGGTGCAGAGTGGCAGGCCTTCTCCATCTGATGCGGTCAGAAATGTACCTCTCCGAAGTTATTTCAGTTTTAATTTCCTGGACAGACTACATATATTCAGCTTCTTGATCAAAGCCGGCTAGGGTTTCCTCCATGTAGCTAAGCTGCTTCAGTGATGATCTTCACATTGTACTCCGGTTTGTTTGTTTAAAGTGGCTCTCCTACCTCTTCATGTGCCTGGGTGAAGATACACAATCATTGTTTAGTTAGTAGCGGGACAAATCCACAGGGTAGGTAAGGATTAGAATCTGAATTATACCATGGTGTCAGTTACTCATACTTGAAGTGTAAATATATATAGTATGTATATTTTTTAAAGATTTGCTTGCAGTGAACCCTATATATGACAGTTAATGTCATGCATAGCATGTAAAGATTTTGACCTTTTTTTTTTTTTTTTTGGTAATAAAAGTTACAGAATCTACTATTTGCTTCCTTTTCTTACATCCCTTTCATTTTGATTCCTTAAGCTGATCCAGTTTCAAATTGGGAGTTTGTTTACACTGGTAAACTAAGAGTATCACCCCCACCATCACCTCCTCCTTTTTTTTTTTTTAAAGAGTTTCTCTGTGTAGCCCTGACTGTTCTGGAACTCACTCAGAGTTTCTGTTTTGCCTGTTTCTGCCTCCTGAGTGCTGGAATTAAGGGTGTGCATGCACCACTACACCTGGCAAAATTAACACTTCTTACAGGTTCTAAGCACAAAGCAAATTATCCACAATTGTCTAGGCAAATCTGATGTACATGGCAGAGAGCTACTCTGCTAAATTCAGAACACTAGGGAAATCATTCCTCCCCCTGAGCTTTATGGTGGACATGCACATTAACTCTAGGGCTAGGAACCCACTTCAGGATTGCTGAGAACCCAGAGACACTTGGGAATATCTGCTTTTTCCTGTTTCTCCTGTTCTCACAAAAGGAAGAGGAACGGCGACCTGAAGACTGTGTTCCTTTATCCCCTGTGTTCTCTGAGCAGAGCAGCTGCTCATCAAAAAGTTCCCAGCATCCTAGTTCCTATCTAAAAGAGGCTGGGAAGAGCCACTAGTAAGAGCATTTTCTTTCTACAAGTCAGACCAAGCTCTGGCTGAGAACACAGGGCACTTGTCCAGGTTGTGTGTGTGTGTGTGTGTGTGTGTGTGTGTGTGTGTGTGTGTGTTAGTTTTCTAAGGCAAGGTTGGGTAGCCCTGGCTGTTCTGTAACTCACTCTGTAGACTCACTCTGGCCTTGAACTCATAGAAATGCTCCTGCCTCTGGAATTAAAGGTGTGAGCCACCACCACTGGCTACTTGTCTGTTTTAAACACTGGAATATTTTTAAATTAATTTCTTCGAAGAGGTACAACTTGAAATCTGTCCAGAAGGTAGATTAAAAATAAACAAAATACAAAACCCTCTACTCTTATTTCCACTCAGTCTCCCTTCTGTACAAGGCACCCACAATCAATAGGGCTCCTGGGCTACCTCATAGTTAGATAACTGTGAATAAAAGTATAATAGAAAGTCATTAGAGCAAGTGGGTGTTTTGTAAAATTGTCAAGTTAGGATATCATCTCTACTTTATCCCCATTTCCTTAAGGTCTCTAGATAGCTCAACAGAAAGACTTAAAGTTGCAAATGAGTTCCACAGAAACCTTACTCCGTCATGTTTTTAGACATTAGTATAAGCACCCTGACTCTAATAACTCAAAAGTCTAAACAACAGTGGAAGATTACTTTTCTTTATACACAGCAATGTGCTACTTGTGTTAGGAATGTGAAATTACACCTGAATTCTTGTCCTCATTTATCATTTCATGGAGTTGAAATAAATTCTAGTTCTAGCAATCTCTACTGTTTTTTTTTGGGGGGGAGGGGGAGACCACTTTATGAGTAGGTCTGTTAATATTATATTTTATTAACTGCCTCTCAATAACTTGATGCTAATCAGATCTTGCTTAAAACAGCTGCTTCCTCTCTGCACTCTGCAGCTGTTTGAAAAACTTGTTAGAAATCCTACTTCACTGTTCCTCTTTAGTCACCGCTAGAGTTTCCTGCTGTGGTCTTTGACAGGACAGTGTTTCCTTTTAGACAAGCATTGAACTACCTAAACAAAAACTACCACCACACTTGATCATTTCTTTAATCTGCCACCCATTCTCTGAGAAAGTGAAGTGTTTTCTCATGAAGCTGGCCCTAGCACTTAACAGCCCTGATGGATGTCTTCCTTGATGAAGGTGGCTATTTTGACATTCATATAATGCTGTTCTATGAATCAGGCCAATATTAGCTATTTTTTGAACAACCCCAGGGATCTTTAAAAGCTTTCTTAATGCAGATCACTGTACAGCTATATTCAGTATTAGGAAGAGTCCTGGCTGAAGATGGGATGGAACTAGGTGACCTTTGGAGATCTCTTCCAGTAAAGAAACACTATAGGAAATGCTACGACTAGATGGCTTTTGCATATTTGATTTTCAGATTGTCATGTGGAGAGGGTTTGTTTCTAAGGAAGCAAGTAAAGTCTGTAGGATCACAGGGACGCCATGGGAAATCAGAAAAGGTAGAATTTTAGACATCATAGGGCACATCTTGTCATGTGACTCGCTCACAGAACACCCTCGTCCCCATCATTGGGAGCCCTGTGCTGTTTTACAGCAGCCATCTTTGTACTCTGAGGCTGCCATGCAGACATTAGCCACTAAAACAATTCCATTTCTATCTCACAAGATTCCAAACTAAATATGCTAATTTACCCTCCAGCGATCTATTATAAGAATGAATACACAATGGACAGTTCTGGCTGTTGTATAATTAACTATTCAATGTTCCTTTGTCTTCGCATAATGACTGAGTGTCTACTTTTCTGGATTCAGGATAATTGAGAGGAAAAAGAAAGAATTTAATAACATAAAATTTCCCTAACTTGACTACTTGGCAAATGAAGACCTTGATGCTGGAAAAACCTAAAGCGACACCACCTAGATTGTGAAAAGATTAATTATGAGTGACTTGTTCTGCTTCGAACCTGTGTACGATGGGACACAATACAAGAAGAGGTTGTCTGATTATCATGTCACCATAGAAAGTGAAGTGGGCTCAGGCAAGTTACATCAGCTCCGAAGTTCTTAATTATTTCTTATGGCCAAAGAAGTGCTCTATATTTGCTGAATATTGAATTTGAAAACCTCAGGATCTAATCAGGGTCTGTGAGATGTTTAGTCTGACCACAGACCTCTCAACAAGAAAAATGCCCATTGTTAAAACTTTATTTGTGGTTTTAAAGTAAAACCATGGTGGACGTCCATATCTCACAAATAATGATAAATCTCTATCTAAATAGAAATCAAGATTTCATTGTTTTTTACCTCTATCCTATTTACAAGATATGAAAATGCAATAAATATGCAAAACAGCTCTATTGAACATCTCATTTGTAATTGCTTCTTAAATTATCCTTGTTGCTCAGAAATATAATTTCAATAGAAACTGTTAAACTAAATCTAATAATAAACTGAGAGGAAAGAGATCCTAAATATTCATATGAAAAAGACTATCTATCACTTAGCTTGTAGAACTTTCAGCACTATGACTTCTGCTTTGAATCCTGTTATTGATCTCATTGGGAAAGGAGGGCCAGAGAGGGGTCATTTGAACTTGTCACAGGTAATGAAACAGACCATGGACAGTTTCGGGGCATTTTTAGGGGACACTGAATCGTTGAGTATATCCTATCATTAGGAGTCTGCACTTAATGCAGTTTAGAAGGGCCCCATTAAGAAGACAAATACAAAACCAGGACTGAAAGATAAGGCTTTCACAGGACCAGAAAGGTTTCAGATGAACGAAGCTTAGGTTTTGCTGGGTTCACACCAATGCTCCTCCACCCCTTCCTTGAATGGATTGCTTTCCATCATTGACCAGTAGTTGCTCCTGTAGACAGCCACAGTTGCCTAGTCCCAACTTTGAGAACCAGAACCATTGCTGACTTCCTTCAAGTTTCATCAGATAGCAAACAAGTGGGTGGGGCGAGGGCTGGTGGGACTGTGTTGCCCACTCTAACTAACTATGTGCTCTTCTGGGCTTCTGCGCCCCTGGCTTGTTTATATCACTGCTGAGATGGGAGCTCCTCTCACCTTACAGGTTCTTCCGCTACATGATTCTGCTTCTGAGACAGAGGAAGGTTCAAATGGAGACATCAGAGCTTCACTGTTAGTTCCCCTGATGGATGGAATCAAAGAGGCTGAGGTGAAAGACCTTGGGAAAGGTGACCACTGGAAGGGAGGTGACCTGGGGTTTATCATCGATTATGTTTTATAACTATAAGAAAAAAATAACTTCCCTGACATCAGCTTCTTCTACAAAACAAAGGGGATTGCTCTGGGTGGCCGTTAAATATCCTTGTAACCATAATATTTCTACACAACCCTTTATTCTGTTGGTTATCACTGAAAAGACTACTTAATATTACCAAGTTTTGTAGATTAATATCGACAAACTGTTGGTTTAAAGTTCATGCCAGATGCTTTAAGAAGTGATCTATTTGGCTCCAGAACTTGTTAATGCAGGATCTCTGCTGTTGATCGGAATAAAAAGCTAGAGTTACAGCCTGCCAGAAGTTGCTACTTCCTCTTGAATAGATAAACTGGGTTCTAACAAGGGATTTCTCAAGTTGAGGTAAACCTTCCATTTTCAGATTCTTAAACTCATTGCTTTAGCTTTATCCTTCAAGGTTGATAACTTTCAGAACAACAAAAACCTCGATTCTATGCTGTTCCATTGAGATATGTGAGACTCAACGTGAACGGGTGTGTGGGTAATCAAATCTCTCCCCCTTTCTGTTTGGCACCACAGGATCCCTTTTACATTCACCTCAGAACATTTTCTATCCTCCACGGGCTCAGGTTTAATGACCTCTGAGGAAGCCATGACCTGGTACCTGGCTGGTTTCTTTGATTCCTGTCCTGAGGCAGCTCATTTGAAATCCTGACCTTGGTTGAACATACTAGACATATGCCTTTGAATGGGGATTTTAGTTCTTCTCTCTTTCCTGTCTTGGTCAGGAAGTGAGGAGCTTTGCTGCTCCCCACCATGACATATTGTCTTGCTGCAGAATGAAAGAAAGACATGGGACCAATACGACATGGACTGAAGTCTCTCAAAGTGTGAGCCAAAATAAACCTTTTGTCTTTTAAAGTTCATTACCTTGGGTACTTTATTACAATAACAGAACGCTTAGTAAAAGAATACTTGTAATGACCGAACTCGGATTGAATTAAGGGGTCAGGAGAAGACTGGAAGTAATAAAGACGACCATTAAACTCTTCCTAGTACACTGGCTCATCCCAGGCAATGGCAGAGCTAATTCTATGATATATCCCTTCAACTTTCTGCCATCCATAGTGATGAATTCACATACATTGGATTTGGGGGGCTAGGTATCATAAATTTGAATGTGGTAGCTATTTACTTGGCTTTACTACAGTGTGGAACCCTCCACAGTTGAATTTATTGTTCTCTCGTTTTAAAAATCCCACTCATTCTACTTTTAGGAATTTCATGTGAGTACTATATTTCCACTACACACCATTTCCCTTCCAATTCCTCCTCTGTTCCCCTATTCCCTCTCAACTTCATGACCTTTTCTTTTTTAACTATTATTCTTACATGTCTGTCTGTCTGTCATCTGCCTGCTTACCTGCCTGCATGTCTAGTTATCCATTTACACATGAGTGCATATACATACAACTTATTGAGCCCACTTAGTGTTGCTCATATGTACATGTGTTTAGTGTTGACCTCTTGGGACTGGATAACCTGCTAGTCTTCTTGGCCCTGGAGAAGACTGACCTGTCTCTAAGCAACCATTAATTGCCTGTAGCTCTTTATCTAGGGGTGGGTCCTTGTGTGATTTCCCCCTCCATGTTGGGATGTCAGTTGGTGTTGTCATGGTCTAGGTCTTGTTTAGGTGACTATATTGTTCACATTTCGTGGGTGCAACTCCCTGTTGTATAGAGGACACTATGTTGTCACATCCCAATCCTCTGACTCTCACAATCTTCCCATTCCTTCCTTGGTGAATCTTGGGTATAGGGGTTGGATTGTAGATGTATCTGTAGGAGTTGGGCACTCACAGTCCCTTCAGTCCCTTGTTCTCTGCATTTTAACCAGTTGTGGATTGCTCTGATGGAATCCATCTGGAGAGAGAGAGAGAGAGAGAGAGAGAGAGAGAGAGAGAGAGAGAGAAACACTAAGGACTATCATAAAAGCCACAGGGAAACAATTATTTTATGCTTACTCAGAAATACACACATGTTCGTGTGTGTGTGTGTGTGTGTGTGTGTGTGCGCGCGCGCACGCGCGCGCGTGTGCACATACAAATAATTCAAATAAAGTTATGCCATTTGGGGTGATAATGATCCCCCAAAGGAGCATAAATTACTTACCAAAGTCCTAGTACCAAGCATGGAAAATGTCCCCATAAGAATAAAATATTTTTGGGAGGCAGAGGCAGGCGGATTTCTGAGTTCGAGGCCAGCCTGGTCTACAGAGTGAGTTCCAGGACAGCCAGGACTACACAGAGAAACCCTGTCTCGAAAAACAAAAAAACAAAAAAACAAAAAAAAAAAAAAAAAAGAATAAAATATTTTAAAATCTGATTTTTTTCTTCCAGCCACTTAGTTCCCAACAGCAGTGACTTCAAGACAAAATATTTATTATTAAATGCCTAGGCCATAAGCTTTGGCGCATTCTTAGACTAGCTCGTAACGTATTTAACTCATCTAACGTATTCTATGCACACTGTTTGGGTAGTTACCGCTCCTTCAGTCCTGGCCTACTTCTTTATCTGCATTCCTCAGTGTCTCCCTCAGCATTTCCCTGAGTTCATCTACCTGCTGGTTTACATCTGTCTCCTCCATCCATCTCTCATCTTGTCTCTGGAATCTTACTCTTCTTCTCTCTTGAATCTTTCTTATACTCTCACTATTTCCCAGGATCCTCTCTGCCTGTGTCCCACCTCCTATTTCCTGCCTCAGCTCATTGGCCATCAGCTTGTTTTATTGACAGGTGATGTTTATAAGAGATCCTCTCTACACCTCCGTTTGACCTGTTGACCAGGGAAGTTCAAAAGACTCCCTAAACGATGTAGGCTATTGCCCATGGTTGCCTTCTAGAACGTGAAAGTAAAAGCCTATTAATGAAAATACTATACACTTCTAACACAGGACTTAGCAGAATCAAGCTGTAACTGACCCTGGAACCTCCTTCCTGAGAACTAGCTCTTACAATATGCAAACATGCTATGCAAGCTGACAGCCCTACTGAGCTGTAAAGCCTGCAGGCTACAACAGTAGCCAGCATGACAAGAATAATAGAGCCAAGGGTATAATAGTGGCACTTATGCCTTGGTGTTAACCAACCGCCACTTCTTTGGACATAAGGACTGTCAAATAGGAGGGCATTCATGACTAGTACTGTAAACCCAGCCAACTGCATGTGGCTGAGGTAGTCATGAACCTTAGAGAACATATTACTGCAGTGTCCTAAGCCAGTATAATTCCCAGTTATACTATAAATACATAACCTTATATTCACAGATTAGTGTAGACACATCACCCTCATTATCAAAGACGTTTCTTTTTGCAGAGGACAAAATTCATCATTTATGTATTCATGTATGTATTTATTTATTTTAGATATAATCTCACTCTGTAGCCTGGAACTCGGTATGTAGAGCAAACTAGCCTTGAACTCACAGAGATCCATCTGCCTCTGCCTCACAAGTGCTGGGATTAAATGTGTCCCGCTTTATCTGGCTACTTTAAGAAAATTTTATTTTATTTTATACATACGAGTATTTTAGCTGCATGTGTGCCACATGATGCATAGTGCATGTGAAGCCAGGAGGGGGTATCGGATCCCCTGTAACTGGAAGTATGAGTGGATGTGAGCCACCACGTGGGTTCTGGGAATCAAACCCAGCTCCTATGGAAGAGCAGTCAGTGCTCTTAACTACTGAGCCACCTCACTAGCTCCTATGAAGTGGAAATTTCTGGTTTCTTTGGAAATTCAGTTGTGTCATGTAAAGTTTTCTTGGAAGCTGTCTCATGATTGGATATTTTGCTGAAGCAAATATATGAAAGGATGTTTTGCTGAAGCAGATACATGAGACAGCATATGATGTTTTACCTGATTAGATGCTTGAGAGGGTTTGTGAAATTTAGAAGGAATAATATAATCTCACAGACAGTGAGAAGATGCTGGTGCATTACAGTGCCTTGTGATGCTTTGTTGGTGGTGTTTACTAGTTGTGTAACACTTTGCTGGTCTTCACTTCTTAGAGAAAAACACACCAAGAACTTTTTGAGGTATTCCAGCTGCTTCTTGCTGCTTCTGCTGACTTGTGCCAATTTGGTGGGGTCTTACACTTTCTGCTGCATCAGGCCACCGCTACTGATAAATGTTTGGTGTTTGCTATTGGACTAGACTGCTGATATCCTGACAATGAAGACTGTTGCTCTAAAGAACTACTTCTGAACAGGTCCACAACCCCCTCTTTTCCTATTAACCTTCTTTGCTACCTCTCGTCCATAGGATAGAAGGGGGGTTGAAGCATTTAAGAACACTAAGTAGGCTTTGAAAAATCTAAGCCTATACTATTATCTGGCTATTTTTAAAGAGTGATGAATTCTAGGGGCTAGAGAGATGGCTCAGTGGTTAAGAGAACTGACTTTCATCTGGAGGACCCAGGTTCAATTACCAATACTCACGTGGCATGTTACAACTGTCTGTGACTCCAATTCCAGGAGACTCAACACTTTCACACAGACACATATGCAGGCAAAACACCAATGCACATAAAATAAACATAAATATATTATAAAAACAAATGATGAATTCTAGCCAGGGGTGGGTTTGGGGAGTGCAGGTCTTTAACTCCAGCAGTGGGGAGCCAGAGATAGGTGGGGTATTATGAGATCAAGGCCAGTTTGATTTCCATAGTGAGTTCTAGCACAGTCAGGACTACACAGTGAGACCTTTTCTCTCCATCTTCCAAAGAACAAAGTATTCTTTATTTTTGCTTAGTTACTACTTTTATTCAGTTTTATTCTGTATACATTGAAGTTGTTTTTTTTTTTTTTTAAGCAATAATCAACCAGTTCTGTGCTTAACTCTGTTGATACAGAGAGAGGAAATTTCTTTTTGTATTTATTTTGGAAGTAGAGGATTGTGAAACTTCTTAACTGCATACAAAGCTATTTCTATTAATGTCTGAACTTAAAATGAAACAAGCTATTAATCAAATAAATGAAGACGCCGGGTGTGGTGGCGCACGCCTGTAATCCCAGCACTTGGGAGGCAGAGGCAGGTGGATTTCTGAGTTCGAGGCCAGCCTGGTCTACAGACAGAGTGAGTTCCATGAGCGCTACACAGAGAAACCCTGTTTCAAAAAACAAACAAACAACAACAACAACAACAACAACAAAAAACCCAAATAAATGAAGACACAAAAAGGACACTTTGGAGTCTAATAAATGTATTGAGTAAATTTCTTGGTAAAAAAAAAAGTCTATTTTTCTAACTGCTTATGATTTAACTGTGGGAAGAGAGCTACAGATTGTCTGAGTGATCACACACATACACACACACACACACACACACACACACAGATGTTTGACCTCCTCTTTTATTTAGACCCTGAGCTGCTTTTCAGATGCCTGAAGTATGCTATATACAGGTTAAGGAAAGAAACTTCTAGCTTATGAAACATTTGTATCTAAGATAGATTCAATGTCAATAAATAAAATGAGCTGCAAAGGACAAATTAAAACTATAGTATTTTTATTCTGATATAGACAGTATGCCATCTGTCCCTAAAACTCTTAAGCAGACTTAAAAAGCAGCTCAACCTGCAAAGACAGCCAATTTGGCCTTCTGTTTTGACTGCAAATAAAAGCACACCTACAGCAGAATAATCTAGTTTTTTTTTTTTCTAGGAGGATAAGGTTCCGCTATAAACTTTAAAAACAGCTGTGTGTATATCTCTGAAGATGCCTTGGAATTTGTCACATGGGGAAGATATCTGAAAAGGTTTTTTTAGTCTATTTTTATGGAAAATTTGTCATGCTTGGTTTGGCAGTTGACTGAGAATTTTGTAAGAGAATATTATAGGTCTTTAAACTGATTATACATATTATATATATATATATATATATATATATATATATATATATATATATAAAACAAATGATATAGCACATATATTTTAACACACCTATGAGCTTGCCCTAAAATAAATGAACACCTGTAAATAAAACTGTTGGTCCCCATCATCACAGTAACAAGGCTCACTCTGGGTTATATGCAAATGAGGAATAAAGGTTTCAGATTTTCCAATCTTTCCCCTTTCAGTTGTAGTTATAAAACATTATTTACGGGCTGGAGAGATGGCCCAGAGGTTAGGAGTACCGACTGCTCTTCCAGAGGACCCTGGTTCAATTCCCAGCACCCACATGGCAGCTCGCAACTGTCTGTAATTCCAAGATCTGACAGTCTCACACAGACATATATGTAGGCAAAAACATAGCAATGTGTATAAAATAAATAAATTATTTAAAAAAAACATTATTTACCTTTTTTTAGCACGTGGTGGAACATGCCTTTAATCCCAGCACTCAGGAGGCAGAGGCAGGTATTCAAGTCTGAGTTCAAGGCTACCCTGGTCTATAGAATGAGCTTCAGGATAGCCAGGGTTACAGAGAAATTCTGTCTCTGTCTCAACATCCAGGCCCACCACTAAAATGTTATTGTTAGCTTAAGACTGCTTCACTAAGGACTCTGTAGCATGAGGGAACTCTTATGAAAACTAAAATGACATTTGGGTTGCTAAAACAAGCAGCAAACAAACAAACAAACAAACAAACCAAAAAATAAACTGTCAAGCACCTCTCTCTTCTAAGAAGGCTCTTTTCCCCCAGCTGCTCTCTTAGTGAAGAAGACACTGTTATCTGATAGTTTCATCAGTTTCTCTCCCTTGCTAAATGTAAGCAGAGGTAAGCTTCATATTTTATTTAAAAGCGACAGGTACCGATTGTGTCTGCTTGTTCGCCATCACTCCTCAGCTCCCAGTTTCAACACAGATGTCAGGAAAGAAATGCATGGACTATTTGGAATGGTGACTTCAAACGTACGGGGTTTGATACATTGTTACTGATGGCTTGATACAGTTTGATACATTGTTAATGATTTGATACATATTACTGATGCCTGCTTCTAGGTACTAGGGGTTTGTTGATATTTTTCTCTTTGTAGGGCTTTTCTGTATTATTTAAAGTTTTAAAAATAGCGAATCATTAAACGTAGAGATAATGAAGTCATTACTTTCAAATATAAGAAAAATGCACTTGATGGCCACACTCTTTGCATCTATTTTTTTTTGCCAAAGGGAGGCCCCAGAGGAATTAGATAATGCATCTCATGTGTCTATTCTTGAATAATTAAATAAAAATGTCTGTAATATACATGGGTATACACATGAGTCAAATAAATGATAGATAAGGTCTACCCTTCATTTCTCCAACAGGGAATCCGCCATTTGGATACTACATATGTTCAATTTTTGCCTCACCAGTTGAAAACTAGTTCTGGATTTTGGTGACAAAATTAGAATTCACTAGGAAGGAAGAGGAAAGCTTACCACAGGGCTAGGTAAGATGGCTTGGCAGTTAAGAGAAGGTGCTGACCGGAGTTTGTTTTTCAGCCCCCACACCGGGCAGTTCACAACAGCCTGGAGTTACTCCAGCCCCGAAGTATCCAAGCATTCCTGGCCTCCTCAGACATCCATCCATATAATTAAAAACATTAGAAATATATAAATTTTTTTAAAAATATAAATATTTAAAATATACACCCAAGTTTCTACTTGTTGAGAAACAAGTAGATATGTAAATGATATTTATGATGATCATTTTTCTATATTCATAAAGCAAAGCTAATGAAATACAAAAGCTTTTGCTTGCTATTTATTTGTTTTTTATTCTTTTACTTATTCATTTTACATCCTGTTCATTACCCCCTTCCATTTAACCCTTCCCACAATTCTTCTTCCCATCCCCCCTCCTCCTCTGAGAGTGTGGGACCTGTCATGTATCCTTCCACCCTGGCATATTAAGTCCCTGTGAGGTTAGGTGCATCCTCTCCCACTGAGGTCAGAAAAAGCAGCCCAGGTAGAAGAACATATCCCACGTAGAGGCAACACCTTGTGGGATAGCCTATGCTCCAGTTGTTCAGGACCCACATGAAGACCAAGCTGCACTTCTGCTACATATGTGCAGGGAGGCCTTGGTCCAGCCTTGTGTATGTTCTTTGGTTGGTGGGTCTGAGAGCCCCAAGGGTCCAGGTTAGCTGACTCTGTTGGTCTTCCTGTGGAGTTCCTATCCCCTTAAAGGCTGCAATCCTTCCAGTTGATCTTCCAAGAGAGTCCCCAAACTCCACCCACTGTTTGGCTGTGGGTATCTGCATCTGGGTGTAGCCTCTCAGAGGACAGCCATGCTAGTCTCTTGTCTGAAAGCATAACATCATTAATAGTGTCAGGGCTTGGTGCTTGCCTATGGGATGGGTCTCAAGTTGGGCAGGTTTGGCAGTCCCCTCAATCTCTGCTCCATCCCCCATACCTGCATTTCTTGTAGACAGGATAAATTTTGGGTCAAAAGTTTTGTGGGTGGGTTGGTGTCCCTGTCGCTCGATTGGGTGAAATACGAATTTTAATGTTAGAAGCAAGTCAGTATAGTTCTTTTTGTAGTTCTGGGAATCAAACACATGGCTTCATACATAAGAGACAAGCATTCTAAAACTGAGCTATGTCTCCAAACCTTGGCTTTTTGAGTTAGGGTGATCTCAAAGTTCCTACGCAGTCCAGGATGCCTCCAGCACAATCCCCCTGCCCCTGCCTCCAGAGTGCTGGGCTTGTTACCCCCTTGTTACAGATGTACATTTTTAAGTAGGCTTTGCATTTTCTGGAGGGCGTCAAAACGTCCTTGCATTCCTACTATGCATATTTCAAAAGCCTGGTGACAGTCTGTAGGTTAGTATGGATTCACTAGCTGTGACTAGATTGCTTTCATTCTGAAGATGGAGTATTTTCCTAGCAACTGAATACTTCTGGGTTTGGATGAAGAGACTGGGGAAGGGGGTTCTCATTTATTTTTTTCTCTGCCTAACTGTATTAGCTTTCTCAGTTTGTCTAGAATTGTGTCCATTTTGTGGAGTGTCTACTTCATTGTTTTGAATCACCCAATATTGATCACCTCTTCCCCTAACAACAGCCCCTCACATTGCTGGTGGGAAAAGGAAAAGCTGATTCTTGTGGCCACAGTAGTAATTGCAGCACTGAGGCCTGAGCCAGAGGCATACTCTATGGCAGCGCTGGCTAGCTGTGGTGTTGAAGCCGTTCAACACACATCGGAAACTGCCTGCTTCTAGCGATCCGGTGTTCGCCACTCAGAACCTAGTGTCCTGCCCTTAAGGAACTTATAAGCCTTGTAGTAAGGGGAAGTAGGATAAGTTCAAAAAGGATAGTAAGTGCTTCAGGGAGCTTTCTCGTGCACGGGACTGTGTCTGTAGCACAGAGTGGAGTGGCAGTCTGGCTAGCTTCCAGTTGCTTTAACAAACTTGGCAGCCCATTGAATTCGTAAGATTTCAATGTCTACCAGATCTCTGGAGAAGGGAATCCCACAACTCCCAGTGGTGGCTGTCTGCTGGTTGTTTCGTAGACTGTAGTAATGGAGGAGCGGGATCAGCTTTCTCTCTCTACTCTTTTTGGCTTCCAAAACCCTTCTTTCTTACATTAAAGTGGGAATGTTGGACTAGATGCTGGGAAAGATCCCCAAGTTGATAGCTTCTACTTGTGTTTCATGGTTTGTTTAGTCTTATCCTTGATCTCCCTCCCCCAACCCCACCATCCCATCTCTCCTTCCCTCGCTCCCTTGCTTCTTCCTTCCTTCCTTCCTTCCTTCCTTCCTTCCTTCCTTCCTTCCTTCCTCCCTCCCTCCCTCCCGTCCCTTTCCTTTCTCCTTCCCTCCCAAACTTCTCCCTTCCTCCCTCCCTCCCTTTCCCTCCCTTCTCTTTCCCTCCCTCCCTCCCTCCCTCCCTTCCCTTCCCATCCTCCCTCTGCCCTTTCCTCTCTCCCTTCCTTATTTTCTCTTTTTTGATATAAGGTCCTACTCTGTATTGCACACTAACCTGAACCTCTCCATCCTCAGCCTCATGGGTGCTGGAATTACATTGTGCCCTTCCATGCCCAGCTTGGCTTTGTTCATTTGAATTCCTTCTTTTCCCTGGCCCATATTAGTTTGTATTCCTCTTTGTTATAAAAGGGCTGGTGCTTATAGCAATAACAGCACAAGGGTCAAAGCTATAACTATGTTATATGACATATGATATGTGATATATAATATATTCATCCTCTCCACTCTAAAAACCCTTTGCCATTTTCCTTTACATTCTGTCTAGGATTATGTTGATTTTATAATAACTACTTCAGGGATTTTTTAATTTTTTTTAAAAATTTTTTCCTTTTAGTTTTTGAGACAGAGTTTCTCTGCGTAACCCTGGCTGACCTGGAACTCACTCTGTAGACCAGGCTGGCTTCAGAGACATGCCTGCCTCTGTCTCCTGAGTGATGGAATTGTAGGCATCTGTCACCATGCTGGCTTAGATTTTTGTTTCTTGAAGCATTGTCCGTGTGTCCCTCTCCGATCTTGCTGGAGGTGCTTCACTCTGTGGTTGGGTGAAGTGGTGAGGTTCGAGAACATTATCTTTAGCTCTTCTTTGCCTGAGGCTCTTTGTTTCACTACTTCCCACAGGGCATGCCCCTTTTATCCCATGGAGAGTGGATTCAGCTAGTGGATTCATCACTAACCAGATGAAAAAGTGAACTAGTGTGTATGGACGAGTACGTTAAATATACAAGAGTCCTTCTGAGGGAGAGATCGGACTGCTCTAGCACATTTTAGGCCTCTTCTAAGAGCAGGAGTCAGACACAGAGACCTTAAACAGTCTGAGCCACAGAAAACAGCTGTAGGAAACAGTTCGAGAGGAAGATGGAGAAGTCACTCAGGATTAATTCCAACACCTTTGATGAGAGACGATGACTTGAAGCAACAAAGACAGAACAAAGCAGACATGATGGAGGAAAATGTGGTGGGGTAGAGACAGGCAGAAGAGGAGCCCAAGATGAGGTAAGCACTTTAGAAATTGAAACTATTGAAAAAAATGATCTGTTTTAAACATAGAGAAAGCAATGGATTAAACACAAAAATATTCCTTTATCCATTCAAAGCATGAACCTTAGCAGTATTAAGTATGTTCACATTGTTGTACAGCCATCAGCACCGCCCAAAGCGGACATTCTCCACCCACTGAGCACAGACGCCCTCTATCCTAGACCTCCAGCCTCTGCTCTGCATTCCACTCGTGACTCTGGTCCGAGGCCTCACAGAGGTGCAACGGTACAATATTTGTTCTTTTGTACCTGGCCTGTTTCAGTCAGCCTTGGGCTCCCAAAACAGAAATTATATGCTGTGCCTCATCTCTGCCACAAAGTATTCCTAAATTCTTAAAAAATAAATAGCACAGTGATCAAGTGTGGTGGCACAAGCCGTTAATCCCAGCACTTAGGAGACAGCGGCAGGAGGATCTCTGTGAGTTCGAGGCCAGCTTGTAGACCAGTCTGCAAAGCTTAGTCTAGGACAGCCAGTGCACAGAGAAAATTTGTCTTCAAAACAAAACAACAAAACAAAATAAAAAAAACAAAAAATAAAATCAAAAGACCCCCAATCTCCCCAAAAAAGATACCACATTACATATATGCATAAGTAAAAGTAGGTTATTTCTGGGTTTTCTAATCACAAACTTCTGGAAAGTTGAAGTTAAATTTGTTTGGTTATTTGTTTCTGTGTTGTAGCCTAGATATGCTCTCTCTTTCTCTGTTTCTCTCTCTGTCTGTCTCTCTGTCTTTCTGTCTCTCTGTCTCTCTCTGTCTTTGTCTGTCTCTGTCTCTGTCTCTCTCTGTCTCTCTCGATTGCTCGCTGTGTGTGTGTGTGTGTGTGTGTGTGTGTGTGTGTGTGTGTAAGAGGGGATCTTGGCTACCCTGTTATGTACTTCTCTACAATCGAAGGGTTTAGAATGGGACCTGAAAGCAGCCCCAATAGGGAAATACAATCACCTGAAAGTGAGTTTCCTCAACTTCTGGAATAGAGGGCCTGGAAGACAGTTTGAATCAAGAAGATTCAGAGCTCAGAAGCAAACCTGCTTTAAAGACCACAGATAGCCTGACTCATAGTTTGAGTAAACTGGGTACAACTTAGAAACCCTGAAGGGTTTTCTAGTACTTACTGTTATTTGGGGAGGTGGGTATGTAGTAGATTCTGCTGCTCCAAGTAGCACGCTGTATACACAAGCAGATTGTCTGTTTTGCCGCCCTGTCTGCGACTTTAGAGTAGCTTAGGCAATATTAGCTCAGTGGTGGTTGTTTTGAAAAACAGGTTATCATTACAAATATGCTGTGTATTTATTCTCATGTTGTTATTTTGCTTAAAAATGTTCACTCATCTGGTTAAAAGATAGTGTAAGATCTTTCTAGATAAATTAATCAACATACTTACTTGCTCATTTTTCTTTTAATTTTAGTTTTCAAAACACCCAAAGGCTACATCCATTACAGGGTAATGGACTGCAAAATCTTACTTAATTGCAGTAAACACACTTACAGGAGTTAAAGAAAAAATATGTATATATGTATATATATATATACATATATACAGACATAAACCCACCACTGAACTAATATTGCCTAAGCTACTCTAAAGATGCAGACAGGGAGGCAAAATAAACAATCCGCTTGTGTATTTTGTGTATACAGTGTGTTACTTTTATATATGTATACATATATATGTCTGTATATATAAATATGTATGTATGTATGTAGTATGTATTCTACAAGCAAGAGACCCTGGGCCAGAGCCATGGAAACTATAGCCCAGAATCTGTGTCTCAGAACTCTTGGGGATGGTTGTAACCAACACATTCCTATTTTGATTTTGATACCTATTACCAGGCAGTTCCCAGATCTTTCTTCCTCTGTAGGCTGTGCATGCTTACTTAGCAGCTAGATGATCCTGGAAGAGGGCCTCAAACCACGAGTTAATTTGGTACATTTCCTATTTATCTCTGAGATAGTATGCACACTCTTTATCTGTCCTTAGTTAAACAAAAAACTTATTTGTGATTCTTGAATGACAACATATTTTAATGGAGTGATTTCCCTATAAATAAAAAATCATTAAGATATACATGTTCAGGGTATTTAGAATTTTCTAACAGATCCTGATGTCATTACAGATAGAACTATAGTTAATTCAATCTAAGAGGGTTCTTTAATTCAAGCTGAATTCTCTTGCTGTGCATTTCTGGTTCCTTGGGGGATCCTATGAAGAATCTCAGGAAATTCCTTGCTGATTGGGGAGATAGTAGACTGTACCATATGGTCCACACATGTCACTACCATTCCTCTAAGGAAGAATGCAGAGGATTATATTTAGAATACAGGGTATGTGTTCAGTGGTTCAGATGACCCAGGGGATTATTAGAATCTTCTTGTGGAATTTTTCTATAGTTAAAAAGACTACTCCAGAATTATGGCCGTGTGGTGGACACTGGAGCCCATCTGTAAGTTTCTGTAGCAGTGAGTTCTACAAAGCTCTCACTATTGCATGGTTTTGGAAAGCTATTCATCCTTATCTTCCTACTTGATAGTCTCAGGTTTTCACAGACTTCTTTTAAAATGTATCTGCTTATGTTCTGTGTATGGGCGTTTTGCCTCCCTGCACACATGTCTGTGCGCCATGTGCGTATCTGATGACTGAGGGGTTGAGAAGAAAGTGATCGATCTCCTGGAACTGGAGTTATGGATGGTTGGGAGTTACCATGTGGGTGCTGGGGATGGAACCCAGGTCCCTTGGAAGAGAACCAGTGCTCTGAACCACAGAGCCACTTCTCCAGCTCTAACCTTTTGAAGGACGCTTTTGACACAAGTGTTGTAATAGTTGCTTTTCTGTTGCCGTGATAAAGCACCATGACCAAGGCACTTACAGAAGAAAGGATTTATTTGGGCTTCTGGTTCCAGAGGAATAAGAATCCATCATTGTCATGGTATGTAAGTGTGGCCATACATAGCAGTAGGTGCAGAAAGTTGAGGGCTCACATCTTGAACCACAAGCTAAAAACAGAGAACTCATTGGGAATGGCTCAGGGCTTTCGAAACTTCCAAGCCTGCCCCTAGTGACACACTTCCTTCAGCAAGACCACACCCCCGAAACCTACTCAGAGAGCCCCACTGAGGGCCAAGTATTTAAGTATCTGAGCCTATGGTTTGGGGCTGGGGCACCCATTCTCATTCAAACCACTACAAGTACCTTGTGAAGTTAAAACAAACAAACAAAAAGTCAGCCGTTAGTGATGTATAATTGGTGTCCAAATGAAGTGAGTTGAACTTATAGCAGAGTTGCCTCCTTTACATTTATTTGAAATCATTCTAAATTTCATTCCTTCTTGTCTTGATGCTTCAGTTGTATTACCATATCATTCTCTGTCTGTCCACCTGTCCACCTGTCTGTCTGTCCGTCCATCTCTCTCTCTCTCTCTCTCTCTCTCTCTCTCTCTCTCTCTCTCTGTGTGTGTGTGTGTGTGTGTGTGTGTGTGTGTGTGTGTGAATTACACATCTGTATGTGTGCAGGTGTATGCATGGAGGCCAAAGGTGTCCTGCTATGCTGCTCTCTCTTTAGTCCTTTGAGACGGGGCTAGACTGAAGCTTGGACCAGGCTGGTAGCCGACAGACCCCAGTGATTCCCTGGCGCTCACTCCCTACTGCCTTGGGTAGGTTCCATTTTCCTGTGGGTGCTAGAGATTCAAAGTCAGGTCCTCATGCTCTCATAGCAAATGCTCTTACCCACGGTGCCATCTCTTTAGACCCTTACCACAGATTTCGTAGTGGGAATAACTATGGGTATCTTACTCCATGCAGGCTCAGACTGGTTTATAGCAGAAACTTACTTCTCAGGGGAGGGGAGACTGGGAAGTCCACGATCAAGGTGCCAGATGACGTGGTGCTGGGTGAGATCTCTCTCTCTCTATTATCTGTGCCACCTTCTACCCATGTCCTCACTTCCTGAAGATGATTTTGTTAAAACATTTTGCCACAGCAATGCGCTAAGTAACTAAGATAGTGGCTATTCCAATTTCTTGCCAAACACCAGTGGACAGTTCTCAGAATTATTGCGGGGCTTTCAGGGGCGGGGGTTCCTGTTTGAGGTTTTAATGATAAAGATGCAGAGACATCTGCATTGTATGAGGCTGTTGGCCTGCTTGCTGGGGTTGTCTCTCAGATAGCTTCTAACTACTGAACATCTCTGCCACTTTGTCTCCCCTCCCCCCTCCCAGACGCCAGCTTTCACTGATTTCCCTCCCTCCTCTGCTCAGCCCTGCTTCCAGCCTTTTCTCCTTCCCCTTCTATCTGCCCAGAAGAATGCCACACTTCTTTCTCATACTGAAAGGCTATCACCCTAGTAAGAGAGACTCCTCCTCCAAGGCAGCTTGCCTTTCTTTTTGGGCAAACATTGACACATCTTTGCTAGCCTGGTACAGCCACAACAGTTCACAACTGAGAACACAGGGACATAGCCAGTGGATTCCGTACGTGTGGGTTATCCCAACACAGAATGGTGCATGGGGCTGAGGGAATTGGAGGAATCATTCTCGGGAATCTTTTTTATGCTAGAGTGAGCACGATGAGCAGGGAAGGGGGGGTCTCTGTAGACTGGGAGGAGGGCCACGGCGTGGCAGCGCTGGAGTTCAGGTAAAGGAGAAAGAAGCCCAGTCCACCTTGGATCCAGGTGGAGAAGGTCACACTTAATTGCTTAGTTGACTTGGTAATGGTGAACCATTTGTGGCAGTGCTCAGGAAGCAGAGGAGTGGGAGATCCCTCTGAGTTCCAGGCCAGCCTGACAGTGAGTTCCAAGCCAATCAGAAATACATAGTGAGACCCTGTCTCAGAGTAGTCACCAGGCTTAGTGGCAAGACGTTTTAAGACGAGTATGAATTATAAACAAATTGCGTTAGTTTGATCTCATTTCTTTTCTTTCTTTTTTCTTTCCGTCTTTGTTTGCTTGCTTGGTTTTGTTTTTCGAGGTGGGGATTTCTTAGTGTATCCCTGGCTGTCCTGGAACTCACTCTGTAGACCAGACTGGCCTCAAACTCAGGGACAGAGATTCACCTGCCTCCTGCCTCCTGCCCCCTGTGCCTGCCCCTCTTGTCCTCTGCTTCTTGCCCCCTGAGTGTTGGGATTAAAGGCATTACCACCACTGCCCGTGTTTTCATGTTTTAAGTTGAAATTCACTGTGCAAACATTTAGAGACAGCGGGGAGGTATCGGGGAGGTAGTGAGGAGGCCAGAGCCAGTGCACCCTTTTCTCCACACTTCTCTGCTTGCAAATGTTCATGGCAAATGAGTGGTTGGTCAGGTCCCAGGCCTCTGGCTTCTGCTACTGGTATCAATATGGCACCTCGCTGGGACTCCTCTCGGATGTCCTGTCGTTGCTCCGTGTTGTGGAGCTCCTGTTAGTATTGGATCTGCAGGGCCAGCCCCTTCGTGCGCTCCAGCAGTTCATCCATGGTGTAGAAGCTGGGGTGGGCCAACTCAAAGCTCAGGATCTGGCCCTGAGAGGTAGCCGAACTGTCAGTACGCTGCCTTTCTGGCTCCCTTGCCCTGCCTCACCCGCACCCCTGCCACCAGGGTCGGCTCCACTGTGCTGCCCAGGAGAGTTCCAGGGCCCACTCTTCCAAGTACTGCAGCTGGTGAGGGGCAGGGCCAGTTCTCCTGCTCTCATGACTTCATGATCATGTCTCCTGTGGGCTGCAGGCAGTGAGAGGCAGCGAATAGGATGATATTTCTCCTTAGATGAGTGGTAGGGCCATCTCTCCCAAGCTTGTATCACTGGGCAGCTCACCTGGAGTCCCCTCGATGTATGGGGTCAGCTCTTGAGTTGCTGCAGCTGGCTAGGGGAGGGGCCAGGGGCTAGGGGAGGGGCCAGCTTTCCTGTTCTCTTGCCTCCAGGGCCAGCTATCCCACGATGCCCAGGGGAGGGTTGGGGCCAGGTCTGTCTGCACAGCTCTCAGACATCAGCCTGTCCCTGGGTGGTAGCCCAGACCAAAGATGTCTGCCTTGCCTTTGGTGGTAACAGAACCCTGCTGCTGCTGCAGGGTCATGACCCCAACGTGGCCCCCAGTGGCAGCACAGCCCAGGACCCCACCATGGTCTCAGGTGGCATCACTGACTTCTCACATTAAGCTGTTCCTCACTACCATCAAGTTTCCGGTGCTGCCTCTCTTCACTGTGCCCACATCCTTCTGTTTCTCTTTCTTTTCCATTTCCCCATTATTTACTTTCTCCTCTTAGTGGTACCCGGGCTCTCTACTTGTCTGGGGGGAGGGGTCCTCTCAGGAGTGTTATGTCTTACTCTCATTACATATACTTTTAAGATTACATAAGACCTCTTTTTCTTATGGAAATTTAAAAATGAAGAGAATTCTACCCAGTCATGTAATTTTAAGCTAGAGAACTGTTACTTAGATGACTCCTTATCTCTGTTATATTTTATATTCTATAATAATTCAATATCTGACTTTTGATGGACTTCAGATGAGCAGAGTATAAGCTAAGCCTAAGGATCTTAGGATTTTGTGATGGAGAGATTTCAGCCTTTCCTGTCATATTGGTTGGAACATTGACTGGTTTTATTTTTAATAAAAAGATGACTCTGGGCAGCATTTTATTTTCTCCTCACTGGGATGAAAGTGGTATCCGATGCTTTTCTGAAGGATGTGAAAAATAAAAGCCCCATTATGCCACCGGTGACCTTTGGCAGGCAACCGATCCCTTGAACTGCTTTTGCCTCTGGAGTTTCCAACCAAGGTTTCTCCTGGTCAAGGCATCGACAATCCAAATGTCAAACAACAGTGCGGCCATTTTTCATCTCAAGATAAATGCCTCTCTAATAAGGTGGTCAATTAGTCATATTCACATTACAATACATCCCTTCATGCATTTTATGTTATATGAAGATCTCTGTAGTCCTGTTACCTCCTTATTAAAAAACCTCTTCATTCAGATTTCAGGTATTAGAACACATAATCAATTCAAATGTGCCCCATATATGACCTCATATATTGACAGTTTCATTATTCTAATACATTTGCCTAAGGTGGTACATGGAAAAAAAATCTCTGTCTCAAGAAAACAAAACAAACTGCAATTGTATTTCATGCAAGTTGACCACCCTTGATAAAGATAATGTTCTAGAATGGTCTTTTCGCTGAAGCAGGACTTACATGTCATTAAGTCCTTTTAGAATTTCTTTTTTCACTTGGAAACAAGGTTTTCCTTGGAATTCTTTCTAACACAAATTCTTAAGTTTTCTTTTTGCTAGAGAGACAATCTAGTGTGGGAAACAGCAGGAACACATTCTGAGTTCTCAAAGCCTTAATATATATGTATACAGCTTTAAAGATACATTTCTGGGTTTGTTTTTGTAGTTTAGAAACAGGGTCCTATGTATGTGAGTGGTATGTGGGTGGTGGTGGTGATGGTGTGTGTGTTTGTGTGTGTGTGTGTAATGTGTGGAGTGGTGTGTGTGTGTGGTGGTATATGGGGTGGTACATGTGTGTGTCTCTGTGTGTGTGGTGGCATGTGTATGTATGTGGTGTGTTTGTGTGTATGGAAGTGGTATGGGTGTGTATGGGCTGTGGGATGTGGGTGGTATTTCTGACTCCATCCTCCTCCGTCTCCTGCCTCCACTTCTCTTCTGTGTGACCACTGACACGGACCACCATATTCAGCTCTGTTTTACTTTTAATTTTAAATTCTTGATAATGGTGACTCCATCTCTCTGTATCTGCATGTTCTTAAAATTACTTTTATTACAATCGTACAGTTTGTCCAGAGGGCAGCTGCTCTTAAGGGAAGGATTTGAAAGTTAGTATTCTTAGAGATCTCCCTATTTTAACTTAACAGAAAATGGCTAGGCTGTACCTCTATTGTAGAGTCCATGCAAAGCACACTCAGGACTTTGGATTTGCTCTCTAGCACTAAATTAATGAAGTTTAAAAACATGTTAGTTGGTCACTCAGCATCCTCAGACATTAGACTATAAAATATTTCAACTCAGTTTTGGAAACACATTAAATTATAGTACTAGATATGTGTGTGTTTATAGTAACAGAGGAAAATGCCCGGCACATATCTTTGGTAACTCATCAGAAATAAATATTTAGAATATTTAAATAACCTGGCTGAAAAAATTAAAAAGTATATCTTACATTGAAAAGTAGAGTAGTACTTCCAGTAAGTATTATAAATAAAGTAACCTTCATGGAGTCAATTATTTATTGGCTTATTCATCCCTTCTTTCCTCTGGATAGTCAGTGACAAGCACCTATTCTGAGCCAGGTATTGTATCAGGCAGTAGAGATACAAAGATAAATGACACTCTGCCCTCCGGGAGACTTTTCTCCTCCTGGAGTTTTAATGTTTAATTCAATCAGTGCTTTTCTTAGGAAGAGAAGACAACGGAGTAGAAGGGGAAATGAGAATCTGAAAAAGGTGTGGAAGCCTGACTCAGAATCTCCGTGGCTTTTCCTGTGAGGGTTTGAAGCCATTCTATTAATATAATGAGGTCACTCCATTACTTTTCCAACAGAAATGAAGCACACAGCCCTGTCCGCCCAGCAGTGAAGCTTGTCAGTGCAAAGCTATAGCATAGACGGGGCAGGTGAGCACTGGCTGGAGCCCTGGTCCTCAGGCCTGCTCACTTGTCCCTTTGTGACATTGTCTTTTTGTTAACTAACACTAATTGTGTTAGTGTCTTTGTGAATTGATTTCCTCACTGCAAAAATGTGAATAAAGATATAAACATGGTGGTTTATGCCTCTAACTCTAGCACTTTAGGGAATCAGTAAGGAGAATCCAGACCTTATTGCTAGCCCGAGCCAATTCTATCTATCTATCTATCTATCTATCTATCTATCTATCTATCTATCTCTTTAACAATGAAATATGATCCACAACAATGAAATATGATCCACACAAAAAGTCATGAAAACTTGGACTTATATCTTTTGGTGTTGAATAGCACCATTGCTAACCTTAGCGTTTTGTAAAATTTTGGAGTAACCATGGTACAGCCCCTTCCCCTCACTGGTCTGGCTCTGCATGCTTTGGCATTGATCCCAGACTAAATATAGCAAGTCTCGTTTCATGGGCCAATATAATTTCTAATCCCTGGGTTGATCGAGCAAACGTTTCCAGACAAGATTTACTTCACAAATGCATTTAGACGGACATTGGATATACCTAATAGCACATCAGAATTTAAAACCCAGGTCATCAGCATTAGCTTGGCTAACGGAACAGAGGCTTGCATTAGGAAGCCAGCAATCTCACTGGCACATTCTGTTGGGAATTGACTAAACGTAACTGTTAATTGAAAAAAAAATTAAAACTGGAGCAGTGGAGATACACTCTCCCTCTGATAGCTGCATACAATTCCCCTAAGTGTTAATGGAAACTCAGTAGAGTGCATCACCCAAAGAACATGCCTCTCAACGTCCACGCTCACCTGACACTCTTCCATTTCATGGTCTCACGTGGGGGAGGGGGGCAGGGGGAGGCAGGAAAGGGATCTCGCCGCCCCCCAGAAAGTTTGAAGGTGGTTGAAGAAGGGAGAGTCCATCTCTGTGCCCCTCACCAGCTCCTCACAGCAGGCTTTTGTTGACACGGCCCCAACTGCTCAGAATCACAAGTTCCCACACTCATGGGACTGGCTGTTCATCTTTCTAGAATAGACAGCCAGGCTTTTACCTTGTTTATCCTATGGAAAAGGGCTTACAGCATCCAGATCTTTCTAGAAGTAGTAGAGTATGCCTGCAGTCTTAGCACCCCAGAGTTTGAGGCAGAAGAATGCTGAATTCCAGGCCAGTATGGACTAATAGTAAATTTGAGGCTTTAAAGTCCAGCTTAAGCTATACAGTGAGACTATAAAAACAAAACAAAACAGAAATAATCCCTAAGAAGTAATGTCCCTAAGTGTACATTAAAGAACATTCAGTGTTGGGGGAGTGGGCAAGTTACTATCACAGCTCTGTGAAAAGCCAATGAGGAATTTGAGACTCCTTAGGTCTATGTTCACCTCTAGTCTCCTCACCAACATAGGTTTTGTTGTTTTGTTTTGTTTTGTTTTGTTTTGTTTATTTTGTTTTGTTTTGAGCATTCCAATGTACCTGCCCAGCAACCAGGTCCAATGTGTCCTGAAGCTTCTCCAGGGAAGCAACCATTCACTCTGAGTCAGAGTGAGCTTCACATCATCAATTTCTTAGGCTTGTGCCTTGCTTTTTGTTTCTGTGGCTGCCTTATCAAAGTAGCCCAAACAGTGGTTTAAGACAGGCTTTCCGTAAGTTCCGGGGGTGAGTTCTGTGTTCTGTCTCACTGGGCTGGAGTCTCGGCGTTTCAGGACTGCGTTCCTCTCTCCAGGCTCTGGAGAGAGCCATTCTTCGTGCCTCCAGCTTCTTTTAGCTTCCTGAGGTTTTGTGTTTCTTCTTCCGGGTCCCTTCCGTCTTCAAAGCAGAACAGTTCACGAGTCTTTCTTACTCACATTGACATCACTTGGACACTGGTTCTTCTGTCTCTTGCTTCCATTTTTAGACTCCTGCAAAGAGAAAATCCAGAAGCCTCTTTGTCCCTCCTCTTCCCCTGACCTGTGTGGTACTAGGAACTGAGCGTAGGGCCTTGGGCGTGATAGGTAAGCTCTCCACCTCTGAGCTGCACCTCATCGTAAGGATGGCTATCTTTATCCACCTTTCACTTCTTACTTAGACAAGAGTCTCATTAGTTTGCTAGGCTGGCCTTATGCTTCTGAATCTCCTGTTTACCCGACCCTCCGACAATTGAGTTTATAGGCCCCACCAGGCTGGGCTTTCTTATTTTAGGGTCAGCTGATTAACCAATCATAATTAGATCTACAACTTGTATTCACTCTGTAACATAACACATTTACAAATGCTGGAGATTAGGATGTGGACTTTAAGATTTGTTTTTTGTTGTTGTTGACCAGGTTTTGTTGATTTTTTTTTAGACCTGGTCTCTCTGTGTGCTTCTGGCTGTCCTGGAATTCCCTGTGTAGACCAGGTTTTCTTCAAACTCACAGTGATCGGCTTGCCTCTCCTCCCTCAAGTGTTTGGTTTAAAAGTGTATGCCATCACGCCCAACTTAGCATGTATACATTTTTATCTATGATAGGGTTGGAAAAAAAAACCTTCCTGTATTCCCACTAGAAGGAAAAAAAAGCAACAATTTTTTTTAAAAAAGGAAGTAATTTTCTTTTTTCTATGAGAGTAAAATTAAAACAAAACAAAACAACCCTCTCAGTTCAAGACGTGTCATTTGGTTTGAGGGTGGGGCGACAATAGATTTTGAATCCAAGTGAGCCTTGCTTGCTGACGGAGAAGTCCTAGATTTAGACAGCCACAGCAATAGCTCTACCGCTGTTCTCAATGGCTCTGGGGGCTCAGCTCCTGTTTTAACGGCGAGCTGGGATAAATGGCTGTGTGAACGCAGATGCCCATGAAGTTTAAAGGTCCATCATTCAGCTCAGTGCTAAAGCACTGTGCGTGCATGGAGGCTGGGGCTGGGGCTGGGGCTGGGGGCCTCAGAATCCATGCAAAGGTCTGGTAGGCTGCCATGACCAGTTTGTGTTTGTACTAACTCTGGCTTCCACCGTATTTGCCCTGGATTGATCATTCTCTCTCTCTCTCTCTCTCTCTCTCTCTCTCTCTCTCTCTCTCTCTCTCTCTCGTGCTTACCCTGATGAAAAGCAGCTGCCTAGTTTTAAGCTGTCTTATGGCAAGGCTCAGTGACCAGGAATGCAGGTAAGCTTCTGGATGAGAGTAAGGGAAGAAATGAGTCTCAACATGACACCTATGGAGGAAAGAGTCCAGTCTGTTCTTCCCAGGGTGCACTGGAAAGGGACCTGCCCTAGGTCCAGCAGTCTTGAAGCTGGATCATCAGATAACGCTGTCTGTCCAGATTCTACACAGAAGACTGCGAAAGCACATGCTCATTGCCTAAGCCTCCAAGCTTTAGGGGCAATCTGCTCCATAATACTAGATAACCAATGCGATGAAAGGGAGCCTCAGAAAACAAAGGGAAGAAACCCCACTCATAGCTCTCCCCTTTAGCCACAGGCCCTGCTTTAGGTTTTGCACAGTTTGAATATGTTTGGCTCAGGGAGTGGCACTATTAGGAGGTGTGGCCTTGTTGGAGTGGGTGTGGCCTTGTTGGAGTGGGTGTGGCCTTGTTGGAGGAAGTGAGTTACTGTGGGAGTGGGCAATGAAATCCTCCTCCTAACTATGTGAGAGCCAGTCTTCTCCTAGCAGCCTTCAGATGAAGATGTAGAAGTTTCAGCTCCTCCTGCACCATGCCTGTCTGGATGCTGCCATACTCCCGCCATGATGATAATGGACTGAATCTCTGATCCCATAAGCCAGCCCCAATTAAATGTTGTCCTTATAAGAGTTGCCTTAGTCATGGTGTCTGTTTACAGCAGTAAAATTCTAAGACAGAAGTTGGTACCAGGGACTGGGGGATTGTTGTGATGGGCCTGACCATGTTTTTGTTTGGAAGAAATGTGGATTTGGGGACTTGGATTTGGAAAGCCATGGAATGCTTTAAGTGGGGCTTAACGGACCATCCTATTAGGAATATGGAAGACGATGGTGCTAAAGATAATTTGAACTGTATAGCCCTCTGGCCCAAGAGGTTTCAATGGAGATGAATGTTAGTATGTGGTCTAGAGGCTGTTTTTGTGATATTTTGGTGAGGAACATGGCTGCTTTTTGCCATTGTTTGAAGAGTCTGCCTGAGGCTAATGGGAAGAGATTTAGATTAATTGCTTTGACAAAGGAAGCCTCAAAACAGCCAGATATAAATTCTGTTGTGTGGTTACTAAAGTTCACTCTTATGAGGAGCCTTTTAATTGAAAAGGAGAAGGCTGGGAAATGAAAACTGTAAACTGTTTGGTTCAAACAATAAAGGGGCACCCGGAAGCGAAAAGGAGCTGAATCCTATGTTCAAGGATATAAACAGATTAAGGGAGTGATGACTTTGGGACATGATCCCACTCATTTAAGCCCGGGTCCAAGCGTGTTAGTCCACACTTTTGATCCCACCATTCAGGAAACAGAGCCACTCAGATCTCTGAGTTCAAGGTCAATCAACAGACCAAGCTCCAGGACAGCCAAGCTTAGGCAGTGAAGGAGCTGGAAAACAGAAAGTGATAATGTAACACAAAAAGGGGACCATGTTCCAGCCCCAGCAGCTTCAACCATGTGGCTCTGACATCAAAGTCAAGAATAGAAGGGACTACTGGGACAATTGATGCTGATTAGCTGGAGCTAAGAAATTACCAGTGATTAAAAAGAGACCAGCATCACTGAGGTGAAATCTGGGAGGTGTTTTCTGAGAAAGAAGTTGTGTTCCAGAGGTAGCCAAGGTTGGACCTCGTGCGGCAGCTGGACTTGGTGATGCAGAAGAGTAGTTTTCCAGGTGGTACTGGATTTGAAGGTATGCTAACTGAAAAATAAGATGCAATTTTTATCTACCTTATGTATAGCAACAGTATACAAATGTGTGCATCTGTGTGCAGGCTGACATAAAGTATGTGTCTTAGGGTTTTACTGCTCTGAACAGTATATTAAGCTATAAGCATTCTCATGTTTCTATGAACAAAAATCTCCATTCTTATGATTCTTACTGGCTAAACAAATATTCTCTCAAGGGAAAGCGTTGTAGCGTAGCTAATCTCTTGTCTGTTCTTGGGCGTTTCAGTTACTTCTTCTTTTATTTGCAATTACAAATAAGGTAGCATCCCGCATCTTTGTTCATGGGCTGCGGTCTTCTATTTTATTACCACTTACACTTCCCCATTTCTGTGGAACACTTTGACTATTGCTCAGTGACGGATGGGAGGCAAAATTTGATCACAGCCCCAAGCTATTTCCTGCTCTCTCTCCTTTACTTTGTGGTCTTCCTTCTACTTTAGTGGGAGTTTCTAGTCCTGCGACGCAGACTCTGGTGAGGTTCTGCTGAAGCAAGACCCATGAGAGTGCTAGCCTACTTTTGATTTGGGAAAGCGTTAGGTCAGAGGGTTTGACCTGTGCTCAGTCCTCAAATTTCAGGATACCATGGTGTCTGTCAGTATCTAAGTCCTGAAGCTGAGGAGGGTTCTTCAGTCATTGGGAGGTTACTCAACTCACTGTTAGGGTTGTGAGGGAGGAATAGGGTTGAGTGTGAGGGGAAGGGAGAGGGAGAGACTCTTCCAGGGAATAGGACCTAATTTCCTTTGCCTAAACCCCATCCCTTACAGGACTCAGGAGATCCCAGTAGCACCACAGGCGGGCCACCAACCTTGAGCACACGGGCCTTGGGGGGGGGGAACATTTGAGATCTAAAACCAGAGCGAGCATCCCTAGCCCGATCTTCAGTACCTTAGCTGCAGCTCTAACAAGAAGCGTCTGCTGTTGCTTCATACAGGGACATGCAAAGTTTTGAACAATATCTGTGAACAGTTTTATCTCTCAAAAACATTGTGATAAGTTATGAAAGGTATCATTGGGGAAACTCAACCAAGAATCTAGAGATTAGTTTTACAGAGTCGAGCAAGAGCTGAGCTGTGACAAACATGGAATTAAGCCATGGAAGTGTTCACCGAATGCCTACGAGGCAGAGTTCAATCTCAGGTGAAGAACAGAGAGAAATGAATAATAAGAGAACCAGAGAAGTCACTGGTTATTAAGCTATTAAGGGAAGTAATTGCAATTTTTTCATAAAGCAGGTTAACATACCATCACGTATCAAATATCCCCACATTATTCTTAGGAGCCGGGCGGTAAGCAGACAAGCAAGGACGCTGACACACAGAAAGGCTGTCCCCAGCACCACGCGGCGGAATGAAACTACAGCTTAGGTCCCAGGTTCTGTAATTTGGTTTGTTCATGATATTTCAAGTTAGCCCGTGTAAGGCTCAGCTCCAGAAGCAAGGCCTTTTCACCAGCGAGGAGAGGTCTTCACACAGCTGGAGCCTGGAAGGAGGAAACTGCTGGAAGGCTCCCTTTTTGCCCCTGGAGTCCACGCCCACCGTTTCTGTCTGAAAGTCTGACCGGATCCCCACCTGCGGAGACAGCCAGCATCAAAGGCTCCTCCCCCTTTAGCCTCTCTTGTTGCCGCTAAGGAGGAGCTGGTTATTACTTCTCTGCTTTCCTTTCAGAAATGTCATCGGCTGGCTTTGTCATGGCCGCAGAACTAGGTCTACAGCCTCCGTGTCTTCAGATCACAGTAACTTCTCTATACCCGGCGTCTCCTGCTAAGTGTGAACAGTTTGAGGGAACTTGCAGGACTGTGCCTTGGTAATGGCAGCGCACACATTCAAACTCCTCAGAGGATCCTATCTGGAGTACGCTGCCTGCTTTCTTCTGCGACTCTGATTGACACACAAGCTTCACGGCTGCCAACCAGACCTGTTGATGCCAGATGTCTTCCTCAATCAGTCCCGGCATTATTATTATTGTTACGTTGTTGTTGTTGTTTTGAGTTAAGTCTGACGAAATGTGGAGCTCACCAATGGTAATATTAGCTGACGGGTGGGTCCCCCACAAACTTTTCCACTATGATCTGCTTCTTTTGTGGGTGCTGGGGATCCGAACTCAGGCCCTCATGCTGGAGCCCTCTCCCTGGTCCTTGCCGCTGCATTAAAGCATTTGGATTTCTTATTACAATCACTATTTGTGTGTGTATGTTTGTTTGTGTGTGTGTGTATGTATGTGTGTGTGGGTGGGTGTGCACAGGCGCAGGCAGGTACGCATGCATGTTGTGGTACATGTGCACAGGACACAGGACAACTTTTGGGACTTGATTTTCTCCTTCCACTGAGGTCCCAGGGGTTGAACTCAGTTTGGCTGTGAAACAGGCACGTTTACTCCAAGTCTTGCTAGTCTTTGCTGCTTAACAGACCTCAAGTGCCCGGCTGTCTCAACCAGTATATTTTGAGAATATTTGGAAATGGTTTAGATGGACACTGATTTAATATCTAGCCTTCCTAAGCAGGGTGTGGTGCAGTAGGTGTATAATCCTACCAGTAGGGAGACCAGGATAGAGAGCTTGTCAAACGTTCAAAGCCCACTTGCCCTGTATTGGGAGATTCTGGTTCAAGCCACAAAACGAAACAAAAAAAGTCTAACTTTCTTGGTTTTTTACAGTTTTAGTTAAGATAAATTTTATTTATTGAATGCTTCCAGGTCTTCATGATGGGGTCAATTCTGTGCAAGGGAACGGAGGAGAGTGTCTAGAAGACAAGTAGTTGGGTTTTTGCTGCTGCTGCTGTTGTTGTTGTTGTTTTCAGAGACAGGGTTTCGCTGTGTAGCCCCGGCTGTCCTGGAACTCTGCAACTCACCAGGCTGGCCTCGAACTCAGAAATCCTACTGTCTCTGCCTCCCAAGTGCTGGGATTAAAGGTGTGCACCACCACTGCCTTGTTTGTTTGTTTGTTTAAGATTTATTTACCAGAAGAGGGCATCAGATCCCATTACAGATGGTTGTAAGCCACCATGTGGTTGCTGGGATTTGAACTAAGGACCTTCGGAAGGGCAGTCAGTGCTCTTAACCACTGAGCCATCTCTCCAGCCCAACAAGTATTTTTTTATGTTGTTCACTTGGTAATAATATTGCACCTTCTACACAGAGCCCCTCACATTCAAACTAAACAGCTAAGTCAATGATAAAGTTAAAACTACACCTATAGATTTTTGAAAACTTTTTTGTTTTAATGCACCATTTCTTTATAAATATTTATTTTTATATGTGTGGGTGTTTCGTTTGCATGTATATCTGTGACTATGTATGTCTGCATTGCCCATGGAGAGCAGAAGAAGATGTTGGGTCCCCTGGCACTGGAGTTACAGATGGTTGTGAGCTGTCGCGTGGGTGCTGGGGATAAAACCCAGGACCTCTGGAAAAACAGCTAGTGCTCTTAACCACTGAGCCATCTCTCCAGCCCCAGTGACATCTATTTATAAAGTTTTCATCCTTGAAGCAAGTTTATCCATATTTGTAGGACTTTTCCCACAGTTTGAGTATTTTTTTAATCTTTAAGCTGCTAGTGTTTCTCCCTTGTTCCTGACTGAAAGGTACTAGTATGTAGACCCCTCTCTGCCACCCCTCCCCCAGTGTTGACTGTAACACAACCCCCCCCCCCAGTGCTGACTGTACCGCTAGGCCAGGTTGGTGTCCCCATTTTACTATTTCCTGGAGACTTTCAACTCCTCTCTCTGTTTGTTCTCACTTCCTCCTTTGGATTGGAACCATACCAGGTGCACATACCTTTGTCAGCTCCAGTTTCTCCCATTCCAGTGATGTCTTCAGTGGCCACCTTAGGAAATATTAACCCTCACTTGCTTAGAAAGGAATATGACCTTTCCATTAGACTTGTTCCAGGCTTACTAGAACCAGAGGCTGTGTTCTTAATGTTTCTTTTCTTTTTCTTTTTCTAATAAAATTGTGACCCTACTAGGATGAACAAGATTAGAAATCAATCCCGGGTGTGGTGGTGCATTTTTGTAATCCCAACGCTTAGGAAACAGGGGGAAGTTTCCAGAGTCTGAGGCTAGCATAGGTGTAGTGGTTTGAATGAGAAATGTCCCCCTCATGGTCTTGGACATTTGAATACCTGGTCTAGGTGGGTGGATGACCCTATTTGGGAAGGTCTGGGCGTGTAGACATCTTTGAGGAAATAGGTCACTGGAGCAGCTTCAAGATTAAATCCTTCTGCCAGTTCCACTCTACTCTCTCTGCTTCGTGCTCATGGTTGAGATGTGATCTCTTAGCTTCTGGCTTGTGCCACCATGCTTGTCACATTTGGCAGTGTTTCCTGGCTATGATGGACACAATCCTGCCGGAGCCATAAGCCCCTCCCAAACCTCTTCCTTCTGTAAGTTGCTTTTGGTCATAGTGTTTTATCACTATCATAACAACAGAAAGATAACTAAAACATTGCACTGTGCAACCAGACCAAGGCCAGTCAAGCTCTATAGTAAGAGCCTGTCTCAAGAAACTAAGGGTTGAGAAATATAGCTTGGTAGAAGAGTATCTGCCTTCCGTATGTCCGTGTGCAGGGCTCTGGGTTCAATTTCCAGCTCCACAAACAAAAAGGTAACCTAGTGTTGAGCTGTTTAAATGAGTCAGATTCTTCTTAGAATTAAAATGGATACATAAAATGGATACATATTGACAGACTAGTAACTCATCTTCATCGTTATTATGCCCACATTCCCAGCTGCTATTTTGTTTAAATCATTTTTATTAATAAATTAATTAGCAGGGATTGTGTAAGACATAATTTTTCCTAAGGACTTGCTAGGAGAAGTAGGGCTGGAGAGATGACTCAGTGCTAAAGCGCACTTAGCGCTCCTGCACAGACCCCGGGTCTGGTTCCTAGAGCTCACACGGTGCCTCCCACCGCTTGAGACTCCAGTTCCAAGGCTTCTCATGCCCTCCTCTGACTTCTGTAGGTAAAACACACACACACACACACACACACACACACACACACACACACGGTGTGCAGACATACACATAGGCACTCTCACATTCACATAATTTAAAAAGTATTTTCTGAAGGAGTAAAAAAGAAGAGATTTATTTATTTTTAATTATGTGTGTGCCTGTATGAGAATATGTGCATACAAGTACAGGTGTCGTCAGAGGCCAGAGGAGGGCATCAGATCCTCTGGAGCGGAAGTTACAGGTGGTTGTGAGAAGCCTGATGTGGGTGCTGGGAACCAAACTTTCTTCCTCTGGAAGAACAGCAAGTGCTCTTTAACCACTTAAGTAGTTGTTCCAGCCCAAGAATTTTCAGGGTATAGGAAAAAAAAAAAAGCTTAAGTATTCAGACTGAATTCACTTAGGCCATGAACCAGAAATTGATAGTAATCTCTTATTAATTAAAATTAGATAAGGCTACAGAGAGCCAAGATGGAGTTTCAGTTTTCTTTCATGTAGAAATCTAGAGGCCGGTAGTAACTGAAGTCATCAGGGAGCGGAGCTCCTGCTGTCTTTCTGTTTTTCAGTCTCTGTGTTTCATCTCATGGTCCAAAGTAGCCACTCAAGATCTAGTTTCCATGACTGCCACCCAGCCAACAAGGAATAAGGATGTATGCATATTTCTGTACTGCATAAAATATAGGCATAAAACACAGGCCATAGTGTAAGCTGAGAAATGTCACTTAATGTTCGGCTGTCTGTCAGCTAAAATCCCCCAGCACTGCTGTGAGGCGGAAGGAAAGAGGGACAGGCACGCAGCCATTGCAGATCACCAGCAGTAACGCTCCCACAAGCGTCTCCAGAAAACGAGTCCCTCAGAATTTGTCTTCCAACATCGAATGGCTTTAAATACACTTTAAATCATTTTTTCAGGAACGTTTTTATAATCAGACCAAAATGCACGGCTCTCAGGAGCCCAGGATCAGGAGCTCATCACCAGTGCTCTCCGTGTTGGCGCCAAGAACGAAGAGGAAGTTGAGAACAAAAGACCTCGGAGCGAAGGATGAGTGCTCCGAGCCTGGCCGCAGCCCGGCATGCTGCGAGCAATGGTTTTGATCATTGTCAGTGGAATTCCCCAAATCGCAGATTTGGGATTTGGGAGCGTCCATCGAAGTCCAATTCTTCTAAATAACATCTCCATACTTGGTTTTACAAATCAGGAAAGCTGAAACTCAACTCAGAAGAATAACAGTTTCTTTCTTTTCCTTCTCTTCTTTTTCTTCTTCTTTTTTAACCAAAGGAGCATTTGCTCTCCCAAATGAGTTAGTTCAATCCCTTCTTGCCATTTCCTGCAGCAATAATGTATTCATCTAGTAGCACTTTAACTTAACGAGTTCAGTTTGCCATTAGGGAATGATTTATGTCCCACGAAAAACAGAGCTTTTCTAATATGTGTGAAAAGAATCTCCAAAGGCCTTTTCCCTCATCCAATGTCCATCACATTTTGGATGTATGCAAAATTCCCCCTGGATGACCATCCAGCTTCACCCCCAGGAAGCTGGAGAGTCCTTCTGTTTCACCTTTCCTCTAGTGCATGGCACAGTGGTTCTCATAGACAAAACTGGCACCCCCAAAATATTCAAAAATTCTGAAGCTGGTGCATCATACACAATGCTGATAGAACTAACAAAACTTAACAGTAGCTTCTGATTAGCTAGGCATCTCTTCCAGCTCCAAGGAACGGAAAGTCCAGAGTCAGGCAACCCAGGGGAATCTGGAGCTTTTGTAAGATGTGAGAAGGGAAAATATTTACCGTACTTGACAACAGCTCAGCCGTGAGAAATCCACAGCTGTGTACCATAGTGAAGCAACGGCAGCCCTATGGCTGGCCTAAGCACTTTACCACACCTGCTCACAGCCCTGCTCCTTTTGCTACTTCTGTTGCCAGTTCTGCCCATTTGCCAAAATAAAGATGTTCCTTAGGCAGCCAGACCTCAGCTGCCAAGATAAACTAATGACTTCAGGATGGGAGACAAGGACTTCCTGTAGGATTCCCTGGACAGATACAACTATACATCAGTCTCTGTGGAGTCCCTGTTTAAATATAGAGGAAAGTGACTTAAAATTATTCACATTAAAAATTACTAACATAAAATTTTTTCCAGTCTTTCACTTGTCTTACAATGTTTTCTTGCTTTATTTTATTTTTGTATTTTGTGTTGAGTTTTTTTAAACTTAAATCTTCTCTAAACAAACTTTAAAAAATTAATTTAATGGTTGTTATGATATATATATATATATTTACCATTCATGTTTACATAGTGAGACTCCAATTTTAGATGTAAGTAAAACGTTTAATCTGTGTGCAGAATCACAGAAATTATGCAATTTATATTTTATAGTACAAAGATACATGTATACTTTGTTATAAAAACTGGAGAGAAAAAGGAAAACTCTAACAACAGGCTTTTTTGTTTTGTTTTGTTTTTTGGTTTTTTTTTTTTTTTTTTTTTGAGACAGGGTTTCTCTGTATAGCCCTGACTGTCCTGGAACTCACTCTGTAGACCAGGCTGGCCTCGAACTCAGAAATCCAACAACAGGCTTTTATTTCCCCTCTTGGTACAACTTTCTTCCACTCTGTAGCTGTTATAAAATGCTTGCCCTGGACTTGCTTTGAGTCTTGCTGTCTCTCTTGCTGGAACTGCTATGTTCATGCAGCACCAGAAATATTACATGCCTCTGGGCCTGGTGCTGCAGGTCTGTAATACCAGCTATTCAGGAGGCAGATACAGGCAGAGTTCAAGGCCAGCCTGGGCAACTTAAGATTCTAACTGAAATTAAAAGTAAAAAGAAACCTGGGGAGGAAACTTAATTGTAGAACACTTGCCTGGCACAAACAAAGCCCTACGTCTGGTCCCAGGACAGAAGGAGGAAGGAAACAGGGAGGGATGGAGGAAGAGAGAGAGGGAGGGAGGGGAGGAGGGAGGGAGGGAGAGAAGGAGGGAAGAAAGGAAGGAACAGAGGGAGGGAAAGAGCTTGCACACAAATAGTGTACGTGCAAGGACTTGTGGATAGACATGTTCTCTGAAAACATGTTCACTTAGAAAACACTTTCAAAATGACACCCTCAAAGTGGCAGATGAAGCATGGGTCAATTGTAAATGTTGGGCCCTGTGTACCTGTGTAGGTCAGACACCCACAAAGCCAGGGCAGAAGATGAAACCAAAGTAAATGCAACCTTCCTTTTCCTTTTTACAAATTGAAACATCAGTAATCATATCCGCGCACGCACGGGCTGGCAGGAAGCGATAGCTCAGTGGTTAGGAGTCCTTGCTGCTCTTCCAGAGGACCCAGGTTTGCTTTCTAGCACCCAAATTAGGCAGCTCACAGTCACTTATAGCTCTAACCTTATGGGGTTTCAATATCTTCTGGCCTCTGGGCACTTGCATGCTTGTGGCATACACACACACACACACACACACACACACTTAACAAAATAAGACATGCTAATAAAAACAGTATTAAAAATAGCACAGTGAGCTAAGGCAATAGCTCAACTGGCAAAGGACTTCTCTAGCATTCTCAAGGACCTGGGTTTGATCCTTAGCACCAAATAACTCAGGTGTGGTGGTGCACAGCATCAATCTGAGCACTTGCAAGGTGGAAGCAGGTGGATCAGAAGCTCAGAAATTCAAGGTCATCTTTTGTTGCATAAAGAGTTTAAGGTTAGCCTGGACTACTTGATACCCTGGCTGAGGGAGAATGGGGGACGGAGGGAGGAAGGATGGTAAAGTCAGGCTTGGTTGCATACCCCTGAGATTCTGGTTTTGAGAGGTTAAAGCTGGGGCATTGCAGTTTGAAACTGTAGTGCGTTGAATGAGAGTGATCCCCATAAGCTCATATGTTTGAGTGCTTGGTCCACAGTTAGTGGAACTATTTGGGAAGGATTAGAGGGTGTGGCCCTGTTGAAGTAGGTGTGTCACTGGGGATAGGCTTTGAGGTTTCAAAAGCCAATGGCAGGCCTAGTGTCGCTTTCTCTGCATGCTCTCTGAAGATCAGGATGTAGAACTTTCAGCCTCATGCCTGCTTGCATGCCTGCCTGCGAACCTGTCTGTGTACTTCCATGCTCCCTACCATGACGACCGTGGGCTAACACTCTAAAACTGTAAGCAAGCCCCCAACTAAGCCTCCCAGAGACTATCCTAGACTACATACTAAGTTGTTCAAAGCCACCTTGAGCAATGCAGCAAAAAAAAAAGAAAAGAAAAGAAAAGAAAAGAGACAGAACAAAACAAAACACACAGTAACTGTGTAAGCTCTAGATGAATCTGAAGATGCTATGGGAATTACCATGGCAGAAGGAGCTACTAGCCAGTGTTGAAATTGCTGTGTGGAAATCAGTGGGTTCAATTTTTAGAAACTGAACATACTAGTTGTTGCCACAAAACCTAAAACTTTTGAAAAATGAAGGTTAAAAGTTACAGAGAGGTGTTATTAAAAACCTGTCACAATTTTAATATATTTTGAAAAATTTGTTGCATATGTCTATAGCATAACTATTTTTACTCCTATCTCAAGAAGATGATACAAGAATAAGTAAAGACACCAATCTTGCTTTTTTCTTTTCATATTCTGAAATTCTGTATTCCTCTGTGGATGTGATACAGCACTATAAGAGGCCCTGAAGAAAATCTATCTAAGCAATTTCAATTTGAAAGGCTTAAATAAACAATGATGAAGAAGCTATCAGTTTGTTTTTATTTTAATGTGTCTTTTTTATATTAAGGTGAAAATTCAGCTATATTTTCAAATGATCAATAAAAAACTACAAGTATGTTAGGGTGACATGAAAAATCCTCACAAAGGGACTGTGATTAAGCTGTGTGCTTTCTGGTAAATATGTTGCTATAACATAAAAATCTATCTTATATTCATCAATAATGGTTTCTAATAAAATTAAACAAAAGCCGGATCATCCTGTGCTTACTCAAATACTCTTTTAAAATGACTTACATGTATACACACGTGATCAAACATTGCTGAATGTACACTCCAGGGTGTGAAAATAGCCACCTGGGTGGTAGTGGCACACGCCTTAATTCCAACACTCAGGAGGCAGAGGCAGGAGGCTTTCTGAGTTCAAGGCCAGCCTGGGCTATAGAGCAAATTGTTGGACAAATAACACTGCACAAAGAAGCCCTCAAAAACGTGTCTCAAAAAAAAAAAATCAAAACCCAAACCAAACCACCCAGACCAGAATATGAAAAATCAAGTCAGGTGTGGTGGTGGCACATGCCTGTAATCCCAGTACTTGGGATGCCGAGGTTGGTGGGAGCAGCAAAGGTTCAAGACCAGCTTCAGCTGTAGAGCAAGTTTGAGTCTGCCTAGGCTACATGAGCCCCTGTCTTGGTAAGAATACATAAAATGAGACATCTCGTTTTCTTTCTAGGGGGCAGGGCATTAACATTATTTTATTCGAATAATTTAAAAGTTTGCTAATTAACAACTGAAGTCACTCAGAAGGTGTACTGTTACAATCCTCAGCAGTCAAACTGACTGAAACCTAGAGTTACCCAGGAAGAGAGAACCTCATTTGCTAATCGCAGGAGGTCCCACTGTGGGCTGTGCTGTCCTTCCGCAGGTGGGTTTGGGCTGCATGAAGGAGGCGGAAGCTGACCATGAGCCTGAAAGCAAGCTCTGTGCTCTGCGCTTTAGTTCCTGCCTCCAGGCTCCTCTTGAGGTCCTGTTGCTTTTGGTCATGGTGTGTATCACAGCAATAGGAGAACACGTTAGAACACGTGCTTCAGCCCGTGCCAGCCTCCGGGCCGCAGTGCAGGCATGTATCCACCATGCTGCCTTTTATTCTTTCAAAACATTAGAACGTTTTATCTTGAACTGAGAAGTTCTAATCGTGTTTATTTATAGGGTTCAAAGTAACCTGATGGGTTATGGACACAGTGTGAAATGGTTAAAGCAAGTTCATTTTTTATCAGTCACTTCGAATGCAAGTCTTTTTGTGGTGAGAACACCTGAAACCTGTCAGCAATTTTAGAATGATAACTCGCTGCTAGGAATTATTCACTGTGTCATGGAGAAGACCCAGAGACACATCCTCATCTCTTACGGATGCTGATGTCCTTTTGACACTCAACCCTCCCTCCCAAGTCTCTGGTTACTCATCCTCTCTGCTCTTTAAGTTCAACTCTATTAGGCTTTTTTTTTTTTTTTAAACAACTTAAGTTTTCTTTACTAAAGTTTTCTTATTGATCTTTAATAGTTGTATATATTTATGGACTATGTGGTAATTCAATATATATTGTGTATAGTAATAAAACCAGAGTGATCAGCATTTCCTTTTCTTTCAGTGTCCTTCCTTCTTTCCTTTCCCTCTCTCCTCTTCCTCCTTTCCTCCCTTCCTTTCCTCCTTCCTTCTCCTTTGCTCTGTCCCTCCCTCCTTCCTCCCCTCCTCCCTTCCTCTCTCCCTCCTACCTCCTTTCCTCCCTCCCTTTTCCCTCCCTTCCTTCTTTCCTTCTTCCCCCTCTCTCTCCCTTCCTTCCTCCTTCCCTTCCTCTTCTTCCCTTCCCCCCCTTCCCCTCTCTCCCTCCCTCTCTCCCTCCATTCCTCCCTCCCTCCATTCCTCCTTCCCTCCCTCCCTCCCTCCCTCCCTTCCTTCCTTCCTTCCTTCCTTCCTTCCTTCCTTCTTTCCTCCTCCTACCTCCCTCCCCCCTCCCTCCCTCCCTTCCTCCCTCTTTGATCAACACTTGAGATTGAACCCAGGGTTTGATGCATGCTTGGCAAGTGTTCCCCACTGAGACACAACCTCTACCCCTCTTTATTTTGAGAGAGGGTCTTGTTAAGTTGCTCAGACTGGCCTTGAACTTGTGATCTTCCTTCTTCAACCTCCAGAACAGCTAGTAGTACAAGCCTGAGTTAAAACGTTATTTTCTTAAATCTGGAAACTTAAAACATATGTAAAAGCAGGTACTGAGAATGGTGAATCTCCACATATTTATCAAGCAACTTCCAATAATTCTCAAACCATGTCCAGTGTTGCTCCTGCCTACTTCCCTACCAAGTGAATTATTGTGGAAGAAACACGAGTGTATTTTTCCATCTAGAAGTATTTTATTGTGTATTTCTAGAAAGACTGAAAAATAAGTAGCTTTGATGCTGTTGTCACATCTTTTTAAAAATAAGCAGTTTTCTTAGTATTGTAAAAATGAAGCCATTGTTCAGTGGTTAGCTGACTCCGAAATGTGTTCTTTTAAACAGCTGGGTTTTCTAGCGACTATCATCTGGCTTTCCGTGGGATGCTTAAATCCTCTTCAGTTTGGTTTTTGCTTCCTTAACCCTTATTGGTTTAAGACCAGATGATTTTCCTGTAGACTCTCCCTCTCCCTCTCTCCCTTCCTTAAACACTTTTTTTTTTTTAATTTTATTACATTACTTTTATGGATGTTTTGCTTGCATGCATGTCTGTGCACCACATACATGCCTGGTGCCTGAGGAGGCCAGAGATGGTGTATGATTCCCTGCAACTGGCATTCCCAGGGGATTATACGCTGCCTTGTAGGTTCTGAGAACCCAACGCAGGCCCTCTAGAAAAGCAGCCAAGTGCTCATAAACGTCCGAGCCATCTCTCCATCACCCTTTCTTTATTTCTTACTGAGTTTTAGGACCTTTATTTCTGTGGTGGGGATTCAACCCAGGGCTTCATGTATATAAGCTCTACTGCTCAACCATATTCTCAAGCCCTGTAGGGTTTTTCCAACCTGGATTTTGATGCTTTTGCTATGCCTTGTAATTTAATATGCTTCCTGTCTCCATGTTTTCTATAAATTAGCAGGTAGGCATGAATACTTAAGCTAAACAACTTCTACTTCAAGAAATGGCCATTTTCAAGGTGGTGGTGTGCCCTCTGTGCACATCACTCCAGGAGACACATTATGCCCATCACCCCACCCCCACCCTCTTTGCATTGATTCAGATGGATAGCTTAGGGGATACCAGCATATCATACTGTTCTCCTCAGTGGTGTTTTCTCGTCCCTGTGTTTGCGCTTCATAAAGTGGCATGCTCTTTATGGTGGGTCTGAGCTGTGTGATGGCTGTGCAGTTCTGCTGATCTTGGCTGGGCTTGGCTATATGAGGTTTCAGGATTCAGCTAGGACTCACACAGCAGCTGTCCGGCTGCTGTCCCTCATCAGACAGCCTCTACTGGGACAGCTCATCTGCTCCTTTCTTCATTCTACAACAGTCACATCCAGCCACAGTCGTCTGGTGATCACAGGAGTCCAAGAGTCTTCCATGTTTAAGGCATCTGAGTCCATTATAAGATTGTTCATTCTTAGTAAATTCTTCATTAAACTTCCAATTAGTTTTCAGTATAAGATTCAATACAGATACAATGTATGATAGATCTGACCTTTCTGAAGCTGTGGCAGTTCATTTTGTCTCTTGTGAAATAGGAGAGGCTTTATTATTAACATTTTCTAGCCCTTGTACTTACACAGTTTTATAGACTTTCTGACGTGATTAAAGGTCTTTATCATTTTGTTCTTGAGCTTGTCAGTTCAATCCATACCAGAATTCTTTATTTCCCCTAATTTGTCTCATTGGCTCTTTTACTTCCTGAATAATTTTTCTTCTCTTCTTTTTTTTTGACAACCCAAGTGGATTGACAGACAGACCTGTTTAACTTGTCTTAGGGGACATTTAGGAGAAACCTGGAGGAGCTAGTATTTGTAAGCTTTTGTGGTATTTTCTTCACAAAGATACCTTAAAGAGACAAAGATAGCCATTGCCTGAGTTAAGAAACAGGAAAACAGAGGGATGCCATCAAGGGAGGATGGGAGAGGTTCTCTGGGATTGCTATCATTTATAGTAGTATTTCCTGCCTCTTAAATTATACAGTCTGTGTGTGTGTGTGTGTGTGTGTGTGTGTGTGTGTGATTTCTCCCCTTGGCTTGACCAAACACAATAGTGGATATTTTATTTAACATCTCATATTCTACAAACTATTTAAAAATATTAATTTACCTAATACTAATAAAATTTTGTGGGCTACTTGGAAAAGCACTAAATTTAATTTATAGAGGTGAATATGATTAAAGTATATTATACATGTATGGAAATCTCATAATGAAACCCATTATTTTGTACAATGAATGTATGCTAATAAAAATGTCTAAAATTTTAATTTATAGATTTAAAAAAATGCTAAACTCAAGAAGGTGGTTTTTCTCTAACTAGTGGCAAAGCAGGGGATTAGCTATATAGCCTAACTCTGTCCTCAGAGGGAATCAACCCATTACTCCTTTATCAAGAGTAAGATAGTTCCCAATGGGTGCTACATAATTACCTCCTCTGAGGGTAAAACTTTATCAACTTAAGCCAATTTGCAATTACTTAAGAGACATTCCTCCAGGTGTGTCTGTGATGATGTTTCCAGAAAGATTTAACTGAGGCAGAAAGGCCTACTCTGAATGTAGGCATCATCTGGTGGACTGGGGCCCTGGACCAAATAAAAAGAGGGAAATGGGCTGGAAAGACATCTCTGTGGTCAGGAGCACTTGCTTCTCTTCCAGAAGACCAGAGGTTCAGTCCCTGTCACCCATATGTTGGCTCTCAACAATCTGCAACTCCAGTCTCAGGGGACCCAATGCCCTCTTTTGGCCTCTGTGGGCCAGGATTGCATATAGTAGACAGACAGAAAGATATGTTTTATATGTATATATAGATGGTGGGCAGGAAGTCACATGTGCAGTGCTTTCTGAGTGGTGACTCAGTGTAACCAGACACCACGTGCTTGCCTCCCTCAACTTTGGACTGTTTCCCCTGTTAAACCACAAGCCCAAATAAATCTCTCTTCTCTTAAGATGATTCTGTAGGAATTTTGTTACAATAACAACAAAAGCACTGAGGTGTTTTTTTGTTGTTGTTTTTTTGTTTTTTTTTTTGAGACAGGGTTTTTTGTGTAACCTTGGCTATCTTGGAACTTGCTCTGTAGACCAGGCTGGCCTTGAACACAAAGATCTACCTGCCTCTGCCTTTTGTGTGCTGAGATCAAAGGTATGCCCCATCACCACCACCCAGCTTACTACACCTCCTTAATAATAAGATATATACAGTACTTTGCTAGTGAAAGCACTGGATAACTTTTGCTAAACAACAGAATGGTCTCTAGATGTCAAAGACACAACTTATGAAAAGATGTCTTTTTCAGGATGTGGGTCACAGGTTATGTGGAATAAATGTAATAACAAAAAACTATTAAGGGCTCAAGAATCTTATATTACATGAATATTTATAATTTATAAATTATAATTCCAGTAATTTTGGAATTACTGAAACTGATGGGCAGGGTGAATATGAGCAAAGTACCTGACACACAGGGGTGGAAATTCATAGTGAGATGCATTGTTTTGTATAGTCAATACTGATGCTAATTAAAAGTACCTTCTTGAATACCATCAGCAGTAGCCATGCCAAACAGTGGTCACCTTTCCTCTAACAACAGCTAGAACACCAACAATTTAAGTATATTTTTTAGTGTCTTAACATTATGCTCAAAACATTTTCAAAGAATGTAGGTGGAGAGAAGATTCGTCCTAACAATTGGTTTTGGAGTCAGGATTTCCCTGTACAGACTAGGCTGGCTTGACACTCATAATTCTTTGGATTCAGCCTCCTGAGTGCTGGGATAATAGACATGTGTGCCATACAAAATTCCAAATAATTAAAAAAATTCTACCCATCTCAAAAATTCTATCCATCTCTTATTGTGGGCATATGCATGATGATGATGATGATGATGATGACGACGACGACTACGACGACGACGATGACGACGGTGAAAATGACGACGATGTATGCCCACACACGGTATGATGAGCACGTGGGTGTCAGAGAACAACTTCCTGTAGTCACTTCTCTCCTTCCACCTTTCACGGATTCCAAGAACTGAACTCAGGTCATCACCCACTGACCCATCTTGCTGACCCCACCTAGTAACCTAACATTTCTTTTAAAGATTTATTTGCGTATGTATGAGTGTTTTGTCTGCATGAATGTTTGTGAACCGTGTTCGTGCTTTACCCATGGAGGTCAGAGGAATGTGTTGGACTCCCTGAAACTGGAGTCACAGGCAGTTGTGAGTGCCCAGATGTGTTCTGGGAAGTGAGTATGGAGCAAGAGGAGCTAATGCTCTTAACCACGGGGCATCCATCCCCTTCCCTCCCCTCCCGCACCCCCCTCAAGTAACTTTTTAAAGTGGCCAGATTCTTTTCAAATGTAGATTCTTTTAAAAATGTCTATTCATTTTATTTTTATGTGCATGACTGTTTTACCTACAAGCATGTATGTGTACTACATGCATGCCTGGTGGCCTGGGAAACCAGATGAGAGCGTTGGATTCCTTGGAACCAGATGGAGTTGGAGATGTTCGCTAGTGACTGTGTGTGTGCTGGGAACTTAGTCCAGGTCCTCCGCAAGAGCAGCAAGTCCTCTCAACCTCCTAGCCACTTCTGCAGCTCCCAATGATATATTCTTAGAGATCTTTTGAAAGCTGTGAGGTTTCTCCTTAGAAAATGAACATTTGAGCTCATGCTCAATGCTCTACATTGTGTTTTGTGGTTTTCTAGGTCCTCTGCAAGAGCTCTGAATCACTGAGCAATAATCTCTCCAGCTCCTCAGCCTCCAAAGAGCCTTTTTGGTGGAAGTGGTAAGGGCAGACAATCTGCCTTAGATGGATCAAGAGACAAGTTTGGAGAAAAATTTGAGATGGTTAGTTTTAAAAATTTTGGGGAGGGTGGGAAGGTACAGAGATGAAATAGCACAGCTATTTGGACGGGATTGATGCAGGGAGGAAGTGAGGCATGCCAGAGAGAAAATTAGTGACAAAGAGACAGGGAGGGGGCGAGAGGGGAGGGGAAGGGACGGAGAGAAGCCAGAGTGAGAGAATGAGAGACAAACAGAGAGACAGAGAGATACACAGAGACACAGAGAGAGACAGAGAGAGAGACAGAGAGACAGAGAGAGACAGAGAGAGAGACAGAAAGAGAGAGGGAGACAGAGAGACAGAGAGACAGAGTCAGAGCGACAGAGATTAAGTCTTTAGGTAGGCGGGCCTTTGCTAGGAGCATGGTAACTGTCCTTTAGAAGCATGAGGAGGATTATATATAATGACACAGTTACTGTCAGACAGAAGAAATAACACGGAGCTTATGAAAGTTCTCTCGTCATTCCTTCAAGCATCTTGGTAAATCAGAGTCATCTGCTGAGATGGGAAAAGATGAGGAAGAGGTGGAGATCTGAGGAGAGAGAAGGCACAGGAACAGTAGTGCCTGTAGACTTTGGAGACCTGTTACTTAGGTAGTGTATTAGTTAGGGTTTCCATTGCTGTAACAAAGTACCATGAGTAAAAGCAACTGGGGGAGGAAAGGGTGTTTACCTCACAAATCTCAGGGTGCACTTCACCACCGAGGGAAGGTAGGACAGGAACTCAAGGCAGAAAGCAAAGCAGAGGCCAGGGGCACCCCTGCTTACCAGGGTGCACATTCCGCATTTCTATACAACAGGAACCACCTGCTCAAGGGTGGCTCCACTTCTCAGTAGGCTGAACTATCCATATCAACCATTAATTATGAAAATGCCCTATGCACTCCCCTACAGGCAATCTGATGGAGCCATTTTCTCAAATTTTTTTTTCTCCAGATAACTCTAGTTGTGCCAAGTTGCAGAACCCCAGCCAGGACGGGCAATGGACATGCTGCCTCAGGCTGATGGACAAGGCTTTCCCAGCCTCCAGCCAGAGAAGTGCTGACTCAGGCTGATGGACAAGGCTTTCCCAGCCTCCAGCCAGAGAAGTGCTGACTCAGGCTGATGGACAAGGCTTTCCCAGCCTCCAGCCAGAGAAGGGTCGTTCTCACACACTTGTCAAGGAAACTTCTCTTTGCAACAGATGGGGACCATTACAGAAAACCACAGCCAATCAAAATGCAGAGCTGTGGATCCCAGTCCCAGTGGACACATCTACAGAGCACCCCCACACCTGAGACTTAGGGATCACTGCAGAAGAGGAAGTGGGAAGACCGTAAGAGTCAGAGGATCTGGGAGTTGGCTGTTAGGATGTGTTGCCTAGGAACGTCAGAAGCTACACCCATAAAGTCTCACAAATATGACGGCTCAATTGTGAGCGGAGCGACAACAATATGCTAAAGTGTGTGAGGGAAGGCCATGAAACCTCAGCCTACCCAAGAACTACAGACAACTAAGGAATGGAGAAAGTGGGAGAAACCGGCTTCCCCAGGGAGAGGTATACCAGTTGGTTATTCAGTATCTGATGGTTATTCCTCAAAACATATAGACAAGGAACATTATATAGATGGGAAATGGTGTGTTTATGTACTTACATATAAATATCTGTATTTACATACACACGTATGTAACAACAATGAATGGAACATGAGGAGGCAAGAACAAGGAGGGACAGATACGGAAGGGTCTGGAAGGAGGAAATGGAAATGGTGTAATTATATCATCATCTTCAAAAATAAAAGAAATAATTCTAAAACTACAGGCTGACTGAAGTAAGTTCACAGAATGGCAATCCCACGCCCCAACAGAGGCCTGTGGGAACTGCTCATTACACGGCCTCTTACAGAGACTCACGGCACCCTGATGGTCAAGGTACTGCTATCTCCACCAGAAAAAGGTGGGTTAAGATTCTAAGAGAGTGCTTTCTGTGTTTATGAGTGGGATATGTAATATATGTATGTGTGCGTGCATGTGTGTGTCCAGCAATCAACTGGGGGAAACGTCTTCAATCACTCTTTTTTTTTTTATTTTTGGACACAGGATTTCTCCCCAAATCTGGACCTAATCAATTTGGCTAGGCTGGCCAGGGGGATCCAGGGATTCTTGAGTCTCTGCCTCCCGCTGTTGGGATGACAGAAACGGCCAGGCCCTGGGATCCAAACTCAGGACTTTATGTTTACCCTGCAGGCACTTTAACTGACAGAGCCGAGGGCCTAACAGGTTCCCTGTCAGGGAACTAACAGAACTGAGAATGATAGCTAACTCGTTCCCAAAGTCTATGTGCTTTCTGCATGTTAACAATGTCATACGGAAATAGGGAGATATAAACTTTGCTTTAAAAATATTCATGTTTTAAGGATTTCTGCACGGCACAGAGGTGGACTACTAGCATGTCCTCTGGAACAAAAGCTGTGCTGTGCTGCAGTGTTGCCGCCTATGTGGGGATGGGAACACGTTCCATAAGAGCTGACAGAGTGAGAGAGCAAAGCCTAGTGTAGTAAAGGAGGACTCCTGCTATGCATTGGCCGCATGGGCCTTCCCTTCAAGCATAGGCTGTGAGTGCTGTCATGGGCACCCTCTGGAAGAGGCGAAGCTGAAGTATCATGTACTCAGAGACAGAATTAAAATTTTATATCTGTACTTTAGAAATATGAGTGTTTCATAAATATAGGCCATTAAAATGATTTAGATTTTACAAAGTAGACGGGGAGCAGGAACTGTTTTTATCAGATTGGTCTCGGAAAGCTCACTGACTGCCAAAACACTAGTGCCGAAAAGGAATTAGGTGCAGACGACTAGGGGAAGCCGTGTGTGCTGCCAGCTTGAACTTTTCTTCTGCTCCCACTGAAGCATGTTTTGGAAAATCTATGTATGCATCCTATTGTACAGAGAACTTCAAAAGACTTAAGTGGACCACTGCAGAAACCTCAGAATATTGTCTTGAGAATACTTCAAATATTTTCAAAACACATCAGCATAAAACATCTGCACTGTGAGTTAGAGATGCCAATCGGGTTGCCAGCAAAGGCAGAGTTTAATATTCCCAGATGTTATTATATAGCATCTATGATATGTTGGCTGAGCAGGGTATGCACATTTGTACATCACAGTACTTTTTCAAAATGTAAATGTAGTCCCAGAAGATATAACAAGAGCAAGGCTGAATAAATTGTCTGGAAAGTAAAATTCATATTTCTTTTTTATTCTTAGCTTAAAATATGGGGGAAGGGAGGAAGCAAGAAAACTAATTTCTCCATTAGATATTACTTGGAAAACTGAGCTACTACCTGTGAAAAGACATGTACATCTAAAATGAGCACCTTGCCAGGCAGTGGTGGCACACACCTTTAATTCCAGAATTGGGAGGCAGAGGCCATAGATAGATCTCTGTGAATTGGAGGCCAGTCTGGTCTATGGAGTGAGTTCCAGGACAGCCATACTACACAGAGAGACTCTGTCTCAAAAAGAAATCCATAAAGGCCTTGTTTTAAAATAATTGATTGAATTCCATATGTAGTGTGTGGAAAAAATAAAGCAAGATAATTTTAAAATAATAAATATAGTCACATCTCTATTGAAAAGTATTTTGGGGGATTTAGTAATTTGTAACAACTTTGTCCTTTTGAAAGTTGGTAGTAAGGACAGAACAGTAGGAATAGTTCAGGTTTTGTTTTACTAGCAGTGTATCTATTAATTGTATAGAACATGAACATGATCATGGCATTGCTACATGTATACAACATACTTCAGTTATACTCAGGGCCATTGTCCTCCGCTCTCTCTCCTTCCTTTCAGGCCCACCTCTTAGTACCCTTTATATGTTCATGCCTTTTTTAAAAATTTGACTAAGTTTTTTGTTTTTTGTTTTGTTTTTTTTTTTGTTTTTTGTTTTTTTTTTTTTTTCGAGACAGGGTTTCTCTGTGTAGTCCTGGCTGTCCTGGAACTCACTCTGTAGTCCAGGCTGGCCTCGAACTCGGAAATCCGCCTGCCTCTGCCTCCCAGAGTGCTGGGATTACAGGCGTGCGCCACCACCGCCCGGCTTTGACTAAGTTTTGCAAATAATAGCAAACATGCATATCTGACTGACTGGCTTATCTTACTTAGTATGATAAATTTCTTCCAATTTCTTCCTTTATGGCTAAATAATAATCATATATACATATGATTTAATTTGAGAACAAACACACGATATTTTTGAGGTATTAGTGTGAGAGTGCTGACTCCCCAGTCTTCATGTCTATAATCTGTGACCATGTGGACTATTTAGACCCGACCCTTTAGTCACCATCAACTAGTTTGTAGGTAGCCATTATTTTACTACACTGTGCTAGGCAAGAGAGGTACTAAGATGTTTAAGATTTCTTTCCAATCTGACAAAATGCATTCAGTAGATTAAAATTAATGAAGCTGATGCGCACCCAGAAGGGTCAGGGTATCTGAGAAGTCCTTCATAGACAACACTGCAAAGGGTGAACAAGGTACAAGAATGGGTAAGGGCTTGACAGGATAAACAGAGCCCCCAGAAATACAGGAGCTGGACTAGTCATTGCCTGTCTGAGTAATGAGTAGAGCAGTTTGGTTGGAAAGAACTGTATTATTATTTAATGAGCCTTTAATCCCAAATTGTGTACAGCAGCTTAGCTGTTATTTTAGCAAATGTGGTAGCTATTATTGCTATATTTAGCTAGCCTTTGGTATATCGGACCATCCAACTGTTTACAATTACTTTTATTAACCCTAGGGAAATAACCGATGTGTCTCAGAATGTAACACTGACACCGTAGCACAATGGGCAGATATTTACTTAATCAATGTTGTGCACAACTCGATGGATCATAGAGTTGCATTGGAAAGTTTCTTGCTCTAAGGGAACAAAGTAGTTGCTCTTGCAAATAGCTGCAGGGGCGGGGTGGGCAACAAAATATCTTAGCAGGTAAAGGTGCTTGCTGTGCAACTGGATGGCTTGAGATTGGTCCCTGGGACCCACATGGCGGAAGGAAAGAACAACTCCTTCAGACTGTCCTCTGACCTCCGTATGTGTGCTTGGCATGTATGTACTCTGCAACAAAGTAATGAAAATGGTTTTTAAATGGCCTTAAGTAAAAAGCAAATAGGGTCATATAGGCAGTTCAAGCTTTAAAGAAAGCTTCTAGTGACTGTTACTTTGAAATATGATCCTCTCCATACCCAAGATGAGAAAGGTTGTCTGGGTACAATGAGGACCCCAAACCTCTAGGTCTGGACCAGGTCCTCTATCCACACAAGCTCTAGGACAGTGTTCTTGCTTCTCTTCACCCTACCATGAGCACATCTTTACCAAATGTCCCCAAGCATACATACTACACTTTAGGTGCCAATATCCCATCTTTTTCCATCCTCTACAAGCAAATGTAAAAATCACAGAAAACACTTTCATTGTTATTTCCTTCACACACACACACACACACACACACACACACATATACACACACACCACACCCCTCTATGCACAATGCACACACACCAAAACAATAAACAAAATCTTTTTTTTTATTTTTTTATTTTTTCTTTCTTTATTTTTTCTTTATTTTCTATATTCTTTGTTTACATTACAAAGGTTTTCCCCTTTCCCAGTCCCCCCCTCACCATATGTCCCATAAGTCCTCTTCCCTCCACCCATTCCCCAATCACCCCCTCCCCCATTTCTCTGTTCTGATACTCTCCTACAAATCTGGATCCAGTCTTTTCAGGACCAGGGTCCTTTCCTTCCTTCTTCTTGGGAATCTTTTGATTTGCTAATTGTGCCTTGAGTATTCAGAGCTTTGGGGCTCATTAATATCCACTTATCAGTGATTGCATTTCATGTGTATTCTTTTGTGATTGGGTTAACTCACTTAGGATGATATTTTCGAGATCCAACCATTTGCCTACAAATTGAATGAATTCATTATTTTTAATTGCTGAGTAGTATTCCATTGTATAAATATACCACATTTTCTGTATCCGTTCCTCCTTTGAGGGACATCTGGGCTCCTTCCAACTTCTGGCTATTATAAATAAGGCTGCTATGAACATAGTGGAGCATGTGTCTTTATTGTATGCAGGGGATTCCGCTGGGTATATGCCCAGGAGTGGTATGACAGGGTCCTCTAGAAGTGTCATGCCCAATTTTCTGAGGAACTGCCAGACTGATTTCCAGAGTGGTTGTACCATCTTGCAGTCCCACCAACAGTGGAGGAGTGTTCCTTTTTCTCCACATCCTCGCCAGCACCTGTTGTCCCTTGAGTTTTTAATCTTAGCCATTCTGACTGGTGTGAGATGGAATCTCAGGGTTGTGCATTTCCCTGATGACTAATGATGCTGAACATCTCTTAAGGTGCTTCTCAGCCATCCGAATTTCTTCTGGTGAAAATTCTTTGTTTAGCTCTGTACCCCATTTTTTGATAGGGTTATTTGGTTCTTTGGGGTCTAACTTCTTGAGCTCTTTGTATATATTGGATATTAGCCCTCTGTCGGATGTGGGGTTGGTGAAGATCTTTTCCCAATTTGTTGGTTGCTCAATAAACAAAATCTTAAATCAAACCATCCTTTCTCTTGCAAGGGTAGGACCCCAGTCACCAGGCCAGATGATTTGCCCCCTGAGAGAGGCACAATGAAGACTGGGGTGGGGTGGGGGGGATGGGTAGGGTGGGAGTGTGAGGTGGGTTGTAAACAGGAGGCAGCTGGAGATGAAGGACTGCCAGGGATACATCTCTCTTATTCACTGTACTTCATAAAGTCTGTCGCAGTACCCAGTACTCAATAAATGTTCGTAAAATTAAGACTTGCCCATGGATGGAAATGGCCACCAGAGGAGAATATAAGGTTTCCTGCTCTGTCACTTTCCACCTCATTTTTCTTTTTGAGACAAGGTCTTTTGGTGAACCTGGAGGAAGTAGGGCAGGGAGTGAAACAGGACCTGACAATGAGTAGGTTGATTGAAGATATGTGAAATATATATGAGTATATATCTATACTTACAAATGTATATACATATATGTTGATATAGATACATATATATGTGTATACATATACATATATAGATATGTGATATATATACATACATATGTATGTATACACACACACACACACGTATATACACATACCATACATATATATATATATATATATATATATATATATATATATACCTGTGGTGCAGATTAGGCATGTAAAGAGAGGACAGACAACAATGAAGACAGTTCAGATTTTGAACTATATTTACCCCAGACACCAGATAGAGGAAAACAGGACCAATTCTGCCCCCTAATACCCATAAGAATGAACCTTCCAATCTGCTCTGGGCTTGCTCAAAATTTCCCAGAATTTGAACAAACTTACAGCCTAAAATTGCAAGGATTTCTACAGAGCAGGCACTGATACAACTACCTATATGTATGCACCCACTTATCTCTAGACTGCAATGCCTTTCAGCTTTAAAAAACGAAGAGCCTTACATCAGTTTTGCATAATAAAACGACTGTCACCCCTTAATTTACTACAACATACCGTGCAAAACATTTCTTGCTACATTGCTACACCTGGCATTAAGCGAACGCCGAGTCTCGGTGAGCGCATTTGTGGTAATCGCTTCAGTGCTTTGCTATCTGGCTTCCACTGTTGCTATAATTTCTTCTGAGGTATTTCTGAAGAAAAGTTCCTTGGTTGTCTCTGTCCCACCCTAGGTGCCTGTCAGATTATTGCCCATTCGCAGGTTCTGTCTAGACAAGCTTTCTCCCTTCTGTTAGAGCCTGCAGCAGGCACCTCATTCCTCGGGTGGACAGGAGCTCCAGGGTCTTTCTGATCTCCAGGATCAAGTGTCTTGGGAACGGACACTGCAGGGACATCAGGATCCCAGAAGCCTCTGGACCTTCTGACCTAGTGGCTGTTTGTCTCCCCTGCTGCAGCAGGACTCCTCTCTTCCTCCCAACTACCTCCGGCTGTCTCATCCCATTTCTACAGTTAAGAAGGTATTCAGTCTGATGTTTAGCTTGGGCTCTGCTATGAATAACGCTGGAGAGACCTTCTAGCATTAGTGAGGGCTGTTTCCTGTAAAACAAAAAGGACATTCTTAGCTGCTGGTTTTTGCCTTTGAAAACAAAGAAGAGGCTAAAGAGAATTAAAATTTCTGGAGTGCGTTCCAAGACACATCACATCTCAAGAAATCCTTTTGGAAAAAGAGATTGGTTAAGGAATTTATAAATCAGTTGGTTAAAGAAGTTTGTCTCTGTGTGGTGGCTCATGCCTTTGATCCCAGCACTCAGAGTGCATATAGGCTCTGTGAGTCTGAGGCCAGCCTGATGTATATAGTGAGTTCCAGGCCAGCAAGGGCTACAGTGAGACCCTATTCTCCGCCCATCCCCTAACAAAAAGAAGAGGAGTTAGAGAGAAGGCTCAGTCCCCAGCACCCACATGATAGATCACAACTAGCCATAATTACAGTTCCAAGGGCTCTTTTGGCCTCCACAGGCACCAGCCATGCACCATATGGTACATGAATGTGAATGCAGGAAAACTACCCACACATATAAGAAGAGAAATATAGAACTCTGCTGACTGCTCTTATGCACAGAAATACACAATGCATAGGAGCACAGTAGTAGCTCTGAGAAACCCCACTGGAAAGAAATCTACTAAGAATGTAGGTATAGCTCAGCGGCAGAGTGAGGGTTTAACATGCGCAAAGCCTGAGTTCAATCCCAGCACCAGAGTAGGGAAAGAGAATAATTTAGTGTCCTCCAAACTGGATTCCTTTTTTCAGATCTTTGTCATGTTTGTGAGTGTGTGATGTGTGAGAGTACATGCTTAAGTGTGTCCAGGCAAGATGCCAGCATGTGTGCTGGTCAGAGGACAACCTGTGGGTGTTGGTCTTTGCCACGTTTAGAGACAGGCTTTGCTCCTTTCTGGGTGAGTCAGGCGAGCTGGACCTTTAGTTTCTGGAGACACTGTCTCTCCCTCCCACTTCCTTAGTGAGTTGTGATTACGGCTGCTTTTGCTACTGAGTCCAGCTTTGATATGGGTTCTGGGAATCCAAAAGATCCATTTGGGAATCCAGATGACCAGGCTTGTCTCATAAGCGAGTGCCTTTACCCACTGAACCATTTCCCCAGCCCATGTTATTTGAATACTACATATATCTCCAAAGAACTAGAATGCTTGAAGCTACTACACATAGAAAAATAATTGAGTCCTCAGTCTCTTCTCCATTTTTGTCCCTGCAGTTCTTTTAGATAGGAATAATTCTGGGTCAAAGGTTTTGACTGTGAGATGGCAACCCATCCCTACACTTGATGGCATGTCTTTCTGCTGCAGGTGGACTCTCCTCACTGTTGCGCATTTCACCTAATGCCCCTTCCTTTGAGTCCTGAGAGTCTCTCACCTCCCAGGTCTCTGGTACTTTCTATAGGGTTCCCCCCATCCCCCCTCCCAGCTTGCATATTTCCATTGATTCTGCTAGCCCTCAGGGCTTCTCTCCTGTCTCCCATCCCCCTTCATACCTGATAATGTTCCCCCTTTTCTCCCTCCCCTTCCCCTCTCCCAACTAAGGTCCTCCCTCCCTCTGCCCCTCCCATTCTTTTCCCTCCCAAGTGGGATTGAGGTAGCCTCACTTGTGCCCGTCTGCTTGTTAACTTTCTTGAGTTCTGTGGATTTTATCCTAGGTATTCTATACTCTTTTTTTTTTTTTTTTGGCAAATATCTACTTATTAGTGAGCACATACCATGCATATCCTTTTGGGTCCGAGTTACCTCACTCAGGATGATATTTTCTAGTTCCACCCATTTGCTTGCAAAACTCATGATGTCCTCGTTCTTAATAGCTGAGTAGTATTCCACTGTGTAAATGAACAACATTTTCTGCATCCATTCTTCCATTGTGGGACATCTGGGTTGTTTCCAGCTTTTGGGTATCACAGATAAGGCTGCTCTAAACATAGTGGAGCTCATGCCCCTGTGGTATGGTGGGACATCTCTTTGGTATATGTCCAAGAGTGGTATAGTATAGCTGGGTCTTCAGATAGATCTATTTTCAATTTTCTGAGGAACCTCCAGATTGATTTCTAGAGTGATTGTACCAATTTGCAATCCTACCAGCAATGTAGGAGTGCTCCTTTTTCTCCACATCTTCGCCAACATATGCTGTCACCTGAGTTTCTGAACTTAGACATTCTGATTGGTGTAAGGTAGAATCACAGGGTTGTTTTGATTTGTATTTCCTTGATGACTAAGGACTTTGAGCATTTCTTTAAGCGCTTCTCAATCATTCGAGATTCTTCTGTTGTTAATTTTCTTTTAACTCTGTTCTCTCTCTCTCTCTTTCTCTCTCTCTCTCTCTCTCTCTCTCTCTCTCTCTCTCTCTGGTAGTTAGCTTCTTGAGTCCTTCGTATATTTTGGATATTAGCCCTCTACTGGATGTGAGTGTGAGGTTAGTGAAGGTCCAGTGACCGGTCCAACTTGCGATCAATCTCAAGGGGAGGCTCTAAGGCCTGACACTATTATTGATGCTATGATGTGCTTACAGGAGGCTCTAAGGCCTGACACTATTATTGATGCTATGATGTGCTTACAGGAGGCTCTAAGGCCTGACACTATTATTGATGCTATGATGTGCTCACAGACAGGAGCCTAGCATGGTTTTCTAAGAAGCCCGACAAGCAGCTGACTGAGACAGACACATGCAGATACTTACACACAACCATTGGACTGAAGTCAGGGACCTCTGTGGTTGAATTAGGGAAAGGCTGGAAGAATCTGAGGAGGAGGGCGACCCCATAGGAAGACCAGCAGTCTCAACTAACCTGAACCTGAGGTCTCTCAGACACTGAGCCACCAACCAGGCAGCATACCTGAGCTGGTCGAGGGCTACAGCAGAGGACTCCTTGGTCTGGCTTCAGTGGGAGAAGAAGTGCCTAACCCTTGAGAGAATTGAGGCCCCAGGGGGTGGGGAGGCATGGTGGGGGGCATCCTCTTGGAGACAGGGGGAGGAAGAATGGCGTGAGGAACTGTGGGAGGGTGGACGGGGGGGGGGGGGCAAAGACTGAACTGTAAAGTAAAAGTAATAAAAAAATACTTGAGTCAACTAGTACTACATTGACTGCACCCCTTTGCTTTGCTTTGCTTTGCTGACGTCTTTGCTGTACAGGCCTGATGTATTCTCTAAGCTTTCCTTTCTTCTTAGCCCTTGCTTTCCTGATGCTCTGCCTCCTCCTGCTCTCTGTTCCTGCCTGGCTTCAGATCTGTTTATTTGTTTGTTTTTCTATTCTTTCATCCTTGGGGATAACATTTTCTTTCAAATCTCAACTACCACTTATAAACAGGCTTGGAAAAACCATTCCTATGTGGTGGTTACTTTTAATTGTCAACATTACACAATTTAGTAATGTCTGGAGAGAGTCTCAGTGAGTGTTCCGGATTGAGCTGGCCTGTAGAGGATCGTCGTGATTATGTTAAAGGAGCAGGAAGATCCAGGAGAAAGGTAAAGGATGAGGCACCATCCTTTTTACCGGATCCCTGACGGTGTGAGCAAGGAGGGCGTCAGCTTAGCCCACGCCTGCAGGCACGCATCCTCTCTCTGCTCCCGCCTATGGATGCAGGTAGTTATGAGGTTAGTGCTGCCTCGATTTCCCCAAGATGACAGACTGGAACTGAAACTTTGAGCTGAACTGAATGAACCATTTCTTCCCTTAGGTTTCAGCAACTGGAAAGGAAACCAATGCGCCCGACTTCTCTCCTCGCCCTAGTTCTGCATTCTTGGTAGCTCCAGACCATTTTCTCCTGTACATTCTGCTGGTGTCTCAGTATTTATGTTTCTCATTCTACAAATGCTTTGTTATAAATATTAAGTAAAAGCTTCACTCTAGTAGAAATCTGTCTTTTTACCATGGTTTCATTGATTCAGGGACCAGGGGGAAAGAGTTGTCTAAATGCATGTTGTTTATATTCATGCCTATATAATGTATCACAGGTACAAGACTGTGGTGGCAGACATATTACTTCTAATGTCTGTTTTTATCACCAAGAGTCAGTACTATTTGCTCACCAAAGTCATTAACATTTTAAATGTAAAATAAAATGCCAAACATGAATAGCCTTGATTTAGATGAACAATAACCACCTTTGGCCCACAAAGTTAGAGGAAAAACCCATTTTAGTGACAATAAAGAAGATTAAATACTCAGAAGTACACATAGTAACAAACACACAAAGCCTAGATGTGAACATCTTAAAGTGTCCTCCTGGGCAGAGGTGGAGGCAGAGGCCAGCCAGTGGAAAGTTGTCCTCTGTTCTTGCACCACAAGAGTCAACATTATAAAGATGCCAGTTCTTCTTAAATCCATTTACAGAGTTAATGCAGCTCCAATAAAAATTCCAAGATGCCTTTAAAAACAGAGCTATAGAAGTTGATGTAAAGTTCATGTGGACGAATAAACACATGAGAGTAGTCAGGACAACACTGCAAAACAAAAACTACAAGGGAAGAAAGACACTGAAGAAGATAAAAGACTCCATGTAAAAAGGAAAGGGATTTTTAACAAAATAAACATTTATCTACTCATGTGTGCTAAAGATATGCAAAGAAGATAAGGCAGGAAAGGAGGCTGGTTACTGCAGGGAGAAGACAGGCGGGGAGGGGGGAGCCGAGCAGGAGGGGAAGGCATGGTACTTCTGTATCAATCTTTTTGGGTTGTGTTAGTTTTAATTTTTTAAAAAAATGAATATTAAAAGTTAGCATATAGAATGAAGGGCCTCATTATGACACTTTCAAATATACATGCCATTGTAAAGAAATCTCTTCTGTGAGTGTGGTTCTTAGAACATTGGTAATGAGACATACATCCCACTCCCTGGGGTAATTTCAGCCAGGATGTGAGAGAAACCAGAGGTAGAATTTGAAGAGTGAGATGAAAGGTACACACACACACACACACACACACACACACACACACACGTATGTGTGTATGTATGTATATGTATATATACATATACATATATATATATACATATATATATATATATATATATATATTATATGAGTAATATATAACCCTGCAGTGGATAAGGAAAGAAAACACTCCTGTGGAAAATGATATCAGGACTATAAACTGTAAGACAAACCAACACATATCTCTGCACAGAGGCTGGAGAGATGGGTCAGCTGTTAAGAGTGCGTGGACTGTTCTTGGGGATCCAAGTTCACTTCCCAGTATTCAAGTTAGGTGGCTTGAAAGCACCTATTACTACAGCTCCAGGGGATCTGTCACCCTTGCTGGACTCTGAGAGCAGCTGCACATGTGTAAACCACACACACACACACACACACACACACACACACACATAGACAGAGGAGAAACAGAGAGACAGAGAGAGAGAGACATACACACAGATACAGATATAGGAACACACAATTCAAAAAAGTTAAAAATAGTTAGGAGCTGAAGAAAATGCTCAGCAGTTAAGAGCACTGGCTGCTCTTTTAGAGGACATGGGCTTCAGTCCCAGCACCCACATGGAGGCTCATAACCATCCATAACACCAGTGATAGGAAATCTGATGTCTTCTTTTGGCCTCTAAGAGCACCAGACATGCACATGACGCACAGAAAACACACACACACACACACACACACACACACACACACACACACTAATATATATAAATAAGACAAACCCCCTAAATATGCTCAAAAAATAATTAGATAAATTAGGAGGGAATCTTAGTCATCAGAAGTAAGTATGTAAAGCTAGAGAGATGGCTCAGTGGTTGAGAGCACTGATTGCTCTTCCAGAGGTCTTGAGTTCAAATTCCAGCAACCACATGGTGGCTCACAGCCATCTGTAATGGCATCTGATGCCTTCTTCTGCTGTGTCTAAAGACAGCTACAGTGTACTCATATACAATAAGTAATTCTAAAAAAGGCTTCCCATTAGCCTGGTTCTGGTGAGTTGAGTTAAAACCATTATAGAGATGCTTAATTTCCAATGTTCATATTCATGGGTCCATATTTGTTAAAAACAAACAAACAAACAGAAGTATGTAAATACTCAAAAATTAAATTATTAGGGAAACTGTGATATTCAAGTTTTTGATTCATTTTGGTATATTTTAAATTGATTCATACTTATGTATGTTCTTACTAGAACCGGCAGGGCTGGCATGCTACTGTTTTTTGTTTGTTTGTTTTTGTTTTGTTCTCATTTCTTTGTTTTTGTTTTCAAAATAGGCGTTCTTTGTGTAGCCCAGGCTCTCCTAGAACTTACTCTGTAGACCAGGCTGGCAGCACACTCAGATAGTCCCCTGCTTTTGCCTCCTGAGTGCTGGTATTAAAGGTGTGTGCCACCACTGCCTGGCTGTTTCTTTGGGATTTTTGTTTTGTTTTTTTTTTTGTTTGTTTGTTTGTTTGCTTTTTTTGTTTGTTTTTTGTTTTTTGAGGCATGGTCTCTCTATGAAGCCTTGGCTGTCTTGGAGCTCACTATGTAGCCCAGGCTGTCCTGGCCTTGAACTCACAGAGATCTGCCTGCCTCTGCCTCCCAAATGCTGAGGTCAAAGGTATGCAGCACCGTCCTCATCGGTTTGCTGGTTTCAAGTAGGCAAACAGTTTTCCTAAGCCTTGTTGCTGCTATGTTCATTAACATGGTAATGGATATTATGAAATATACATATGTGTGTGTTATATGTAAGTTTATCTAAAGAGGTATATATAGACTAGTTATATGGTCTTTATTTTGCTATAAAGATCAAAATGGTTTTTAATAGACTTCATTCTTTCAGATATTCTCTTTATTCATTCTGGCTTCAAGACCATGATTGTTTTCATATTTATGTTATGCACATGTACCACTTTTTTTTGTTTTGCTATTTTTTTTATTTTTTTAAGAAAGCCTTACCATGTACTCTAAACTAGCCTTGAACTCAGTTTTCTACTGCCTCAATGTCCTGAGTGCTGGGATTACAGGTCTGGCCACTGTTCTGGGTTGGCAACTCTTACAAAGATGTAGAAATGGGCTTTCTTTTCTCTACCTGTAGAGTGTAGTTACAAATCTTCTGGAGAAAGCTAAATGTGGAAAATATCCAGGGGAAATGAATTGTTTTCTCTCTCCCTAAACTAGCAACAGGTCCCCTTTGAGGGTTTTTTTCATATTTTTCATATATTTTTGCATATTTCTATTAAATTTTTTGGTTAATATACAATTAAATAGCTTTCCTTGTGATACATGTGTGTGTGCATGTGTGCATGTCGGTGATTACACTTCCTTTGTTGGAGGCAAGAGTTTTGGTATATCTCTTAGGCTTTTCTCACTCTCTTATGGCTTCAACCTCCTGAGTATTTAAAGGCACCAAATGTGGCTCTGAGTTTTTAAATTCTTCAGCCTTGGACTGAAGTACCAACGGGCTGTGAGAGCCTGCTTCTGTTGCCTGGCTGAAGTAGTAGATCTCTAGTCACCTGACTGCTGTGTTGTATACTACTACTTATAAATTCAACTTAAAAGACACCAGAGGCAACACAAACAGCATCGGAGGTAGAGTGCTTTTACTTATAACGAGGTTTTTTCTTGCTGTAAAACACACACAAAACGGAAGGAGAAGATCTGGATAAAGTTTGTGTGGATTCGTGTGGGTGTACTTTCTCTTTCAACAGAGAAATAGTCAGTCACTTAAAAAGATTCCAGAGGGGAAACATGGGCACAATTGCTGTGACTGGCAATTGGATGCTGCTGTCTGAGATTGGCTCTTTCTATTTCTTTTGAGTTTCTATATTTTATTTCTGGATTTTTATTTTTTAGAAGAAAGTTGGCAAGATACCAAATATTTCACCTGATCATCATCTTAAAGTGATTTCTTTGATTTTGAAGAGTTAGAGGGTGTGATGTTTTCATTTTATGTAGGGAGGAAAAAATACTAAAGTGTCATAATAAATAGAGGCGTGCTGTGCCTTTGAGGGGCTGTGAGGTTCATGGAGTGAGCCAAAATAAGTCATTCACTCTCTCCACAAAGGCTATGGCTTTGGATGCCCTTTCAGGTTACTGGAGGCATTCCCTACAAGGCCAAGCACTGAGTTCTTAACATACCACATTTCAGAAGGATGCCTGTATCTTGGGAAGGGCATTTCACTTACGGGAGTTGTGGGAGCTCTTGCAACACTGCAACAACCTAAACCATTTCTTAGGCAACACTGTCTGTAACCTGCATGGGCTCACATTTTCTCTACTGCACGGAAATGACCTATTTGTTCCTCCCCCTTCTCTGTTGGATTGTAAGCACATAGAGAACAGACACTAAGTTTTGTTACTTTTAGTAACTCTAGAATCTATTTGAGGGCCAAGCACCAAAATGGGAATGAGAGAGTAAATGAATCTTATGCCCTAACACGGATTTGACTTGAAGACAAAGGAAATGGTGGTGTCCATGTTGTCTGGCATTTTCTTCTAGCTGTCATCTTTACATCAGAGGTGGTCCCTTTTTCCATTATGGGACTCTAAGGCTCATGTCCTTTCAGATGTTAGTGTTAGAGGACCATCACCAACTGTGTCACATATGTTGTGGGAACCATTGCTTTCGGGTACCTTAGTCATCATCACCATCTTGTTAAGGAGCTAAAAGGTAAAATGTAACAACTTGGTTTAAGAGTTACAATTCACACCAGATCACTGCCAAAAGCAAGAGTGTGTACAACTGGTTTACAAAGCTTGTCTGCATCTAGATCAACCCTTTATTCTTGCCTATTGGTAGGAAGTCTAACTAAGGATTTGGATGCTATTCTTTCTGTATATTCTTCTCTGTTCTTTATGTAGTAGGGCATCTCTGCTGTATCTTGGGAAGGGCATTTCACTTACAGGAGTTGTGGTAGCTCTTGCAACACCAGGATGCGTCTAAGGTAGTATCTCAACAACTCTATTAATGAGACTTGTATTATGCAAGACTTGGAAGCAGACTGTTCTAAGTATTTCTCATCTAGTCAGTATGATAGAAGAGGGTGTGTGTTTTCCTTGTGTTTGAGACTGGGTCTTCCTATGAAGTGCCATGTGGGCTTGAACCCATAATTTTCCTGCTCAGACTCTTGAGTGCTAAAACTACAGATGTGTGCTGCCATGTATGACTAAAACAGTTTTTTATACGTGGCACACAAAATATTACAAAAAACTTGAATGAGAGCAAAGAGTCAAGACACTCAAATCCTGTTCCTTTTCATAGCAAGAATTTTAAGAAAAATCATTGCACTTTTATAACTATGTCTTTACATAATTAAATTCACAATAAAATAATTTTCAGCTGTTTTTCTTGTTCATTTAAATCACACCATCTATACTGTCTTCTCTGCTGTTATACACCATTCACACTGTTTTCTATGCTGTTATATGGACTTTGTACATACTGAATTATATATTTCGGGAGGGTATGTCTTTGTTAGCCAGGCCATCCACACATTCTAAGGACGAGACATGTCATTCTGTTGCAGACATCCCTAGCCCTGTTCCTTTTAGTTAACACAATCACTTGAATTCCTTTGTCCCTCCCCTGTGCTAGAGACTGCAATTAAGGCATCGTTACATTTAAGGCTCCCTTTCTAGACATGAAAAATATTAAGGAGCTTAAATGACTCGTCTAAGTTCCAAGACAAGTGACAGTCACCGTGCAGCACTTCCTCATTCCCCCTGTGCACAGTGGTTCCATTGTTTTGGCTGGCCTGCTTATTTTCTCCATTCCCCTTCTTTAACAGGCCTCCCTGCCCCACCCCCACAGCCCGCTCAGCCACCCAATCCATTCACTTGGACAAAGCACTACAAGTGGGGGTGAGAGCATGCAGTAGAGGATGACTGCAGTCCTTCTAGGGTAAATTACAAGTTGGGAGAATGTCAAGTTGGTGCTGCTAGCTGCTATTCTTAAGCTACCTGAAGAAGGTTCACTTTTAGATAAAAAGAAGAAAACTGAACAGAGTCGAGGTTGGTTCCAATAGGCCTTAGTTAACTCTGTGAATTGTTGCTTTATCTTTTGTCTTACAATAGACCAGTGAACTTGAACTTGCTTAAGTTTAGGTTTAATTGTGTTTTTATAAGTTGTAACTTCAAAAGTCCTAACTAACATAATTCCTGTGTCTTTAGATAAGACATCACCACCATCAAATGGTAGTCAGTAAAACAAAGAGACTCATTTCCTAATAACAACGCATGAAAGCGAGCAAGAAGATGGTTAGAAGAATATGTTGGAAACTTAGCATTTTAATTTATTCTTTAAAAACTGCTAATATTTGAAAACGCTTTGCCCATAACAATCAATCATGAGGCTGTTTCTCAAAAAGTAGTCAAGTAAGCTTTTAGTTAATGCAATATGGTATGGTCTAAAATAGAAGGCATCATGTTCAGGAAGTGGGGGGAAAACTTGATAGTCCTGGTCAATTATGTGCCTTAGGCATTCAAAAGGGAGAGAAAAGGAATGAAGAGATCTAAGGATGCACTACCATTACATTTCTTGATCCTTTAATGATCTTTGTAAAGCTAGTCATGGTGGCACACACCTTGAATCCTAGCACCTGATGAGATGAGTTTGAAGACAGTTTGGGATACACATCAAGATCTGCCTCACCCCAACTTAAAAAATAATAGGAAAGAAGAAAAGAAAAGAGAAAAATTGAAGTAGCTTGGAGTTATCCATAGTTTTTTTTTTGTTTTTTGTTTTTGTTTTGTTTTTTTTTGTTTTTGTTTTTGTTTTCTCTTAACTATATAACATCCTATTTGGGTTAAATGAATTAGCCATAATTAAATATTCTGATAGTAGAGGGGACTAACTTAAGAAACCCAGAACTAACTCTTTCATTATCAAAGCAGCAGTATCCTTTTGAAGGAATCGTGGATAAGAATTTTCTCTTGCAGACATCCTTCAAAAATATTTGCATTAAAGAATTAATATTCTATCAGAAAAAGGAAATGTTAATAATGCTTATAGACCTCCAATAATTGAGCATTTTCTTACTATGTAATTCGGTAACATAAAGCCTAGGTTAGAGACATGCAGCTATTCTATGACAGAATGATTTGGCAAGTAAGTGATCTTATTAGGGTGAACAATAAGACTGTTAATGTCATGCATTAATAATTTATTTTCAATAATTTTGTGACTATCCTTTTGGTAACATATGGATTCTGCAGCACTTTTGTTTTATAACCTCATTCTTAAAAATTCCAGTGGCTTGTTTTCTTGTATTTCCCTTAATTGTGGTGATCTTAAACAGATCTTCAGTTTTAAATCTGCCAGTTGTTCTAATACAGATGCATAAATATATTTTCTCCAGTTGGCTCTTTCTTACAAAGCAAGCTCGTTTGTGGGCACTGTCAGGACATCTGCATCTTATTGGATTTAATTTTTAGTAATAAAGACCTCCCACATTACACATTCTCCTCAGCCTAAATTTGCTTGTGTGGGAAGCAAAAGAACTGTCAGTCAGAGAGAAAAAAGTAAATCCATATGCTGTGGAGGATTCAGCATCCTCGGCTACAATAAAAAAAGAAAAAAGGAAACCCGAGTACAGACATTACCCCAGCAGATCTCATTTTTAATTTTTTTTTCAAAAGGCTTGCTTCTGTGGTTTGAATGCTGGTACCCCATCAAACTCAAATGTTGAAAATCAATCAGCAATATGATAGTATTTAAGAGAGAGAGGCCTTTGGGAGGGTTCCTTCCTCATGTATGGAATTAAGACCCTTATTACAACACTTGTAAAAAGGTGTTTGTTTCTTTTTTTTTACAAGTGTAGCTTCACGCTTCTATTACAAGTATTACTTTATGCTTCTAATCCTGTAATACTTATGATTTTTCTTCAATTGTAACCTATAAATTAAAAAATCATTATGCTAAGAGGAAAGACTCATGGGATCTAGCCTTTCCTTTACAAGTCCTCCTTTCCCTATCAGACACTGGATCTACTGAAGCCTTGGTTTTGGATTTAAGAGATTTTTAAAATGAGCAATAGATTTGCTGCTTATAAACGATGCAGTCTAGCTAGGTGTGGTGGCTCACACCTTTAATCCCAGCACTCTAGAGCCAAAGGTAGCAACATCTGTAAATTTGAGGCCAGCCTGGTCTACACAGTTCTAGAATGGCCAGGCCGCCAGGGCTATGTAGAAAGACTCTGCTTTAAAAAAAAAAGACAAATTAACCAGTATTTTCTTCTAGCCTCTATGGCAGGCTAAGATACTTGCTATAGTGGCAAAGGCAGGAGTGCTTCAGAGGCATCCCAACCCGTGTATCCGTGTTCCTTGGGTAGCGTGCCTTGACTGGAACAGCAGCATCATTCCCTTTGTCTGACCCATGCTCCCTTGCTCCTGCATCTGTCTCCAGCCCCTGGCTCTAGCATCCTTCTCCACTTGGGGTTCTCCTCTACCCCTTAAACTTGTTTATTGTTTTTGCAGTTAAGTCCTGGGATAGGACACTACTCCTTCCAAAGCAGTCAGAACATAGCATCTGTAGCTTTAGAAAGGCAACGAATAGAAGAGGCTAGCACAGCTTGATGTGGTAATAGACTTCCGGTGTTTCAAAGCTGTACATAAAATCCCTTGTGTAGAGGACAAGAATGGAGAAGGTGATTGGCAGGAAGATACCTAGGACAGCTTATTTCTCTGGGTCGATATCAACATCAGGATGAGGAGGAAATTGGGTACCACATGCACCCTCCCTCAGCGCAAACGAGGGCAGCCTACTATCTTCCTTGTGTTTCTATAAGCCTATCATCAACTCCGAACTTCAGCCAGAGAAAAGATGCTTCTAGAAGGACTTTGTGTCTACTTAAATTAGGAAGTTTAAGTTTGTTTAACAAACTTATTTGCTGTGGGGGCTACCAATACTGCTATGGCTTACTCTTCAAAACTTTCTACCATTTTATGTCCTCTGAGAAGACTTCTATATACTAGCCTCTGTTATCTATGGATGTGACCTTATCTGCAAATTGGCTCTTTGCGGATAAAACTAAGAAGTGGTCATTTTTTTCCTTTTAAATAGAGTAGGCCTTAATCCAAAGACTGGTGCCTTCACGGGAAGACAGAATTTTGGACAAAGAGATGCACGGGAAGAATGTTACCTGATGACGGAAGCAAAGGGCGAAGTGACTTGTCTAAGGCCATGGAATGCCAAGGGACACTGGCAATCCTAGAAGCTGGGCAGAGTGAGGAAGGACGTTTATTTCTGTGTCCTTGAGAGAAGCACGATCTTGCCAACACTTTGACCTCAGACTTCAAGAGTAAATACAACGGTTGTTTTAACCACCCAGTGTGTGGTAATCTGTTCGGCACCTCTAATAAAACAATATACTACTTAAGTATATGAAGAGACATTTGGACAATAAACTGTAATGGAGGATCAGGGATCTGTGGACATAAAGAAATGAAATATACCTTTCTGTGCACAAACTCTATAAGCAATGTGATTTTTTTTCCTTTTTTTTTTCTTTTTGCAAGTGTGGTGGGTGGTGCTGAGGAGGTAGGTTCTTAATTACGCTAGGCAAGCACTTTACCAATGAGCTACTTCCTCAGACCTGGCTTTTTGACTCAGTCTTGACTTGCTGATGTACTGTTAATAAGAAATAAGTCAGTCTTCTCCAGGTCGGGGTGATGGCTTAAAGGGTGAAGTGTGAGAACCTTTGCTGGACCCCTAGCTTCTACATAAAAGCCAGCCACAGTAGTTAACTCTAGGGTTGGGAGGGAGTTGGCAGACAGACCAAGTTCCCAGTGTTGCTGGCCAGCCTAATCCTTGTGCTCCAGATTTTCAGTGAGAGATCCTATCTCAAAAAGGAAGATGGAGAGCAACTGAAGAGGAATTTAGACACTGACCACTGGCCAGTACAAGCTGATCACGTGTATATATGGGCGAGGCTGCCAAGCCTGAAGACTTGAGTTCGATCCCAGGAACCCACATGGTCGGAGAGAACTAAATACCAAAAGTTGTCTTGGTCAGTTGTACACTGACACACACACACACAAAGTTGTCGTCTCACCTCTCTGAGTCATGTCCTCATCAGTGAAAGGGAGGTTCGGCTCACCAAATGATCTCTGAAATCAAGTGTAATTTTATGCTTCTAATTCTGTAATATTTGTGATTTTTGGTCAACTATAACCTATAGTTTAAAATGATTAGACTAAGAGGAATGATTCAAGGGATCTAGCGCCCTTCCTTTTACTGTTCCCTCTACACTCAGAAGCAAGTATTTTTTATTCTCCAAGCTTCATTTTGGGTGCTTGGAGTTGAAAGATTACGTCTCAGCTCACTAGCTGTTCAAGCCTCCTGGCTATCGCAAATGAACAAATAACCAACACTAATACCTATTATTGACCCCAAATCCCGTAGTTAGTGGAATTGAGAGAATTCCTGAGTTTTGTACCAGTAGTACCAGACCAGGCACTTTAACCTCTTTAAGCTTGTTTCTGTCTTGGTGAATTGCTGGAAGGTTGCAATAAAATCCAAAAGCTCCTTTACAGGTACGTACACAGGCACATAGAGACCCTACGCGAGGAGCGTCAGATCTCCTAGGGCTCTTGCAGGTCCGGAGCGCGCGGGGCGGAGCAGCCGGAAGTGCCGGCGCGCGCTGTCAGCGACGCCGGAAGTCCTCGGTCGGCCTGGCGGTAACCTTGCAGGCCCCGCCACCGCTGCCGAGGTGAGCTCTGCTTGTCTGAGCATTGGCCCAGCGAAGCTCGTTAGCTGCGGGGGGCCGCCGAGGTCGCGCGGGAGGGCGCTGAGGGCCGCGGAGCTCGGGCGGGCGCGCAGCACCTCGCAGCCGACATGTCTCTGGTGGCGGAAGCGTTCGTCTCCCAGATCGCAGGTAGCCCATGTGGGCGCAGACGGGGCGGCGGGGGCGGCGGGGGCGGCGGGGGCGGCGGTGGGGATCCGCGTGGGGAGAGGGCTGGAGTTATCCTGCAGCCGTGGGTCGAGGGTGCTGAGCCCTGAGCCCGTGTGGAGGCGGCCATGGAGGCTTGGCCTCACTTTCCGGATGAGGAAACTGAGGACACATGGCCAAGGTCACCCCGCTGGGGCAGAGTTCTGTCCACACTCCCTTGGCGGCGCTTTGTTCCCGGTCCCGGCGGTTTGGGTGTGAGGAGGAGGCCTGGGGCTGGGCATTGAGGTGGGGGCGTGGCTACAGGTCCAGTCCTCGCCTCCCCCAAGGCTTCTGCGGGAGTTGGGCAAGCCGCTCTGGTCTTGGGTTCTCAAGTTTAAGGTGACTGTCACTCTTGAGCTGCCCTTTACCTGTTGGTTGATGGGTCACCAGAGTTCTTCAACAAGCCATTTGCAAAGTCTTTGAACTATTCTTACTTGGCATGAAGTTTAAAGAAAGTAAACATCTTTGACTCCGTGGTTAGAACTTGAGTTGTAAATAGATTTTATATATATTCACTTTATATATATTTATATATATATAGTCACTAAGATAAACAGGCATATTTGGGATAAAGTAGTATATTGGAAATGAAAAGTGTAATGTGTTATCAACTTTTCCAAATGCTTTCCACTGTGTTGAATTTGCGTGAACCTAGATTTTCTTTTTCCTTTAAAATAGCGTTTTTGGAGAGAGGATAGAAGAGATGTTGTAAGTTTTGTGAAAGCAGGGCTGCTGCTTTGCTCCCCAGTGTGTCCTTGTACCTGTCTGTTGCTTCTCTTTAAGTACCCATGACTTGAGTAAGTGAGTAACACTGAGATTTCAAGTAGTGGTTATTTCTGATGTTATCACTTAGGTTGAAAAAGTCAGGCCTATGACGCAAGATCAGTGGTTTCATCATCTGTATGTGGATTTATTTGATAGAGATCTGAGGACCAATTCTTCAAAGAACTATACAGTAATCTTTATTATAGCATTACTTCTAATAGTAAAAAAAAAAATGTCCCGGATGTATATCAGATTATGATATACCAATCCAACAGTTTCAACAGTACCTAAAATAAATGAGCTGTCAGAGAGGTATTAGACTCCATTGTTAGCACTATTCATAATAGCCAAGATATGGAAGCAAACCAGGTGTCTGTCAGCAGATGAATGGATCAAAGAGATGGGCATATACAAAAAAAGAATACTAGATATCCTTAACAAGAAGGTAATTATTTCATTCATAGTAAAATGAGTTATTTAGACTCAAGGAATAATTTTTTTTTTGTTTCCTTTCAGGGTGATTACAGGTGGTAGCAATGTTGTCTTTTTTAGATTTGTAATGCTGTGACCAAAAGCAACTTGGAAAGGAAGGGTGTATTTCAGTTTATAGTTGAATAGTCTTTCAGGAAGGGAAACCAGAGTAGGATACTGGCTTGTTCCCTGTAGCTTTCTTGACCTGCTTTCTTATACAACCAACACAGGACCATCTGCCTAGGGGTAGCACTCCACTCTCAGGGAACTGGACTCTCAGAGAGCAGTCATTAATAAAGGGAATTCCCCACAGACCTGTCCACAGACTAGTCTGATGGAAGAATTTTTTCAATTGAGTTCACTCTTCCAAAATATGTCTAGGTTTGTGGAAACTTGACAGACACCTACCAGCACAAATGTATATTTTAAAATAGCCAAAAGGAGAGATTTCTAGTGTTATCACAAAAGGTCGATGACTTGATGATGGATGTGTTAGGTAGCTTGATGTAATCTTTATATACTATGTACCTTGTTTAAAATATTATGTTTGTCGCCAGGCGGTGGTGGCGCACACCTATAATCCCAGCACTTGGGAGGCAGAGGCAGGCGGATTTCTGAGTTCGAGGCCAGCCTGGTCTACAGAGTGAGTTCCAGGACAGCCAGAGCTATACAGAGAAACCCTGTCTCAAAAAAAAAAAAAATAAAATAAAATAAAATAAAATAAAATAAAAAATAAATAAAAAAAAATTACGTTTGTCATTTGAAAAGGTAAATTTATTTCTGACATGATGATAAACACTTGTAATAGTAACAGTGGGGAGGCAGAGGCAGGAGGATTGCCAGTTCCAGTATAGTCTGGGCCGTATATCGAGATCCTGGCTTGGTTGTGGTGGTGGTGGTAGTGGGGAGAATAATAATAATAAAATAAAATAATAAAAGCAATGTGTATATGTGGGTGTTTATAGATATTGATAGTTGAGAGATGTGATGTGTTAGCTTTCAAGCTAGAATTATATTAAGTAAAAAGTTATAGTATTATATATGTCCTGTATGAACTTGTTAAATAAATTATGTACATACATGTATATGCTTACCTAAGCAAAGAAAAACTTTTAAAACAATTCAACTAACTTTTCTTAGGAGGTTCCAGAAAATATAGACTGTTGATGGAAGACGGAGGAGCTGTTTCTGATCTGAGTTACCGTAGTGAGCCTATTTTACTTTTGTAACTTAAATGACTAACATTTCAAATTAAAAGATTATACTTAGTCAAGAACTGAAAAGAAGATAATCTGGATGTAACCTTGGCCTTTAAGTGATTTATAAATGTAACTTAGATCCAACAGCTATTCACAGTATTTTGTGTCTGGTCATAATTTAGCATTCTTAGAAAGAAGAGATGCATGTTTACATAGTTCTGTTTTAACAATAATTATGAATTTTTTTGTAAATGAGAACTCTGGGTTTTATTGGTTATTCTTCCAGTGGTCATGAGCTAGCATAATTTTGATATCTCTTTTGGAAATGTTTAAAGCATTTTAACATTTATCTGGTGTCTGTGATATTTCTTTGTGTGTGTTTGATATTTCTGCGGTGCCCTCCCTGAGAGACTGATTTGTAAAGGACATGTTTATGTAAGCCACGTTAGCGTGGGTCTGCAGTGTTCCCCGATCTTGTGGCATTGGTAGAAACTTTAAGAGGTGGTGATTGTGAGACCTTTGTGTCTTTTGCTGTGTCCTCACCATGAAGTGAGCAGTTTTCTTTTGATATACCTGCTTCACCACAGGTCCAAAGCAGTGAGTCTGTCCTACTGTGAACCAAAACCTCCCAAACTGAGGCAAAAACAAACCTTTCTTCTTTGTAAGTTGATTATTTCAGATGTTTTGTTAGAGTAATGGTAAGCTGACTACTAAAGCTGTCTTTGAGCTGCTCAGTATAAGTGGCCCTTACTGTCTCTTTACTAGCAGTCTGTCTCCACAAGTTTTAACTTTTTAAAAGTCTTTTTGAATGCTAACTTGGCTTATCCATCTGTGAATTAGCTAATTTGGGGGCTTCCAGTCTCTCTTCCTCTCTTCTAAAATAATCATTATACTACAGGTCTCAGTGAGATTGTTGTCTTTATAAATTTTTATTTTCTTAAAATACTTGGTGTGATTTCTCCAGTTTCAACATCTTTCTTGGTTTCCCAAGGTCAGTAGGGCTAAGTGGTTTAAAAGTCTCTCTCCAAGTCCAAGTCTGTTACATCAGCTTCCTCTCGTCACCCCCTTCCCTGAGCCTCTGGACTTTCTAAACTATTTGCAATGTCCGTCTTCGGCACATGCTGTTATCTGCTGGAAACGATCACGTCAGCAACTCCTGCTTCTTCTTAAGACTCAATGCTATTTGAATGTGTGTGCCTAGGACATTTTTTCCTTGTCAAATGAGATTCTTTTTTAAAAAAAAAATAATAATAATAATAGTAATGATCCATGGTCATTATAGAAAAATGAAAATAATATAGAGAACTGTAAGGAGTGAAGTGAAAAATCACCTGACAGCCTACTGCCAAAATTAAGACTTTAAAATCCTGTCTCATATTCAAAACTTTACTGAGCAAATCTATCATTTCTTTCTCCTAAATTAAAAATACAGGCATAGATAATACAGAGGGTGCATTTCTTTTGTCATATGATATAATGGGATCTCTTCTCATGTCTATGATGAAATTATTTGCTGTCATATTTGAATGGCTATGTTGTATTTTATTGTAGTAAAGAAACCATAATTTACTTGTGAAAAAGGGTTTTTTGTTTGTTTGTTTTGTTTTACTTTTTAAAGACAGGGTCTCACTAAGTAGCCTTGCTGTTTGGCCTGGATCTTGCAATGTAGACCAGGCTGGCCTTAAACTTAAAAGTTTTATCTGCTTCTGCCTCCAAGTGCTGGGGTGTTTAGGATATTTTATCAATCAGTTTAAGTGAAAGATTGGAGACAGTAGGTGCTCTGTACATTGGAATACCCTCACCAGCTCCTACTCTTAATGTTTGGCTGACCAAGCAAATAGAAAATTTGAAAAGCAGACTGTTAGGAACAAGGGATCTAGGAGGAAGAGAAAGCATTTGGGACCAGGTGCTATTTGTGATGTGTGATCTCAGGGAGGGCTTAGTCCTTCTTTTAAAGGGCTTTTACATTCTAAGCCAGATTATCCTTTTAAAAGTCATGCAATTATGAATTTTAATTGTATCAATTTTCCTTCACAGCAGTACCTATATTAGTATTAGAATAACCAGGAGAAGTTGTATTTACATGCATCACAATGGCTCTTGGTCTGGTTTTGCTTTTCTACCACTTTCTGTGTAATATTTCTGGCAGTCTATGTTAACTAGAGAGTAAAAAGAATTTGGCAAGTCAGTTTGGTCAAGTTGATGTGTGCCAAAGCCATTGAAGGTGTATATGATTTTTCTCTTAGCAATGGTGTTTGCATTTGTGAGATACATTTCTTAAAGTAGAAGAATTTAATTTACTCTTTTACCCAGTAACATGGAAAGCATAATAAATTAGAACTTTGAATAAAAAATTTGGTTTTCTAGATCTTTACAGGCAAGATTTGGAATTTTAAAAGGATAAAACATGTTTTTTGACATTGAATCGTCTAAAAACTTTAAAAAATGTATTTTATTATGGGCATTGTTTTGCCTGCATGTATGTCTGGGTGATGGTGTTGGATTCCCCTGAGACTGGAGTTACAGATGGCTATGAGCTGTCATTTGGGTGCTGGGAATTGAACCCAGGTTTTATGGAAGAATTTCTAACCAGTGAGCCAGTGCTCCTAACTGCTGAGCCATCTCTCCAGCCCTTTAAAAATTTTATAAACAATCTCTGTATTTTAAATTTTCATTTTTTTTCCTTTTCCTCAATTGACAAGCATTCCTAACACATAAGTTTCTGGTTTGTTTATTTATACTTGAGCATGAGTATGTCCCGAAGTGTAAATATCTTGAAAATAAGTGGGATTAAAACAAGCATGTTTTAGCTCACCAGTGATGCTGGTTTGGCTAACCTGGACTTGCTCCCAGGATCCCCTTCTTTGCTTCCCATGTAGTAGGAGCTAGGCTACTTAATACCCTAGCTTCATTCTGTCAGCAGTCTCAGAAGACACTTACCATTTCCTCTCTTACTGTAAAATGAAATGTAGCACAGTGGTAACCTATCATGTGGGTGACCCGGGGTTTGATCCTAAACATCAAACGCAGACATGCATATACAAGCAAAATCAGGCATATTTTATATTATAAGAAAGTATATTTTGTTCTGTTTTCCCTCCTCATCTTAGTATAGGACATCACACCAAGAAAGGTTCTACAGACTGAGATAAATGGAAAAATTGAGGCTAAAATAATTTTACAATATTGGTAGGCATGTAATGTAGCACAGTGGAAGAACATTTTCACATGCAAGGTCTGAGTTTGATGTTCAGTACCACCAAAAAAGGTTTTTATTTTTTAAATTTTTTTTTAAGATTTTGGAGCCGGGCGGTGGTGGCGCACACCTGTAATCCCAGCACTCAGGAGGCAAAGGCAGGTGGATTTCTGAGTTCGAGGACAGCCTGGTCTACAGAGTGAGTTCCAGGACAGCCAGGGCGACACAGTGAAACCCTGTCTCGAAAAAACAAACAAACAAAAATTTGGTATGAAGGGGCAGTGATGTTACTGTTGACAAGATCATATTGAACTCTCAAAGTATAATGATGAAAACTACAACAGATAATTGAAGAAATGCATTAATATTTTAAATGTGCTGAGAACAACATACTGAATGTTTTGTTCTTCAAAATAAAATATTTTCTTAGTTGTTTTTACTCTGTGTTCTGAGGATTTCCCAGTAGCATTGAGGAAGGCACCAAAGAATTACTGAGAAGTTATTGAACTGGCCATCATATTTCAGATAATCATTTTTTTCATTATCAGTCATATGGATAGTATTATATTATGGAACTTATCATGTTGGTAGATGTGAAGTTGATATTGAAGGGGCAGGTGGTGAAGGCAAACAGACAAAATAAGGTTATACTTCAGATGACAGGCAATGTATCGTTGATTGACAGAAGCATGGCCTATTATTTGATCCTACTGTATGCATGAACATATTGCAAACCAGAGTCTTAAAGGCAATGTTTTGCTCTCTTTGAAAACTTTAATATGCTGCTAAGATTATTTGAAAGACATGTTTATTGAAAATTGTCTGCAGTTGAGGTAATGCCAATTTAATTTTTCTTGTAAGTTCTATTAGTTTGATACTCTTAAATAACTCTTCTTTCCCAGATGTGTTGGGATGGAACCCAGTGCCTTGAGTATGTTAGGCAATACTCTACCCGTCAGCTGTACTCACAGCTCCGTCATTGTGAGTGATTTAGCTTAAAAGATTTTGGTGATGGTACCCTCTTAAATTTGTCAGTATTATCTCTGTGGATGCTTTTGAGTTATTAATGTTAGCTTAAGCTTTCCATATTTGAGTGAAAATTGAAAGAAAACATCATCAAACTTTGTAACATTTCTCAAACATTTAAAAAATATCTTGAGAAATAGTTATTAGAAGATACGAAATAGATAAGAGATTGAAAATTCAGACTTTTCATTTTTTTTTTAAAGACAGAAGTTATAATGTTCAGTAAATTTAGCTAAACTCATTTATATGGGGAAGAGAAGTGTTCGCCTTGCCAGTAAGAAAAATTCATGCATTAATTTTTTATTGCTTTGTAAATGAACCTCTATTCTTGAACTCTTTTCTTATTTTTGTATAGAGTATAAATGAATCATAGTTTTGAACTTTTTTTTACATCAGTAATAAAAATGAGATTTGATGGGTTAGTAATGAAGGCTCTTTTCATAAAAAGTCATTTTGTCATGACAGTTTTCATTAACTGAAACTATGTTAGCAAAATAGAAGCCATAAAAAGCATTTCATTGTGTGTTTTTGTGCTAATTGTATATTTTTTAACACTAAGGACTTTTCTAAACCACAGAAATTTCTTTATAACTTAATCTGCCCTTGGATTAAAAAAAAAAAGGTTTTTGGTGTGTATTTATCCTATTGAATACAACATTCTCAGATATAATAGAATATCTTTTCACATATATTTTATTAGTTGGTCAACCTAAGCTAATACTTTATATAAATAAATTTTATCATGTTTATCATTAAAAGGCCATCGTTACTGACTACTGACTAATGATTTGGCCATTTGTTAGCTAGCTTTTCTTATTAGTCTTCATGTTAAATGAAAATGTTTTACGGCTGGGAACATAGCCCAGTAAAATACTTATCTAGCATGCTTTCCTAGCATGCCTGAGCCCCTGGGTTTAGTCCTCAGCACCACAAAACCCAAAACCAAGCAAACAAAAGCTTGTGGACATCTTGAAATGTAAGTAGTGTTTCTGATTTGCATGTTTTATTCAAGAGTTATTATGTTGTCATTGTTTTTACTATTACTATTATCAATTAAAGACACTAATTTGGCTAGTGATGAGAACTAGTTATAATATGTAAACTGTTTAACTGGTAATTGGGTTTTTTTTTTTTTTTTTTTTTTTGCTTTTCTTCAGTTGGAATAATGAATTATTCTTTATAGATTTTTCCTTTGTATTAGTGTTCTACAGAGGAGGAAAGTCAGTAGGGCACAGGTATAAACATGAGTATGTGAGAGGAAATTTATTTGGGGAATTAGCTTATTTGATTATGGAGGATGAGATATTTCACACATAACATCTATATAACTGTCTATAACTTGGAGACCTTGGGATGACCTCGTGGGCTCAGTCCAAATCTGAAGTTCTGAAAATCAGAGAAGTTGATGTTTCAGTCTAAGACTGAAGGGCTTAGAGAACCCACAAAATGACTGATATAAGTCTCAAGAGTCCAAGGATTGCAGTTCCGGTGTCCCAGGGCAGGAGGTGAGGAGGGAAGGAAGCCGACAAAAGAAGAGAGAGGAAGAGAACTTGAACCTTTTCCATTTTTTTTTCTTGTGGTAGGGTGAATGTTTATTTCATCTTATATTTTATAGTCCACCATTAGAGGAATTAAAGGAAAAATTTAAGGTAGGAAACTGGAGGCAGGAACTAATCATAGAGGAATTCTGCTTATTGGCTTGTGACCTGAACCCACGGGAATAAGGGTCCTTCGTGATCAGGTGTTGAAATGGGGAGGACTAGGGATGAGAAGACAGAGACGACAAGAAGCTGGAATAAGGAGGTCTTGCTAAGCTGGTAGCTTATGCTTAAGTTTATTAAGTGCAGTGTCTTTTATAGGGAAGAAATGGACTGAAGTCAGCAGAAAGTTAAATAAACAATGTTGGCAAAGAGAACACAGGATACTCAGGCAAAACTACCTTAGGACTGATAACCACAGCCCTTCAGTAGGGAAAGCCAGATTCCTGCCTTTGTCAAGTCTGCCCAAGTTCCATTTGTACTTTCATCAGAGCCTCTGAGAAAGCTTTGGACTGGTCTGGCCCCCAACAGAGTTGTGTTTTTTTTTTTTTTAAAGATTTATTTATTATTATATGTAAGTACACTGTAGCTGTCTTCAGACACACCAGAAGAGGGCATCAGATCTCATTACGGATGGTTGTGAGCCACCATGTGGTTGCTGGGATTTGAACTCATGACCTTCAGCAGAGAAGTCGGTGCTCTTAACCTCTGAACCATCTCACCAGCCCCCAGAGTTGTTCTTATACAACACAGGACTACCACAATGGGCTACCCACAATGGGCTTGGCCTTTATGTCAAAGTTGTATTCCCTCTGGTCCCTTAGTTGATTGCGGGGGAAATAATTTCTAATCTCTTTTTGAATCACCCTCACAGACATGCTTACAAATCACATCTTACTAGTTCTCTTAGTAGCTCTTGATCCAAACAAATTGACACCTAAAATTAAATCATTATACTGCCCTGAAAAATGTCTCCATTTTGCCATGTGTTTATGTTTTAGAAATCATGGACTGCAGATTAAAGACAAATATTTATATTTCAACATACTGTTTTAGATTATCTTTTGTACCATAGCTAATTGACTTTATTGGTTGGTAGACAAAGATTTGAGTTATAAACGAAATAAATCAATTGGATTTTGTTTTTCTTTTCTTTCTTTTTTTTTTTTTTTGGTTTTTCGAGACAGGGTTTCTCTGTATAGCCCTGGCTGTCCTGAAACTCACTCTGTAGACCAGGCTGGCCTCGAACTCAGAAATCCGCCTGCCTCTGCCTCCCAAGTGCTGGGATTACAGGCGTGCGCCACCACCGCCCGGTGGATTTTGTTTTTCTTTTTGAATTATATAGCAACTATTATGCAGATCAGCTCTCTCTCTCTCTCTCTCTCTCTCTCTCTCTCTCTGTCTCTCTCTGTCTCTATGTGTGTGTCTCTGTGTGTCTCTCTGTGTGTGTGTTCTAGAACTCTGCTGTCTTTACTGATGCTCACCTTATTAAGTGAGTCAGGGCTTCTCTCAGTCTAACCGGAAGCTCACCAATAATGGCTATGGCTAACCTGGACTTGCTCCAGGGATCCCTGTCTCTGCTTTCCATGTGATGGGAATTAGGATACTTAATCCTAACTTTATTCTTTCAACAATCTTAGAAGACATTTACTATTTCCTCTTTTACAGTAAGATAATGTGGCAAGAAAAAGTTAAGCAACTTGTCCAAGATTACTCAGATGATAAATTGTAGAATTGGGAGAATCTACCTGATTTCAAGACCTAAACATTTTTTTCTACACCACCTGTTTTCACTTACTGTGCTGTAAATGGTTGGTATTCCTTGTTTCCTTTTCTTCCACCCTACCCAGTCAATAAAATTAGATCCTGGAGTACAATGACAGTTTTATATTCATCTTTGCCTTATTAAAGCCATTTAGGTATTTAATCACTTCTTTGTTCATTTAAGTGGGGAGGGGAGTCTCAGAATTACCACATATCACTAAAGTGTCTTCTAATACATAGTTTTTAGCCATATCTACAAATACTCCAACAGGCCACACCTTCTAATAGTGCCGCTCCCTGGGATGAGCATATACAAACCATCACACCTTCTGAGTCTGGGATTATAGGCATGTTCCATAGCACCTGGTTTATAGGGTACTCCCAGTTTTTTGTGCATGCCTGGAAAGCTCTGTAATAATTGAGATGCACTCCAGGCCTCACAGGATGCTTATTTGAATCTGTTAGTCTTTAATCTTTGTATATGCACTTCCTTGCAGTACATTCAAATTACCTTACCCTATGCTACACAGTGCTACCTGCTTGTGTTTTAGGTTTGTTAAAATGACAACATGGCTCTTACATTTCTCCTTTTTAAAAATACAAGTTATTCTGGCATGGACTGATCTTTCAAACTGTTGAGATGGGAGGTTTTTTAAAAATTATTTTTATTTTAATGATGTTTCTATGGGGCTATATGCATGTGAGTGCAGTGTGTGCTTTTAACCACTGAACCATCTCCCCATCCCTTGAAGAATGATTTCAGTCTCCTGTTTTGGGAAGAGTCAATTCTTAACACACATTTGTTGTAAAGTCTTTAAAACACCCTGTCTTCAACTGTACTTTGGGGGACATTACTTAATCATCTTGTGATTATTAGCTGGGATGTGTTGTTGCCTTTTTCTGTAGTTTGCAGGTTGAATTAATGTTGAATTTACTACCTAATACAGCATTTTTAAAATTCTCATTTTGATAGTCTTATAGTTTAAGTCTAATTATCCTAAAAACCCATTTAACTATATTTGCCTAAAATATGATGGGTTTTAAACTTCGTGTATTGGTTGACATCATTGAGATAATCAGGCCTGTGTCTAATTTATTTCTTGTTTTCTTTTGTGATATGTAGTAACTTGATTGTTTAAGATCAACCAAGTACTTGTTTGAACATTTTATTATATTGCTAGTATTTGCATTTACAACTTTGGCAGAAAGTCATTTGAATTTGGGGATAGACTGACTGCACACGTGTCTTACTTGTTTCTCTAACACTGTCTAAGTAGTGCTAGACTGAAGAAATGACATCTATGAGCTTTTAGAATATAGTTGCCTAAGGATAAACTGAGTTTGACTTCATTAGTGCACAAATGATAGGTTTGTGTAGAGTTATTATAGCATTAATCAATTTGATGGATTGGAAAAATGACAGAATTGAAGTGGCATGTGATATTAGTGCCCATTATTCTACAAATTATGTCTTCACCTACATTCATATGCCAGAAGAGTCATGTTGTACATTAGAAATACAGAATTTTAAAACATGAGAAACCAACATCAGAGGGGACCTTTTTTTTTTTTTTTTTTTTTTTTTTTTCATGGCCTGTCTCTTGTCTTCTTATATTAGATCAAGAAATGGGCCTTGGAATCTAGACTTCTTTTTATTAGGTCACTACTTTTATAGTGTGAAATACTATAATGAATGGGATGGAAGGATCATCTGCCACCAGAATGACTTAGCACTTCACTTGACATTGAAGACACTACAAGTAATATGTAAATAAGAGACCTAATAATATACTTCCATGGATTTATTTGCCTCCAGTCATTTCAGTAGTGTTCTACTTGTAAAGAATATTGATTTTTTTAGGATTATATTTATTGATAAAGCTTAAATATAACTTAAATACGATTAAAATAATATTGAGCAAATATTTATATTTTGATATTTTTAATCACTGTCAGAGCCATTGTTTTGTGGGTCTAACTAATTTAAGACTTGTTTATTTAATTTAATTTTTTAAACTTAAAAATTTTGGTTTTATTAAGACAGTGTCTATATGCCACCCATGCTAGCCCTGGTACTTATGACCCCCTTCTGACTCAGCCCCACAAGTGATGTCATTATAGGACGCACCCCACCTGCCTTGCTCCTTTTAAATTTTGTTTTGTCTTCCTCAACATAAATACATAAAATGGTACAGAAAGTCTATTTTGAAAGTTTAAGAAATACCCAATTGCATAAAAATAACCCTTCTTTATTCCCTAAAGACTAAAATATAGAGACATCCTTTTTTGCTCGTGGTAAAGGAAGACACTAATAATCAGGGCATTGACTAGGGCACAGTAGAAAGTTGGTAAAGCACTGACTAGCTTTTCAGTAGCACTAATTGGGATATGCACATAGAGTGCTCTGACTTAAGTCTAGTTCTTTTTTATTTTGTATTTTCAAAATAGAATACATTTCTTCTTTATAAAAATAATAAAATTGAGTGTATATTTACTTGGATACTGTTAGAATAGCAATTCTATTGTTTTGAATTAAGGATTTGTTTTATGTAGATGAGCATTTTGTCTGCATGTGTGTCTGTGTGTCTAGTTTCCTACAGAGGTTAGGAAGAGGGCATTGGCTCCCTTGGAGCTGGAGTTTCACCATGGTAGTGACCCACCATATGAATTTTGAGAACTGAACCACAGTCATCTACAACAGTAACCAGCACTAAAATTACTGAGCCATCTCTCTAGACCCCGGTAATTCTAATTTTTAAAATGTAAATTAGAGTGGACCACTAAGAGTGTCTTTATTTTAGCATGAAAAAGATATGGTAGCTTTTAATCTTAGAAAAAAAATCTCATTTTTATTTAGTGTATGCATGCATGTGCACACCCTCATGCATGCCAGAGCACGATTGACGAGATCAGAAAATAACCCTTGGGAGCTGGTTCTCTCCTTAAACCAGCTATGTCCTGGGGATTGAGTTTAGGCCAGCCTTTACCTATTGAACCATATAGTACTTTCATTTTTTTGAATGAATGAATTTCTCCATAAGCAGGCAGTGTGTGTGTGTGTGTGTGTGTGTGTGCGCGTGCGTGCGTGCGTGCGTGCGTGCGTGCGTGCGTGCGTGCGTGCGTGCGTGTGTGTGTGTGTGAGTGTACCTGTACACACACATGTACATGTGTGCATGTGGAGGGTAGTGGTTGACATCAGTTACTTTCTACCTTATTTTATTTTATTTTTTGACAAGGTTTCTTACTAAACCTGGAATTTGCTGATTTGGTTTTCTGGCCAGCCAGCAAGCCCCATGGATCTGCCTGTGTCTCCTGCATTGTGATTAGAAGCATGTGCTCACATACCAAGCTCTTTAAATGGCTGCCGAGTGTCAAGCTCAGGTCTTCATGCTTGGATGGCAAACACTATCAACTGAGACATTCCTCTAGCTGCTAAAGCAGGTTGTTTTACTTTGGAATTCTTTTTGTTTTGTTTTGTTTTGTTTTTCAAGACAGAGTTTCTCAGTGTAGCCCTGACTGTTCTGGAACTCACTCTGTAGACCAGGCTGGCCTCTAACTCAGAAATCTACCTGCCTCTGCCTCCCAAGTGCTGGGATTAAAGGGGTGTGCTACCACTGCCTGGCTACTTTGGAATTCTTACAATAAATAGATTTATTGTAATTATTTAATCTAACCCACCTTTGATCATTCAGTTCCCAGATAAAGATACAGAACTTTTATATTTATAATAAGCCTTTATCAGCTGTAGAGCTGGGCAGTTATCTACCCTCTATGCTATTATGTTTATTTCCTGCCAATAACCCTGAGATATAACTTGCCATATTCCATCTGGGTTGTTCTTAACTTTTATTAGCCAGCCCTCGTGGCCGTGTATCCAGGACTCCACGGAATCTTCTCTCTCCACTTCCCCCTCCTTCCCTGTGGTTTCTGGCTCAGACCCTAAGCCCAGGAACTGAAACTTTGCCTCTCTTTCTTCTGCTCAGTCATAAGCTGTAGGCATCTTCTCCAATCAGGGATAACTTGGGGCGGGAGGTAAGGTTACATAGTATAACTTGGGTAACCCTGTGGGTAACTAGGCTTTAGGGGGGGGCAGTATTTAGCATTACAATACATAGCAAAAGACCAAACCTCAACATAGATTAGCTTGAAATGGTGATTAGACAACAAATTAAAACTTGATAAATTCAAATTTAATATTCTTGCGTGTGTTATTAAAACTTCTGTGATTTGTTTGAAGCAACTGAGAGTCCAAGATTTTAACAAATAACTTTTCAGGCCTATAGAAATAAAATTATATCAAAGAATTTATTCCTTAGGAAACTAGAGCTATAATATTGACCTAACAGTATGATAATATAGAAAATAATGTATGACATAAGACAAATACAAACTATGTGGACAGTACATACAAAAAAGAAATTATATTAATTATAAGAACCTTCTTGATGGGAGTGACATTGTCTCTGAAGATATCTGATTGAATACTTGCCAGTAAAAAGAATATTACAGGGAAACAATTGGAGCAAATTCATAAAAGTAAGGAAGTCTGAAGTATTCAGGAAAAAAGTTGACATTCTAGTTGAACAGAAAGAAAGGTCTTAGTCTTAGTGTTAAGTGGTTAGGTACCCAGGGACCCTACTAGTATTCTCTCTACTAATTCATGTATGTTTTTTCCTCAGCCCTTTTTTTGGGGGGGGGGTGTTTAAAAGCTGATCTTTTCCAAGAAAAGGATTCTTTCTTGTTCAAGAGCACCGGACTATCTGGGTTCTATGGTGAAACTCGAAATAAGTAACTAATTAGAACAGCATTCTGCCATGTGGGCGAGAGTGTCTATCTTGTACTATGCAAGACTGATGTACAGAAGGAAATACCTGTAAATTAGTAAATTAGTTATGCATTTCATACGCAACTATAAACCCTGAAACAACATTTCTGCTTGATATTTTACATTTAACTACATAGTCTTCATCAGTGTCCTTGTTACTGAGATGAATTCCTATGAAAAAACGAAGCAGAGAGCATTTGTTTGTGGTTTCAGAGGTTTCCACTGCTGTGGGCCTGAGGAAAGGAAGGCAGGCATTATGGAGAACTCAGGGCAGAGTGAGGCCACTTTATAGTGGCCAGATAGTAGGATAACATGGCCTTCAAAGCTATGTCCCCAGTGATGTACCTCTATTCAGGTCCTACCCCTAAAGTTTATAGGTTTTCCTACGGTAGTTTCAGCTGGCCACCAAACCTTTTAGCACAGGAGCTTATGTGGGGCATTTAATGTTAAAAGCATAACAATCGGCTATTAATGCCAAGGCCCAAACTCTATACATGCTGTCTCACTGTTAATGCTTTCTACATCCTATGACTTTAACTTAGGGTTCATCATTTATAATCTCACATTCCTATTAATGCAGTGTTTCAGGACACAGGCCCAATAGAGTTAGCAGTCATGGTTGTTGATTCCTTTAATAGATAAATCAGACATACAAAAAGTTTACACTAAGAGTGAAAGTAGGAAGAGTTAGACAATTTGAAGTCAGAGATCTAAATAGGTTTTTTTTTTTTTTTTAAATGTTTCCCTATTTGGTATTGTTGCCTTATTTTCCTTGCAGTGCTCAGCATAAAATGATGCAGGGTAATAATAAAACCCAATGTTTATCTAGCCAGCATTTTCTGTGTGCTAGGTTCTAACAGTGACATGAATTCTGGACTCACAGCTTGTTTTCTGCTTGGAGACATAACACTCAGATTATAAAAATATTGACAGTGATAAGTGGTATAATGGGTATCTGTATAAGGGAGTGTTTGAATAAGTTAGGGAGATCAATAAAGACTTCCTAGGGATAGCTCAATGGCACCATTTGTAGGATATAGTTCAAAATGAAAATTTGAAGCTCTTGCCCACAGCTGTAAAGATTCCAGAACTGGGGCAGCAGAGCACTTTCACAGGTCCATAGGCTTAGATTTTCAAAACCTACTGTAACCAGGGTTCTTAAACACTTCAACCTCCCTGTGACTCCACTGACCAGAGAGGAGGGGGCGAAGGTTAACAGGAAAAGGGGGATGTGGGCCTGTTTAGAAGTAGCCCTTTGGGGTGATTCCAAACTTCATTGTCAGGATATCAGCACTTCAGTCCAATAGCAAATACCAAACATGAATCAATCCAGCAGAAACTGCAAGGCTCCACTGAATTGGCAGGAGTCAGTAGAAGTGGCAAGAATCAATCTGAATATCATGAGAAATTCTTTGGTGTGTTTCTCTCAACAAAGTGAAGATCAGCGAAGACCAGTGAAGACTAGTGAAGTGTTACAAGATGTAGCAGTGCAAGAGTGTTTGCTCACTGTCTATAGGATTATATTCATATTCTTTCTAAACATCACATACCCTCGTAAGCATCCACTCCAGCAAAACATCATATACCCTCTCATATGTCTGCTTCAGCAAAACATCCTCTCACAAAAACAGCTTCCAGAAAAACATCATGTGACACAACTAAGTTTCCTAAGAAATCAGAAATTTCCACTTCAATGATCCTTCCTGATTGCTGGCTCTGTTTAGCTGTTCAGGTTATATGTCTCTAAACCAGACAAATAACTTGAGCAAGTGACATTTGAGCTGAGATGTGATGACACAAGATGGGGAAAAGGTCATTCTAAGTAGAGGAAACAAAAAAGAGTTTGGGGGCAGGAGAAATTGTGGTGCATTGAGAAACTGGATGAGGGGCGGCTGGAGAGATGGCTCAGTGGTTAAGAGCACTGACTGCTCTTCCAAAGGTCCTGAGTTCAAATCCCACAACCACATGGTGGCTTACAACCATCAGTAAGGGGATCCGATGCCCTCTTCTGGTGTGTCTGAAGACAGTTACAATGTAAGACGTAACAATAAATCTAAAACAAAAACAAAAACAAAAACAAAAACACAAAAAACTGGCTGAGGGTCATTGTGAATGGAACGCAGAGTGCGAAGGGCTTGGGAGGAGGTGTGTGAGGGTAGAGTGTGATTTTCCTAAGAGCAGGAAGGATCTGGTACATTAGCATGCTCTGGGGCATCGTGTTGAAGGTTTGGATTTTTATTGCAAGAACTGCATATAGGCATAGATTTTTTTTAAAAATTTATTTTGTATATATGAGTATACTGTTGCTGTCTTCAGACACACCAGGAGAGGAAATCAGATTCCATTACAGATAACTGTGAGCCTATGTGTAATTGCTGGGAATTGAACTCAGGACCTCTGGGAGATCAGCCAGTGCTCTTAACCACTGAGCCATTTCTACAGTTCCTATGGCTTAGATTTTTTTTAAAACCTATTTTTAATAAATGTTTTAAAATGTTTTAACGTTTCTTTTACCCCATCACCCACCAGAGGTAGTGGAAAGGGAAGGTTAATAGAGCAAAGAAGGAAGTTTGATTAGAAATAGTTTTTTGGAGTAAATCTAACTGTGTTGTCAGGAGAGTAGTAGTTTAGTTCACACGAGTCAGCAGTGGCAACTCAGTCTGTTCACAAACACCATCTATGAATCAGCAATAACAGATTGATCTAGAAGAAATCTTAAGGTTCTTCCAGTTGGTCAGAGTCTGTAGAAGCATTAAGAATCTGTTGGAACACCACCAGAAGTTTTTTGGTGTGTTTTTTCTCTGTGAAGTCACAACAAATAGTAGCATACCAATACCACCGAGTGTCGTCAGCAAAAACCAGCGTCAGCAAAGCCCAAGGATGACCAACAAAGAATGACAAGGCATACCAATACCATCCCACATTGTCCACTGTCTGTTGAGCTATATTTATATCCACTTTAAACAGTACGAGTTCTCAAGCCTCGCACTATCCAAACACCACATGCCCTTTTTCCAGGCTGCCACCAGAAAAACACCACGTGTCTGTTCTTAGTAAAACATCCTTTCACATGTCTGTTTTAGCAAAAACATCCTTTCATAAGATAGTTTCCAGAAAAACATCACATGACATAACTGAGTCTCCAAGGAAACCAGAAATTTCTACTTCAATCACATGTAACTCTTGGTTCGGTTTAGGCATAAGTACCTTGCACCTTAGCAGTATTGAACAACCCTTTTGCCTAACTTCCATTTTTTACTCTCCTCCCTATTTTTTTTTTTTTTTTTTTTTGAGACAGAGTTTCACCAACTCCATTTTAAGAAACTAGTTTTACCTTTTCTAGTTGAGACTCAAAGGATATTTAAAATGGCCTTTCATATTAGGGAGTGCTTTAGTAGTAGAAGTTGAAAGTACATAGGGGTGATATGAAATATTATTTATTATTGGAAGTAGTTTTGTGGTCTAAACATTTCCAGTCAACTGAAGGACAGTTAAACTCTGAAAATATTTTATCGTCTTAAAAATAATTTTAAAAATGCTACAGGTATTATATGTCTCTGTTGTCATTGCAGTGCTTTAAAAATGTCTACCTCCCTTTGTTTGATGCCTAACTTGGGCAGATGCTGGTGTAGGGATTGACTTGCTTGACACTGGCAAAGAGAAAAACAGAAAAACTTGTCTTTTTGAACTGAATCTTTTGTCAGGTGTTTACAATAAAAGGCTTTGATTAATGTTATCCACAGCAAGAAGTAACTTTTATATTTTGCCATATAATATGGGTGGGTGATAATTGTTAATGATTTTAGATTTACTTTTATCAGTAGTTCTGAATCTTCCAGTTGCTGTGACCCTTTAATACAGATCCTCATGTTGTGCTGATCCTTCAACCATATAGTTATTTCGTTGCTACTTCAAAAGTGTAATTTTGTTGTTTTAAATCATAACTGCAACTATTTGATATATGACCCCTATGAAAGAGGCTGCTTGACCTCCCCCAGGGATTGTGACCCACATGTGGAGAACCATTGACTTAGTTAAGAGCTTATTTCCTAGATTGGCACCTCCTTGGATCATTTATAGTTATCAACATGCCACCCAACATGGGATTTTCACTTTTGGAATATTTACAGAATAGCACTAGTGATTTTTTTCACACATCGTACTTTAAATATAATTATTTAATCTAGGTCACATAGACTGGGCTCATATTAGTGTTTATATGCCCTGAGAGAATCAGGGGTGAGTTAGATAGCTTGTCATTTTCTGTATACAGTTTCCCATCTATGACGCACAATACTAGAATTCCCAGTGTTAAAGTGGCTACTTAGTGAGCACTCTGCTTCTGAGCTACTAGAATTGAAACTTGAATTAATGTTCACACTATAGCTCATATTATAAACTAATTTATACTTGCCTTTTAAAAACTGGTATGTTAGCTGGGTGGTGGCGACGCACGCCTTTAATTCCAGCACTTGGGAGGCAGAGGCAGGCAGATTTCTGAGTTTGAGGCCAGGTCTGCTCTACAGAGTGAGTTCCAGGACAGCCAGGGCTACATGGAGAAACCCTGTCTCGAAAAAACCAAAACCAAAACAGAAAACCAAAAATCAAAAACAACAACAACAAAACTGGTATGTTTTATGTATGAAGAAAATATCAAATGTTTTAATAAAATTTCTTCATGGGAATTTATTTTCAATAACATATGAGTTGAAATATATTACATATTCTACCAAGCAAAACATTAGCGCCCCCCCCCACCTTAGTTTCCAGCTATTCCAGAGCTTTTGTTATTCTGGGCAACTTTGCAGTTAGATAGTATGTTGCAAAATTTCTATTGCTTTCATATAGGTATATACCGGATTGGATTAGATCTGGAGAATCTTTCATAGTGGAGGTCATGAATTAATTGTGTGTGTGTGTGTGTGTGTGTGTGTGTGTGTTGGTTGAGTTTGAACCCAGTACTTTATATATGCAAGTGAGCACTCTGCTTCTGAGCTACTAGAATTGAAACTTGAATTAATGTTCACATTATAGCTCATATTATAAACTAATAGAGTAGCAAGTATGTTATGCAAAGCATGGTACATTGTGGCTCACACAGAGGTATAGGATACAACTACTCCCTCAGTAACTGAATTTGAATATAATTATCCCTTGGAAATTTATTAATATTTCTGTGCTTCATTATGAACAAGGTTAATAGGTTTCTTTTACCTATTACCTCTTAAATGATCCATCTTAAAGAGCTTTACATATGTAGATTTCATTTAAAATCAACTATTATATTAAAAATGACTTGTTGCTGTGTCAAAGACTGGCTCAGCATAAACACAGTTGGAAAACTATCAATTATTAGGTACCACAACCCACTTTCTTGCTAAGAACAATCATAGTTGCTGTATTAGGATTAGTTATATTGGTGTTTTATGTCCTTTACAAAGACTAACTTGGTAAAGGAGATCCTGAATAATTCCATATATCCTGTTAATGGAACTATTGCTTCCTAAGCATAGCTGAGCAGACATTATTTAAAATTGAGTGTTTTTCCTCAGCCCTGGAAGATGGTTATTCTCTGTGTATAGATTCTCTGTACATGGAATCTTCTGAAGATCAGAGAGTAAGGGTCAGGGACAAGCATCATATGAGGATTAAACTGAGCTTTACCGACTTTGTTTCACATTGTAATGATGATTACTGCTTATTATGCCACTTGCCTGTTAGTTTTGTAGGGTGACAGTCCTGAAGTCAAGGCAGTAGAGGCCTTCATATTTATTGGGATTCCTATGTTTTTAAAATACTGCTTTAAAAAGAAAGGTGTCAAAGTTGTTAGTAGGCATGTTTGCTTCTTTGATCTAGTATGTGACATTTTTCTTTTTTGAAAAGCCTATAATAAAATGTTGTACATTGTTTTACTATTTGTTTTGTACTGAATAAAATACTAGTATTTTTGTATGTATGAACAATGTTTTAGACATAGCTGCTTTTAAGGAAGCTAACTTCATTTTTTAAAAATATCTTTTAATTTGGCAAGATAGTTTCCTTTTTTTTCTTTGAAAAACATTACTACACAATAAAAAAAATATTAAAAATAGCCTAACCTTTGTATGAAGGTTATCATGCAGTCTAAAATACAGATTTCATTGCTGTAGTTAGTGTCACCTTAACAGTAGACTTTATATGCTTGCTAATGTACATATTGATGAGCTTGGATGATTATTGATATGCTTTTGTGCCATGTGCTTACTTATCATTGCCTTGTTTTTGCAGCTACAGAACCTTGGCCTGAAAATGCGACCCTGTATCAGCAACTGAGAGGTAGGTTCTTATTAACAATTAAAAATGGTTTTGTATCAGAATACCAGCAGCAAATTTCCCAAATTAAACCAAGCCAGTTGACCAAGTAAATAAATGAAACTCTTGCAGCCCCTAAATGTACTAATATACTTTCCTGTAATGAGAATATAAAACACAAAGAAGGGATTCCTTTGTATAATTTGTCTATGAGGTTTTACCTAAACTTGTACTTGCCAGTTAAACCAACTATTCATAGCCTATAGGGTCCTTAGTTTATTATTGACTCATTATATTGGCTGCTGTAGGCAGTGTAAAATGATGTGGTTGCAGGAGCGCTTGGCAGATTTACTGCACCAATAGCTGAGACAGCAGATTTTTGAAGTCCTGTGGTAAAGTGGGCTCTCAGTAAAAAGGAACTGTTAAAATGTATAGGCTAGGATGGTTCAGGCTCCCTTTAGCAGCTCTTCATATATCATCAGATCACATTATGGACCCCATTTGGGGCTCAGCAGCCTGCTACAGTTGTCAGAAGACTGCAAAGTAATGAAGACTAATAGGCAGCAGCCCCCGTCTTCTAAGCATGGAATTTTTATTGCAGTGAACTTGTCATCTTTCTTTTGTGTGACAGACCTAGACACACTGTGCAATATTAACTGTAAGCTGGTTTATATGGTTGTGAATGCTTTTACTTTTAACTAGAAATATTTGAGCAGATACTATTTTACTTCATTTTAATGAAAAGATTTTTTAAAACTTAAAAAATAAGTGTTTTTTAAATAATTTTAATTGCTAATAAAATGAGATAAATGATCAAATAAATTTTAGAACAGTCTTATTTTATCATTATTTAACACATGGTAATGTAACTGAAATTATTACATAACAATATTGATATAAATCTTCATGATTTCATTAGTGTAGGATTTTTTAAAAAATAAAAATAGCTTTAAAATATTATATTTTGCTTATTTCCAAGTTAAACTTTGGACCTTTCATTGTGTTTCTACAGGGGAGCAAATTTTGCTTTCTGACAATGCAGCATCTCTTGCTGTGCAGGTAAATATGTAAATAATGTAATTTTGTTTATAGGATTTATGTCACTTGGAGTTGCAGTCTGCGCCCCCACTGAGTGTCTGATACTGTATGTTTAGAGTTTTGCCGTGTGACTTACCATTATCAGTATCCTCTCACTCTTCTGTGCTGTATAGTTCTATATAGGATTTTCAGTTGTCACCATGCAAAATAAACTTCATTATTCATTCCTATAGGCAAAATTACATGTTCTGTCTTAGCAGTTGTTTTACTTTTGGTTAGATATGATAGTATTTGATTTGGGGTGATAATCTCACAGACTTGAAATTATTTTCTTATTTGTAACAAGTTACTACATATTTTTAATCATCATTTTGCTCACTGCACACATGCTGACTTAATTCCATCTGTTAGTCTTCAAGCAGTAAGAGTCTTTCTAGCTACTCCTTAGGTAGTTACTAATTACATGTGCATTTATTTTTCCCAGTCTCCTAATTGACTGCAGTGGCTTTTTAAGTTGTTATCTTATAGTTGGATAATCCAAAAAATATTTTTAGCAGTGTAGACCTAAAATTGTATTATGGATTACATGGAGAATTATTTATTTGGAAAAAGTAAATGTTTTTGTAGCTTGTAAAATTACAGTTTATATAAACATTTTACATGTTTAGCTGCTTAGGTACTTAGTTTATATAGTTTGAATCACAAAGAAGATTTACTGTGCAGCATGTAAAAGGAATCTGTAGGTCTCCTCATTGGAGGTAAGACTGCCAAGCTGCTGGTGGACAGAGAAGGGGGAGGAGAGAAAGTATTTATCAAGCTTTTGTCACTTTGGAGGCATAATACTAAGCATTTAATTTTAGGTCATCTCATTTATAGTTTTATTTAATTTGATAACCTCTCGGTTTAATGCAAGCATCTAGTATGGCAAGAGATAGTATGGCATTCAGCTTATCTTTGCTTTAAGGCAGAAACAAAAAAGGTGGGAAGAAATGTGCTTGGACAATAATTTATTAGTTGGCAGGTCTATTATGCTTCTTTTACATTTGTTTTATATCTTTTACCAAGAGTATAAATTGTAATTTTTGCCTTTATTTTGTCTTTAAATGTTATCTAATTTTTATTTTCTTATCTTAACTTTGATAAACAAATTTTCAGTTATGTGCAATATATATATATGTATATATATATATATATATACACATACATACATACACACACATACACCTTATACACCTTTTCTTAATCTTTTCTTTTTAGTGAAATAAATGGAATTTTAGTGTCATATAAATATATGACATAGTATATATGTATAAAACATAGTTGCCTGAAATAAGGAATACTGTCAGATATATATGTATAGATGGTTTGTTAGTGTGGTGAAGTGGTCTTGCCTGATAAACAACAGTGTAAATAAATTATTTGCTATGTGTAAAATAATATTTTCAATCTTTGTATCTTTGAAAAGACAGCCTCAGGGCATAGTGAATATTTTAGATGATGCAGTGTTTCTTGACTGCTTTTAACTGTATTTGGGAGATAGCACTTTAAGTATTTAACAAAGCTAATTAACATTTTCCCAGACATTTTCTAGTGCATATAATGAAAGAAAAATGGTACTCAGGCTATTTTGTAGATTATTTCAGTAGGTTTACTCCTTACTGAAGCCATCTAAGGGCTCCTTATGAAGAACCCTTAAAATGAAATAATATTTTTGTAGGGAGTACTGCAGGAATTAATTTTGAACAAACAGTAAAGTATTTTGGGTAGAAATAGACTAATAACTCAGCTAGGGAGTGTTTGGCTCCTTGAAGACAGACATGGCAGTGGTTAAGCATGTTGGGTTGTCAGAACTGTTGGAGGCGTGCCGCTGGGTATCCCTACTGCGCAGACACCAGGGACGCAGCTCACTGGTCCACAGTGTGTGTAGGTCAGCTCTCAACAATGAGCTCTCCAGCTCCAAATAGAGGTGGTGTCAAGTTTGAGCAGCCAGAGTCTAGATGGTTTAATCAGTTTCGGTACAAAGCAAAATGTCAGAATATTGCTATTTTAAAAATTAATATTTAAGTTTTTCTTGGAAGGGAAGGAAAAAACCCAACGTGGTGTATATTATTGTTTTTATGGTTCCTTATTAATTTGTTTTTTTTCACTATAGTTTGTCAATCACAGTTGCAACTAAAATAACACTAAAAAAAGTCCTTTTAAAAATAATTTAATTTTGCTTAACCATTTCAGTTTTTATCCTTCATGTGTCACTTAGATGATAAATTAACCAGCATATATTAAAAATTCTTGGTTTTCCTCAATATTCTTTGGCTTGACAGCTGATAGTAGCCATGACTATAAATGTGACTTTTCCACATATCTGATATAAACTTTATGGAGTAATTTTTTTCTATATATAGAGAAGCAGCATCTGTTTAGAAGAATCAGCTAAAGGCTTCATGTTTGATGTATAAAATTGGTCAAAACAATGTGACAAGTATCCATAAACTGTATACTTTCTAGAAGATGCGAGATATCAAACATTGGACATTTTAATAGTCAGCCAATTATACCATCAGAAAATTCAAATTTTATTTATCAAACTGGGTGGTGTTTATTACATTCCGGAAGCTAAGCACTTGGTTATTTTTAATGAAAGATACCTTTATGACTTCATTTCAAAAGAAATTAATTTTCCTTTTGGTGATCATTTCCCCTGTGATTTGCTTTCTCTGTATCATTTATCTACAATACAGGCTTGCCTGAGTGCTGCCTGGTCATGATGGAATCTTTATTGCTAACTGTAGTAAAAGGTTAGCCTGATGCATTTTCATGAACTCAGTGTTTGTGTAACATTGTATGCACACACATACATAGAGACATTTCCCATTTTAAAGTGCTACTTTGAGAGACTTGGGCTTATGTTGATTAATAAAACAAACCCAATAGTTCTCTGTTACTATTGTTTCTTATCTCCCAAATTTAAACCAACTGTACTGATAATACAGTGCTGGCCACTAAATAATTCAAAAATTTCTAGTAGCCTCATTAAAAATGTAGTTAAATTTTAGAAATATGTTTTCTTTAATTTAGTATATCAGAATATTATCATGTAATCAATACAGAGTTCACTTTTTTCATATTAAATTCAAAGTCTCATGTGTACAATTAGAGTAGATCTCAATTTGTGCTAGCTTTAGTTCATATGCTCAGGAGTAGTATATAACTCTTGCCTTTGGTATTGGACAATACTAGTTTAGAAGTACAATAGAATAAATACACATGAACTCTAAATTTTTGGAAAAATGCTTTTAAAAAAACTTTAAGAAGTACTGGCCATAGTATTGTATTCCTTTAATCCCAGCATTTAGGAGGCAGAGACAGCATATCTTTGTGTGTTTGAGAACAATCTGGTCTACATAGTGAGTTCTAATACTGCCAGGTTTACATAGAGGGAACCTTCATCAACAGCAATACAAACAAAACAAAAAACCACAAAACTATGTCTATACTGTTTCAGACTATGTTCTCTTTTATAGCAAATACCACAAGAGTGAAAGAGGCAGCTTATCTCTGTTCCAAGAACAGTATATCTTGAGAACTCTTTGTTTTACAGGGTATTAGTGGTGCACACCTTTGATCTCAGCACTCCAGAGGCAGAGAGGCAGGTGGATCTCTGAGGGTTCTAGGCCACCCAGGATAGCTAGGGCTCATACATAAAGAAACCTTGCTTTAAAAAACAAACAAACAAACAAACAAAACCAAAAAAAAAAAACCCACCAAAGTTAACATATTCAAAACACTTTGGGTATTATGAATATTCAATGGTTATTGATTATTTCCTTCTATCCTGATTCTTGGCAGAAATGCATTTCAGTTTCAACTGATTAGAAGCTTGTAGGTTTGATAATACCAAAAAAAAAAAAAAAGAAGAAGAAGAAAGAAAAAAAAAAAGCCACCATTGGGAATAAATATTATTTGTAAAGTTTCAAGGGGGACACTTTTATAATCACATGAACATTGATAATTTTTATAACCACATTAAATGCAGGATTTTATTTTTTGGGAATTTCATACGTGGATTTTGATCATATTTACCCTCCTATTCCTTCCCCAACTCCTTCCTGAGCTCCTTCCAGATCCACTCCCCATTTTTACCCTCTACCAGCTTTGTGTCCTTTTTCTACTCTTTTATTATCCAGCAAGTCTAGTTTCGGTTGCCCATATACTCATGGGTATGAGGCTATCCTATCCACTGGAGTGTATGTAACCATGGTTTCATGCTATGCCTAAGAAATATTAATATTCAGTGGGTAAACCTAATGTTATCTAAGAATAGTAAGACTTGTTTTAAAATTTAATATTAAATATTTGTGTGTAATTAGTTCTCCTGAGAGCGTTTATGTATAGTATTAGGATCAGCCTTACCACGGCCCCATGAAAGGTATTAACTACTGTTACTTTAGTTTTTAAGATGTGGGGCCAGAGTGATGTCTCAGTGGTTAAGAATAGCACTGGCTGCTCTTCCAGAGAACTCAGATTCAGTTCCTAGCATTCACATGGTGGTCCATAACTCCAGTTCCAGTTATTACATGGTGCACAGATATACATGGGAAACACAAATACCCATGAAAAAATAAATAAAAAGAAAATCAAATGTGGCATACACGTACAGTCCCAGCATTTTGGAGACTGAGGCAAAAAGGATCACAAATTCAAGACCAGCCATTGGCTAGAGGCGTTTCAGGGCAGCCTAGGCTATACAGTAAGATCAGTCTAAAACAACCAGCAGTAAAGCCAGAAAACACAAAACAAAAAGTTGTAGAAATCTTTAAAGTTCAGAGATGGTCTTTCTAAAAACACAGAAGCCAATAATTATGGAGGAAAACAGAAAGCATTGGTATTGGTTAGTTCTGTGTATGGGTGACACTGTGCTGAGCACCTCATTTTTATTAATTTCTCAAATGAGGCTAGTGCTGTGTGAGTTACATGTCAAAAAAACACTCCTATAACAGTCCTGTGAAATTGGTGCTATTACAATTCCTACTTTCCCACAGAGGAGAATGGAGAGGCAGAGAGGTTCAAATGCTGGTCCAATAGTGCATGAACTTTAATCATGCATTGTTTCTGACATTTCATAGCACATTATAGCTTACATTAAGGTATGAAAGATAAACATGTCTGAGTTTTTGGAATTTGAAAATGAAGTAAAGGTATTCTTATGTTATTAAGTTGTTAGTGAATAAGATTTTTTTTGAAAAATATTAAAGCTATAGAAATAGAAGAAGTAGAATTAATATCTATTTTGACTTCAAGGATTTAAACACTTGTGAGCAAATATATTGTATATATATAAAATACACACACACATGAATTAAATACTACTTTCTAGTGAGGTTTAGAAATAATGTCATTAACATATGAAGCCAATTTAAACAACCTGGCTTTTCTTTTTTGTGTGTCTGAATATAGAGTCTATAAAATGGGATTTTTTTTTAGTGTCACAAATTGATTATTATTAGACTACTGCATGAAAAAGTAACCTTTTTTGACATTAAGAATCACGTTTAAGGGGACTGGAGAGATGGCTGAGTTGTTAAGGGCACTGAGTGCTCTTACAGAGGACCATGGTTCAGTTCCCAGCACCCATGGCAGCTCACAACTGTCTAACTCCAAGACCTGACAATCTCACATAGACACACGCAGGGAAAGCACCAATGCACATAAAATAAAAATAAGTAAAATGATATAAAAGCAAAGAATGAGATTTAAGCTCAGACTGAAAAAGAATGTCTCATTTAATCTTTATTTTCCTTTTTTTTTCTTTTTTTTTGGTGAGTAAATAACTCTAAAAATGAAAAAAAGATAGGTAAAAGCTATTTTCTTTCTGTTACATTGTCAAAAATGCAACATTTTTATAGGCTTTACTAATGGTATGAGCAGTAACATCCTAACCTATCAGATGGCTCATATGGACTTATGCTGATGGCCCTTGCTTTTGCTTTTTTAGCAAATGAAGTTTTGTAGGTGTCGGTATTTATTAGTGGTTAAATGGTAATATTCTGATGTAAACTTTGGAGGTGAGCAGTGAGGAATATCTTTTTCCTTTGGATTGCAAATCAGTTGTTAGATTGGAAAATGTATGAAAAGAGCTTCTTGTCAAGTCAGTTAGATGGCCACAGTAGATGGTTACCTAAAGAACTTTAAGTGAAATAGTCTTGAGTATTTTTGTTTCAAACAAGTTATTCTATGCAGATGAAGTGCCAGCTTAAACATGATATGAATACTGGTAGGATGCTCTTAGTCGATTTGTTAATAGAGAATGAATGGAGTATTATTTTGTAGAAATATTTAATAAAATCTGTTTACAGTTTCATAAAATAGAAATTTAAGGATTTTAGCGTCTATCCTCAGTTTGATTATACTCTGTAAAATGAGGCTTTTGTCTTTATTTTCATAGTCAGAAGGCAGCAACAGCTATAAAAAGGAATATAATGACAGCCATCCTTCTTAGTAGTCTAAAATGAACAAGATGGAGGCTGCAGATGCTTCCTTGATAGTGTTGAATTTAAATGTAAATTCTTGAGATTTATTATTTTACATTACATTAATTAGGTCATGATGGTAAGTTACACTTACAACACCTGGCATGAGTTATGAAGTATAAATATAAAGTATGAATAAGTATAAACTATGATGTTTATAAAGTAAAACTGAACTTAGATTGTAAGCAGAACTTAACAGAATAAAACAATCTCAATATTCATATTAGTTCTTTAGCACATAAGTAGCATGATGTGCATAAAACATCTGAACTAGTCTTGTAGGATTTGCACTCATGAAGTACTGCATATTCAAAATACAATAGGTGTCTAAATGGTCATTTTGAGTCATTTGTGAAATAGTTCATACCAACTAACATTTTCTAATGTAAATATTTATTTATCTTATTAAAAATCCATATTCTATAAGCCCCTGAGAAATTATAAGTTGAGTATCATCACTTTTTTGTTTGTTTCTTTAAAAGGTAAATATCAAGCTGTATATTAATTTTTGTTGCATTAAATAGAGTAATGACATAGTAGTAAGAAGATGACAATCTATTTTTTTTAGTAGAAAAATGCTAGCATTCTTCATTATTAGATGTGTAGTATCAGCATAATCGATCTAGCAGTATTATATTTGAGCTGAAAACACACTTAAATTTGAGACCATACACTATCCTGTGTGAGTGAAACATCTTTCATATAGTTCTGAGATGAAATTACCCTTGAATGAATAGCATCTTCATTTATCTTCAAACCTCTTCTGTGCTTTTAGTGAATCTACTCTTTCACCATTCCACAGGAATTACATTATACTGTTATACCAGAATACCTCTGCAGTGCGAAATAGATTGGTTTGGAAAATGAACTTGGCTTTGCTATAAATTACATTCACAGGTACAGAGGAATTTGTTATTTTGTTTAAAATAGTCACAAACATAATTATAGTCTTAATTTATGTTAAACTACAAATAGAGCTATTACTGTAACTGTATTAGCAACTTAATATGTCTCTTTAAGAATGATACCTAACACTTCTCATTTGTAACCTTAGATACATTATTTCAATTACAGGATCTGCAGCTGTTTGATATAAAATGAATTATTTTGTGGATAGATTTGTTCATAGTTTTTAATTTTAAAACATCTCTCTTCTGTAAGGTGGAAAATAATTCTTCAGTTGTCACCACAGATTTTCCTTTGTGTTCTAGTAAAACAGGATAGGAATTACAATTCAGAATCATTTTCATCTTGTGCCTTGAAAGTGGCATTGCATGCTTGAGAATAAGCCTTATCAAATTTTCATGCAAAGTGTTTCAGATGTAATTATGACCTGAATGGAACCTTTGTCCTAAGGTGGCAGCCTGAGCCGTGTAGACAGTGTACCTGTCTGGATGTCGAGTAGCTTCGTTAATATGCTCTACGTGACACAAGAAGCTGTATAAAGATTTTAGCAGCCTTGATCTTCATTAATGAAAATTATTTAAAATTTTGAATTTAAATAGGCACTTGGCCTATTTACTGGTGATATATAATTAATGAGAGTATTATATGTTTAACTTTTAAGACAAATGTTAATATATCTTCAAATAAAGAAGAGAGAAGGACCTAGTTAGTACTGCTTACTGGTAAACACCAGTGTTGTTTTGCAATTACTTTACTAAAATGAAGTGAATATCTTATGTGTCTCTACCATCTATTTAGCTTACAAAAATTAGATTTTTTGTTACTATTTTTCTTTTAAAGTTGGAACTATACCAGAACTCTATAACACGTTTCATAGAACTTAGGAAAATCTTAGTTCCCCCATTTGCTCCCAGGCTTCAGGGAGTGCCAGCTGTGGGGCTGGTGGTGTTAGGTTCTTGGTGTGCAGGAGTTGTTCTTTTTCTGCATTTGACTGCTTTATATTTCTTTTGCTTAATTTCTTCTTAAAGGTTTCTTTTCATTTATATGTAATTCTAGTAGGCAAAGATTATTCCTTTTTTCTTTTCTGATTTTGGTTGCTTTTATAAAGAATCTAATTTTTTTCCCAAGCTGTCAGATATTGATGTCTCTAAAGTTGAGTCAAATATTCCTGAAATAGTATTCATGGGAGTGTGTACTAAGGAAGGTTCTGTTTTCTGATGTAATCTATCTTATGTACTCTCAAGTGTCATTTTCATGCTTTGGTAGCAAATTTGATGTGTAAAAAGCATTTTGTGTTTATTGAGTTATGATTTCTGATTACTAAATAGGTAAATTGAATTCCTGTTAGTTTTTGAAACTAATGTCTGCTTACTAATATGTGTAAGTATTGATTTCTTAAAATACTACTCAATAGGAGGTGAGTTTACTTTAAAGCACTGAGTTTTGGAGTCATAGAACTAAAAGATGCCAGTCATTCTATGCCAAGGCTGGATAGTAAAGGCAGTCATGGTCTGCAAGGACTGACAGAACTTACATTCTGAAGGGACAGGCCTTTTAGCTGCATGATTTAGACAAATATGTCAGTACTGTGTGTTTATTTACTTCCTTTTGCTTTGTTAGAAAAGATTATACAGTTATGTGTGTTGAAAAGAAATCTTTCCTTTTTCATTCTGGTGTGTTACTGATATCTTAAGAACAAGCCATACCCCAAATCGTTTCTGCTGAGGCGTCCCTGATGATCATGATTTGGTAGGTGCAGGAGAGCACTGCAGAGGCCCTCTGCAGCCTTTGACTGGAGACAGAAGAAGGCAGAAGTTGATGAATTCCCACTTTGTGGCCACACGGTGTCAGCTGAATAGGAAGGCCTGAAGGTAAAGAGTTGTGGCAAGAATGGCTCTCATAGCCGGGTGAGGCTCTGCCCTCTCCAGGCCACCTGAGCCACAAGCTGCCCTGTGCTGGGGCGGACAGGCTCCAGATAGGGGTGCGTGGTGCCTTTGGGAAGCCAGGGTGCCGTGGCCAGGGTTTATGTTAGGTCATTATGTCCATCCATCCCAAGCTGCAGAATAAGGGTCTGGATTGAGAGCCTACACACAGCCAAGTTCAAGTTCCCTGAGCACCAGAAGATGCACATCTCAAAGCGGGCAGCCCCAAATCTCATGCAGGTGAATTTGAAGACATGGTCTCTGAAAAGCCGCTCATTCCTGATAGCATCACAAAAATCCCCTATTTTTGAGGGTCTCTGTAGTGCTCTCCTGTACCCTACAAAATCATGTTCAGTAATAAATCTCACATTCAGTAAAAACAATTCAGTGCTTATATTACTTTTTCAAAAAATAATTCATGTTTTTAGTTATCTCTTTAATATCTAACTAAAAATAATTTGTTTTAGCCTAGAAATTTGTTTTTTGTTTTATATAAAAACGTGATTACAGTATATAATTTTTTTTCCTAAGTAAGTACCTAAAGTAATAACATATATGAGATCAGTTTTCTCATCAGTTTTGAAGTCATCAAAATTAAAGTCCCCCTTCTCAGGTGGATAAACAAGTTACTATCACCACCACCAATAGAATACTGTACATTTATTGAACTACTCTGTGCCAGATGGTATATAAAGTAATCTACCTAGCTAATTGTTTTATTCTAGAAGTTAGAAACTTTATGGATTTAAGGAACTTTGAAGCTGATATTCCTAAGATTCATTTAAATATTCATTCCCTCTCACTGAGAGTTGTCTGCTCTGTTACCCCCTTGCTGTTTTATTGACTTTCTGGTGTATGCACATGATAGTCTTCTCTTTAAGCATCGTGGTTTGAGATCCATTAGATTCTGCTGAGGTACTTAACCCAATGATGTTAGGGAATGGGAGAGGCTTGTCAGGACAGAGATGGCTGGAGGACTCATGCAGAACTCTAAATGGTGCTAGGAACAGCAGTCACAACAGCACTACCCTTATGCAGAGATCATGTCTAGAGAAAGCTTGCTTTGGTCAGCTGTTTCCACCGTGAACCTTTCTCACCGTTTCCTGAACATTCTGCTCTTTAAAAATGCTGCCATTGCTGGGCGGTGGTGGCACACGCCTGTAATCCCAGCACTTGGGAGGCAGAGGCAGGCAGATTTCTGAGTTCGAGGCCAGCCTGGTCTACAAAGTGAGTTCCAGGACAGCCAGGGCTACACAGAGAAACCCTGTCTCGGAAAAAAAAAAATGCTGCAATTGAATAAAAGACTTTTTGATATCTGAAGGTTTTTAATGTTGTAAATTTTATATCCTTTTTGTATATCTATATAGATATCTATATTAACTTCTATTAAAATCATTAGATTAAACTGTTTTCTGGAAATGGATGACTTTTGGGTTTTAAATTTAATTCAACTAATTTTTTTCACCATATTTTTTTTCTGGAATATTATTAGCGTATTTGGTAATAAAGACTTGAAATGTGGTGTGCATATTATTTGGGATGCTTCTGAGCTATCTCTGCAGCTCATGTAGGCTGCCTTTATAATGTTTAGTGGAGTCACTTTCAGATGACCTCAGCCTGCCATTGGTGTAGCCGATCTGCAGCAGTCATCATCTGTCCCACACAAGTCTAGACTTTAGGCACACGTGCCTCGTGAACATGGAAAATGACTAGGTTGCCTGAGAAGATGATTTTAAAATTTTGTACAATTTTATTAAACTTAAATTTGACCTAAACAGCAACCTGTTGCTAGTAATTACTACAGTGGACAGCCTGGTTATAAAACACTGGGCACATTGGGATAGAATATGCCATGAAAATTGTTTCATGTGGTTATTTATATTCTTTGAATGCTTTGGAATTAAGTGTCCAGCTGAAGGATGAGAGGTTTAGTTAGCATAAATACACTGTTATAATCAAGACTACATTTTTCTCTCATCTCAGAATAAAAATAAATGGTTCTACTTCGAATCAAAATAAAAATGTTTTAGGTTTGTGGATTGTATTTATTTGGACTAGTTTTGTGTTACAAGATTGAAAACAACTGAGGGGCTAGAAAGATGTCTTGGCAGGTAAGAGTTCATGCTGTTCTTTATGTTCTTAGTGTTGGTTGGATAACAAATACCTGTGACTCAAGTTCTAGTAGGGTCTGAAGCTTCTGACCTGCATGGGCACCCACACATGTGTGCAGCCCCCATCCCAGACACTTAAAAATATTAAAAAAAAAAATAGGAAAAGTAGAAAGTGCTGTTTTGGAACTTCAGTTTCCTTCCACTCTACAAAGAAATACTAGCTAAGGCAGAACTGTCTTTTGCTTTGAAGTTTTAAAATTATTGAAGCTAATCATGGTAATGCTTTATTTTTACATTTTTAATATTTGGATATAAGTGCTGTGTAATATCAGTTCTCTTTGTGAACGCCAGATGAATTCAGAAATGACTTTTGAACCAGTGATCAAGAGTAAATGTATTAATGGTACAGAATTAATGCTCTCAGTGGAGGTCTCCTGTACATTTAGTGCTGTTAAATTTGTCAAAATAAATTCCATTTTTAAAAAATTAATAAAGATGTAAAAGAATTTGGGGTTAAGTATGGGTTTGATTGTACAACACTTTTTTTTAAAAGTGAACTAAAGGGATTGGAGAGATGGCTCAGTGGTTAAGAGCACTGACTGCACTTCCAGAGGTCCTGAGTTCAAATCCCAGCATTACAGATGGTAGCTTAAAACCATCTGTAATGGTATCTGATGCCCTTTTCTGAATATAGCTATGGTATACTTATAAAAAAAAAAACTGAATTAAGGTTCTGTGGAATATTAACTGATATAATTATACTATACATATACAATTTCATACCATATGTATCTTTATGGTATCAATGATTGTTAATTAACAATTGACTGTTGTTCAGGATGAAATTTTTTTCAAATTCTTATGTTGTTGAAGGTGTTAGTCCCTCCTAGGTTCTTGTTCTCAACAAATGATTTTTCTTCATATTTCACAGTTAGCATGAGTACATTCTCATTTTCTTGTTGTTTTGTGTTTACATTGCATGTGTATGGAAATCAGGGTGATGTCAGGTGAAGCCACCTTTCACTTTTTTCTTTTTTTTCTTTTTTTTTTTTTTTTTGGAGACAGGGTCTCATTGTTTGATAATCCTGGCAAGCCTGGATTATGTAGACCAGGTCTTATGTAGACCAGGCTGGCCTTCTGCATCTTGTGTGCTGGTATTAAAATCATGGGCCACCATGGCCAGCTCCATCTTATTTTTTGAGACAAGGTTTCTCACTGAACCTGAAATTCAGTTAGTGACTGGACCAGCCATTCAGTAAGCTCTGCCTTTCCTCTTCCTCCTCCCTTGAGGAGGAACCGCCCTCTGTGCTCTTGTGTACTTTTATGTGGATGCTAGGCTGTCTCATCAACCTTTGTCTTTTTTTTTTTTTCTTTAAGTCAGTTCACAGTCATCATCATTGATCTCTGCATCCTCCGAGGTACAGTGTAGGAAGGGTCTAGTTTCCTGACATAAGCTTCCTTCCACCGATTGTCCTCAGGATCTTCATAGAGTCTGTGTCTGTCTGTCTGTCTGACTGTCTGTCTGTCTGTCTGTCTGCCTGCCTACCTGCCTGCCTTCCTGTCTCTTCTGATTCTATTTCTGCTGAATGTGTATCTTTTGTAGTGCTAGAGATAGAAACCAGACCTTGTACTTAGTATCTACTGCCCAGACTTCACTGCAGAGGCAGAGAGAGCATAGGTGGCTGTGGGTAGGGCAGGGAACAGCTTCTGCCATGGTAAACTCTTGGCCACTTTGGTTGATGCACTCAAATAACATGGGAAGTAAGCACCATCAAATGCTTAGCATCAAATACTATTGTAAGTTAGTTATAAGTAGGAAAATTGAAGGAGATTGTGAGGAATAGAAATACAAAATTGTGACAATAGTCTTGATTTTCTGACACATTTCTTTTGCTTCATGAAATCATGTATACAAAGGTTACAAAGCTGTAGTAGTCAGGCTGTGAGTGAAGGACATTTCTTTTTTAGAAGGAAGCATTTCTAGAATTTTAATTTTAAAATTAGAAAGCTTTATTTTATTTTATCCAGACAGGGTTTTGTAATGTAGCCCAGGCTGGCCTGGAACTTAGTTTTAATTAGTCCTACCCTAGTGTTCCAAGTGGGTAGCTAGACCTTTTTCTATAGGACATTGTTCATGTTCAGTACTGTTATTGGAAAAGGAGTCACAGGAAACAACTCTTATGAGAAATTTGTATTGGGTATGAGCAGGGTGTTCTGTTCATAATCTTAATATATAATAGCCTTGTTAATTAAGTAATTCATAGCAATTCACATGTAACTATTTTTATTATAGTTTAATCAACTTGTGAAAAAAAGTTTTTTTCTGCTTCTAAATTGTGTGTGGGAATTGGAACTGTAGTAATGTAGGGCTTCCCAGCAAATGAACTGCTTTGTAGAAAGAACATTGCAAGAGTATGTAAGAGGAAAAGGTGAAGTCAGAAAGGCATGAAAGAGAGCAAGGGGAGCAAACTTGGAGTACAAGTTTGTACAAGAAGTAGTAGATTTGCTAGAGTTCACTGGTGTCCTAAAACCGTTTACAAAGGAATCAGTATGTATGTAATGCAATTTGTGTCTGTCTGTGTGTGTGTGTGTGTGTGTGTGTGTGTGTGTGTGTGAGAGAGAGAGAGAGAGAGAGAGAGAGAGAGAGAGAGAAGAGAGAGAGGAGAGAGAGAGAGGTAGAGGTGCGGGGGTGGGGGAGAATACATCATTGTGTATGTATAGAAGTCAGAGAACAACATTTGTGACTTGGTTATTCTGTTGGGGATCAAACTCAGATTGTCTGGCCTGGCTGAGTGCACCTTTACTCACTGGGCTATCTCATTGGCTCCCAATTTAAATGAAGCCACATAACAAGATTTTGAGTATTACTGGAAAGAACATTGAGATAGCAGAAATAACACTGTGAATTTTCCAATAAGATGAGAAAGATGGTGACCCCGCAATGAATAAAAAAAAATTGAACCATCAATATCTTAAAAAATTTGACATTACTCATTAAAGAAAGTAAAGCAATATTATATTGCTTATATATACAAATAGAAAATGTAAATGAAGTTTTCCTTAAATTTTTTAAATTTTATATAATTACTAAGACTTAGTTTTTTTTTAAGTAAAATATTTTTGTTTGGAAACTTTAAACTTACTCATCATTTTTAAGGGGTGTATTACTGTATGACCTATTAAGTTTAGGAAAGGAATGAAGGAAGAGCTATCTTTATGCATGAGTTTTTATTAAGCTTATTTTATTTCTCTTTTTATTTCCAGGCATTTTTGCAGATGTGTAATCTGCCTGTCAAAGTGGTGTGTAGGGCAAATGCGGAATATATGTCTCCATCTGGTAAGTGTGTGTTTTCTATTAGTACTTTTGTTTGTTATTTGACATTGAGGATTGAACCTAAGGATTTACCCATGAGAGCAAGTTTGTTACCACTGGCCTTATTTCTAGCACCCAGTATTAAAATCTTTAGTTTGTTTGATTTTTTTTTCTGCTTTGAAGAATTATTTTTCTATTGTTTTTTTAAAATAGTAATAAACTTAATCATGAAGACCTATGTTTATTTACTTCAAATCTGGTCTGAGGTGTTAAGCTGGATTGTTAAAGGGCATATGTGTTGTCAGAATTCCTTAGTCTTATTTATAGGGCTTTCTTTATCAGAAAACAAATTTTAATGCTAATGAATTTCTTGTTTGTTTTTATTTGCATTCTAGCTGTTGCCCCTCCTCCCACAGTTCCTCATCCCATCCTCCTCCCCCTTGCCTCTGATGGGGTGCGCCACCCCCCAGCAAGCCTCCCGCCTTCCCTGGGGCTTTGTAATACAGTTTGAGGTTCAGGATGGTGATTCCCCTGGAAGTTCTCTTATTGTTGAGAATTGTTTTGGCTATCCTGGGTTTTTTGGTTTCCCATATGAAGATGAGAATTTCTCTTTTCCATGTCTGTGAAGAATTGTATTGGAATTTTGATGGGGATTGCATTGAATCTGTAAATTGCTTTTGCTAAAATGACCATTTTCACTATGTTAAGCCTACTAATCCATGAGCATGGGAGATCTTTGCATCTTCTGAGGACTTCAGTTTCTTTCCTGAGGGATTTGAAGTCCTTATCAAGATCTTTCACTTGCTTGATAAGAGTTACACCATGATATTTTATACTTTTTGTGGCTATTGTGAAGGGTGTTGCTTCCCTAAATTTTTTTCTCAGCCTGTTTATCATTTGTATAAAGGAAGACCACTGATTTGTTTGAGTTAATTTTATATCCAGCCACTTTGCAGAAGTCGTTTATCAGCTGTAGGAGTTCTCTGGAGGAATTTTGGGGGGTCACTTATGTATACTATCATATCATTTGTACTTCTTCCTTCCTAATTTGTATCCCCTTGATCTTTTGTTTTCTAATTGCTCTAGCTAGAACTTCAACTATTGTATTGAATAGATAGGCAGAGAGTGGCCAACCTTGTCTTGTCTCTGATTTTAGTGGAATTGCTTCTAGTTTCTCTCCATTTAATTTGATGTTGGCTGTTGGTTTGCTATATATTGCTTTTTATTATATTTAGGTATGTGCCATGAATTCCTGATCTCTCCAAGACTTTTAACATAAAGGGGTATTGTATTTTGTTGAAGGCTTTTTCAGCAACTAATGAGATAATTGTGTGACTTTTTCCCTTGAGTTTGGTTATATAGGTATATTGCATTGATGGATTTTCACATATTGAATTTCTGGGATCATGGTGAATGATGGTTTTGATGGGTTCTTGAATTTGGTTTGCAAGAATTTTATCAAGTATTTTTACATCCATATTCATAATTGATATTGGCTGAAGTTCTCTTTCTTTGTTGGGTCTTTGTGTGGTTTAGATATCAGAGTAACTGTGGCTTCATAGAATAAATTAGGTACTCTTCCTTCTGTTTCTATTTTGTGGGATAGTTTGAGGAGTATTGGTATTAGCTCTTCTTTGAAGATCTGGTATAATTCTACACTAAAACCTTCTGGCCCTGGGCCTTTTGGGGGCTTTTTTTTTGGTTGGGAGGTTTTTAATGACTTTTTCTATTTCCTTAGGGGTTATGGGATTGTTTAGATTGTTTGCCTGATTTTGATTTAACTTTGGTATGTGGTATCTGTCTAGAAAATCATCCATTTCATCTAGATTTTCCAGTTTTGTCGAGTATAGGCTTTTGTAGTAGGATTGGATGATTTTTTTGGAAAATTTTCAGTTCTTCTGTTGTTATGTCTCCCTTGTCATTTCTGATTTTGTTGATTTGGATACTGTCTGTGCCCTTTAGTTAGTTTGGCTAAGGGTTTATCTATCTTGTTCATTTTTTCAAAGAACCAGCCCTTGGTTTTGTTGATTGTTTGTATTCTTCTTTTTGTTTCTAACTGGTTGATTTTAGTCCTGAGGTTGACTATTTCTTGCTGTCTACTCCTCTTGGGTGTGTTTGCTTCTTTCTGTTCTAGAGCTCTCAGGTGTGCTGTTCTGTTGCTTGTAATGGGATCTCTCCAGTTTCTTTACAAAAGCCTGTGGTGCTATAATTTTCCCTCTTAACACTGCTTGCACTGTGTCCTATGTTAGTATATGTTGTATCTTCATTTTCATTGAATTCTATAAAGTCTTTGATTTCTATTTTTTTTTTCTTCTTCATTTTCCATGAGTATGTGCGCTTTTGGTTGTTTTTGTTGTTATCGTTTTAGTCCCTGGCGATCTGATGGAGTAAATGGCATTATTTCAGTCTTCATGGATCTGTTAAGTCTTGTTTTGTGCCCAATTATATGGTCATTTTTGGAGACGGTTCCATGAGGTGTTGTTGAGAAGGTATACTCTTTTGTTTTGAGGTGAAATGTTTTGCATATATATGTGTAATCCATGTGGTTCATAACTTCTCTTAGTTTCACTGTGTCTCTGTTTAGTTTATGTTTTAATGACCTGTCCATTGGTGAGAGTGGGATGTTAATGTCTTCCGCTATTAATGTGTAAGGTTCAGTGAATGTTTTGAGCCTTAGTAAAGTTTCTTTTAGGAATGTGGGGCATAGATGTTCAGAATTGAGAGTTCATCTTGTTGGTTTTTTTTTTTCCTTTGATGAGTATGAAGTGTCCTTCCCCATCTTTGTTGATAACTTTTGGTTGAAAGTCTGTTTTATCAGATATTAGAATGACAACTCCAGCCGGGCGGTGGTGGCGCACGCCTTTAATCCCAGTACTTGGGAGGTGGAGGCAGGCGGATTTCTGAGTTTGAGGCCAGCCTGGTCTACCGAGTGAGTTCCAGGACAGCCGGAGCTACACAGAGAAACCCTGTCTCGAAAAACCAAAAGAAAGAAAGAAAGAGAGAGAGAGAGAGAGAGAGAGGGAGGGAGGGAGGGAGGGAGGGAGGGAGGGAGGGAGGGAGGGAGGGAGGGAGGGAGAAAGAAAGAAAGAAAGAAAGAAAGAAAGAAAGAAAGAAAGAAAGAAGACAACTCCAGCTTGTTTCTTGGGACCATTTACTTGGAAAACTTTTTTTCTAGTCTTTTACTCTGAGGTAGTGTCTGTCTTTTTCACTGAAGTGTGTTTCTTGTATGTAGCAATATGCTGGATTCTGTTTACTTATCCAGTCTGTTACCCTGTGTCTTTTTATTGGGGAATTGTGTCCATTGATGTTGAAAGATATTAAAGACAGATGATTATTACTTCCAGTTATTTTTGTTGATGGAGATGGTATTAATGTTTGTGTGATTCTCTTCTTTTGGGTTTGTTGTGAAATGTTTGATTTCTTGTGTTTTCTTGGGTGTAGATACCCTTCTTGCATTGGAGATTTCCTTCTAGTAGCCACTGTAGGTCTGGTTTAGTGGAAAGATACTATTTAAATTTGGTTTTGTCATGGTTTCTTGGTTTCTCCATCTGTGGTGATTGAGAGTTTTACCTGGCATTCGTGTTCTTGTAGGGTCTGGATGACATCTGTCCAGGATCTTCTGGCTTTTAGAGTCTCTGTTGAGAAGTCTGGTATAATTCTGATAGATCTGCCCTTATATGTTTCTTGGCCCTTTTCCCTTACAGCTTTTAAAATTCTTTCTTTGTTCATTTATTGTTTTGATTATTATGTGATGAGAGGATTTTCCTTTCTGGTCTAATCTATTTTGCGTTCTGTAGGCTTTGTGTACATTTATGGCCATCTCTTTAAGTTAGGGAAATTTTCTTCTATGATTTTGTTGAAGAAGTTTTCTGGCCCCTTGAGTTGGGATTCTTCACCCTCTTCTATTCCTATTATTAGGTTTGTCTTTTCATTGTGTCCTGAATTTCCCGGATATTCTGGCTTAGGAGCTTTTTACACTTTATATTTTCTTTGACTGACATGTCAATATCTTCTGTGATATCTTTTATACCTGAGACTGTCTCTTCTGTCTTTTGTATTCTGTTGGTGATGCTTGCATCTGTAGCTCCTGATCTCTTTCCTAAGTTGTCCATTTCCAGGGTTGCCTCAATTTGTGTTTTCTTTATTGTTTCTATTTCCATTTTTAGTTCTTAGACCATTTTGTTCAGTTCCTTCACCTGCTTGATTGTATTTTCCTATATTTCTCTAAATAAATCTCTAAGGGATTTATTTATTTCCTCTTTAAGGGCTTCTACCTGTTTGCCTGTGTTTTCTTCTATTTCTTTGAGGAAAATAGAAGAAATCCTCTTTAAAGGCCTCTATCATCTTCATGATAGGGGATTTCAGGTCATTATCTCGCTTTTCAGGTCTATTAGGGTATCCAGGGCTTGCTGCAGTGGGAGAACTGGGTTCTGGTGGTTCCAAATTATACTGGATTCTGATGCATTGATCTTGTGCTTGCCTCTCGCCATCTGGTTATCTCTGGTGTCAACCGGTCTGGGTGTCTCTGATGGGAGCTGGCCTCCTTGGAGGCAGGTGGAGCTCTGTGACTTGGGTTAGAACTGGTCTTCTGGGAGTCAGGCAGTGCTGTCTCTGGTTGGGTGGTCCTCCTATATCTCTGGTTAGAACAGGCCTCTAGTGTCTCTGGTTACTGCTGACCTGGGAGGCAGGCAGGCAGGCATGCAGTGTTACTGCAGTGTTACTGCAGACCTCCTGGGAGGCCTGCTGATCTAACCCAGGTGGAGGAGCAGACCAGGAGGAAGGTGGAGCTAAGGAGGGTGGGTAGGTTTCTTATCTGTTGGGCTATGTGGGTGTCAGAGCTGGCATGGGTATTTGAGATTCTCACCTGTGTCCCTGGTTACTGTGGACCTCTGGGAGGTCCACATGCTAGCTATTGAGTGTGGGAGAATATCAGGCCTGCTGATTTGGCCCAGGTGGAGAAGCAAACCAGAAGGCTGAATCTGTTATTCAACATACCTCAGTATCTTTCCTCCAAATCAGGTAGAAGAAGAAGGCTCATGAAATAATGAAATTATCACTGGATCTTAGTCACTGAAAATGGCTCTTTTTCAACTTTTTTTTCCTAGTGTCTTAAAGTACTTTTATTAAAGCTTTACTTTTTTTTTAAATGATAAGGGAGATCTGTGTGTTATATGCGAATAGATTTAAACAATCAGGATAATCTTACGTGTTATATACAAGTTGATTTAACTAGTGTTAAATAAGTAGGATTCAAATAATTTTCGTATAAAAACAATACCACCAAGCTAATTAAATGTTAAATATACACAGATTATTTTATTTATGGTTTTGCTGGAGCAATATTAACACAGAATCACTCCTTCATGAATAAGAGATTCTGTATAATTGATTAGTGTAAGTATGCTAGATTGCTCTTTTTCCCTTGGTTGAATTTTATTTGTTTGTTTGCTTTGGCACTGTGCAACAGCTTTGGCTGTCCTGGAACTTGCTTTGTAGACCAGGCTGACCTGGAACTCACAGAGATCCCAAGTGTGGGATTAAAGGCATGTGCCACCACGCCCGGCTGCTATATTGCTATTTATACATATAAAATTTGTCCATCTCTTGATTTCAATTTGGTGATTATTTAGGAATCATTTGTGTTTAGCCTTTTCCTTTTACCTGCCCCTTTCTACTAAGATACTTCATCTTGTTTCAAATTATATTTCCTTTATGATGATTTAGAGTTATAAGTCCAAAATTTCCTTAAAAATCTGCTTGCTTGATATTTATTTATTTATTTATTTGTAAATGTAAAGAGACTAGTGCTCACTGTCTGAGTGGCAATGTTCTGTTGCTATAAGGAGATACCATGACTACAGCAACTCTTGCAAAGGAAAACATTTAGTTGGTGGGGCTTACAGTCCAGAGGTTTAGTCCATTATCATCATGGCGGGAAGCTTGGCATGCAAGCAGACACCGTGCTGGAGAGAGTTCTACAACTGTATCTGTAGGAGCAGAAGAGTGAGTGAGCCACGGCAAGAGTGGGCTTCTGAGACCTTAGAGCCCACCCCCACTGACAACAAGGCCACACCTCCTAATAGTATTGTGCCTTCTGAGCTTATGAGCACTATTTTCATTCAAAGCACCACACACTATTTCTGGCTCTCTTGGCACTCTGTAGAACAGGCTAGCCATGAACTCATAGAGATCCATCTGTCTCTGCCTCTTGAGTGCTGGGATTAAAGGCATGCACCACCACACTCAGCTTCTAAAGGACTTTTAAAGCATAGAAAATAGAAAACTTTTTGGCTAAGGGTTAGGAAGTCATTAATCCTGTCACTTTGTCCAGTTATTAACTATTTTTTTGGGAAGTTTTACCTCTCTTTGAACTTCAGTGACCTCTGGTGTTACATGAGATTATTCAGATTAGATTACATCTAAATTTCTAGCTAACATTCTCTGAATATACAAACTTACTTGACAACATATTATTGCTTTCTTTAGGGGGAAATAATGAGAAGTAATTAGGGCTAGAGAGATGGCTCGATACTGAACTGTACACGTATGAGGCCCAGAATTCAGATCCCCCCACAAAAAACTGGGTCTTATAGCACCTGTCAGCAATCCCAGTGTTAGGAAACAGAGACAAGGCAGTCTAGCTAATCATTGAGCTCTAAATCCAGTGAGAGACTGTTTGAAAAATCAAAATAAGGTGGAGACGGATAGAAGACTGATAAAGGACAATGATGTTAGCCTTTGGCCTCTGCACACTCATGAATGCATGGGGGAATGCACCAGTGTGAATACACACATGCACGCTATAGAGTGTAGAGGAATTTTAATCTGGCTACTTGGGTGCTCTGGCAAGAGATCATATCCAAAGACTACCTAGGTCTGTATGATACACTTTTAATCCATGTAGTTGGAATATAGACATGCCTTTAGTATACACCTTTAATACAAACAGCGACATCTAATTGGGGGGCAGACAAAGTGACTAATCAGAGAAAGATTTGGCAGAATTAACCAGATAAGATTTGCCCAACTCTCATGAGAACAGACAAGAAAGAGTGCAGGGTGAGTGGTAGTGTTGAGTTCAGTTGAGGTCCTGCAGTTCCAGTCAGTTTATGCATTCAGTTCAGTTCTTGAAGTTCAGAGGCCGAGCAATTTAATCAGAAGCAGAAAGAAGTCAATTTGAATTGGTCAGTTTGGAGAGGATTTTAAACCAGAACAGCTGAGTTGAACCAGCCAGCCAGAGTTTAGAAAGGGTGACTTTATTCAGCAGTAAGTCTCAGAGGCCTAAGTTAGCAGACAGGCTGGAAGCTGAAGCTGTCCAGGCTAGCAGATTAGACTGTACAGAGGCTAGAAGCCTGGGGATAGTTACATAAAAAAGAACACTCTGAGTTCAGCCCAAGCCATGCATTCAGAAAGCTGGGGTATGCTGTCATCTCATCTCATCATGGAGGGAAATAAAAGGGACTTTAACAACACAACACCACACACACACACACACACACACACACACACACACACACCCCACGTCAAATAAAACAAATTTTAAACATCATACTTTGTAACCTAGTCTAGGCATGAAAGAGTTTTTTTTTTCCAAAATCTCAGATGACCTGTATTTATAGAAATAAAGATCTTTTCTAAGTCAAAAATCAAACAATATAGCCTAATGTTTAGCCAGTGTTTACCCAGTTTAGATTCTCTCTCTCCTGTTTTATAAAGCAGTAGAAAGAATTCACCATTGGTATTAGGGACATACATGCCTTCCAGATACGTCTATTGAGTGTTGTGTTCCAAAAAGGCTTACCCTTTCTTTGTAGTGTTATCACATAAGATGCAGATGCAGTTTTTATTGGTGCCTGGCACCTCATCAATTACCTTCAGGCTGACTAAGCCAGAGAGAAGTGAATATACTGAAAAGTAGAGGAAGAAGCCTGCTGTTAATATGAACTCTGGTTGAACTAAGTCTGACAGCAGGTTCTATCCTTTCACATTTGTAGTAGCGTAGCTTGCTATTTAGCGATGCTTTCCTTCTTTGTCTCTAGTAATTGTATTGAGCATTAATGTTTATAAAAATGGAATATTACTAATGTGACATTTACTTAGACACCAGTTTCCCTCTCTCTTTGTCTCCTTCACTCCCTCTACTCAGATGTGAATCTAAGGCCTCCTGTATGTTGGTCAAACACACTAGCCCTAAGCTGACCTCTATGTCCTTAGTGTTACCATTTTCATAAGCTTACTGTTTTGTTCTTTTTTCTCTTATGTATTGGAAATATAACTCAAACGAGCATACCCTCTAAGATAGTAAATTCTCTGAGTCAAAGACATCAATGCATTGTTTTGTGCTTAAAATACTGGCTTCAATGGGTAGCAGATTTAAAAATTAGAATGTATAAAAGAAATTTTTGAAAACTACATTTCCTAGAATTCAGGAGGCAGAGACCGTTGGATCTCTGGGAGTTTAAGGCCAATATGGTCTACATAGTGAGTTACAGGTCAGCCAAGACTACATAGTGAGACCCTGTTTCAAACAAAACAAAATAAAACTATACTGTTTAGATTGAGGTTTTGCAATGTACCAGGATGAGAAATCCCATTTAAAATTCTTTGAAACTTGTTAGTGATCTTGAACTAGTGTCCTATCCTGATCTATGTACTATGAGTAACTGAGTAATTATTACAGTGTTAGCTCTGAAATGAGGGGTGATTTCTTCGTATATCCTGCCAAGAACTCTAGAAATGAATCCACTTGTTTGCCCAAGTTTTAGTTCTGGAATTTTAAGAGTGTTACTTTCAAGACTGTCCTTGACCTTAGAATCCCCCCTGCCTCAGCCTCCTGAGTTTTGGGATTATAGGCATGTGCTACTATGTTTGGTTCTTTTGTTTTAAAATTTATTGGCAATCATTGCTTAAAATTTGTAGACTTCAGCAGATGCTTCTGGCTTTAATTTGGAAAGTTATAATTTAATAATATTTATTTATAAATAAAGCATTTTTGAGTTTTCTTGTTAATTTTTATTTATTTATTTTTACTAGCACAAACTTTAATTTACTGAAGCTGTTTTCTCACATCTTTTTGCCCTCAACAGGAAAAGTACCTTTTATTCATGTGGGAAATCAAGTAGTGTCAGAACTTGGCCCAATAGTCCAGTTTGTTAAAGCCAAGGTAAGAAAAAAATGCTGAATGCATTTGATCACAGTCACTATTAAGTGACTTTTTCATATTTAGTGTTTCTTAATATCTTCATTGAGTTTTAAACTAGCTTTATAAAATGCTGATGTAAATTATTAGAAAATATTTCTAAACTATAAGTTGAGTGGTTCTTCATAATATAAACCAATAGCAAAGATGTTGGTTGATTTTTAGAAAATGGCAGGTGTTTTCTAATAAAGGGTATGAGAATTTGTGTCATAAATGGAGCTTCTAAGTTCTTATTAAAGATCTGGTTGATCTTTGAGAAGGGAGATACACAAATGGTGCTGGCTCAACTGGAGGCCAACATGCAGAAGAATGAGAATCGATCCACTCTTATCTCCTTGTACTAAGCTCAACTCCAAGTGGATCAAGGACCTCCACATTAAATCACACACACTAAAATTAATAGAAAAGAAACTGGGGAAGACCCTTGAGGACATTGGCTCAAGGGGAAAGTTCCTGAACAGAACACCAATAGCTTATGCTCTGCTTTGAAGTTGAAAGTATTGACTTAATTTAGATTTTAACAGTTAAGAAGCACTTTCATTAATGTTTATAGAAACATTCTTCTGGACTTTTATGTAGCTAGAAAACCAGATCATACTATTATGTGTTATTTTGTCCTTTAAAGTTGCCAATATATTTAAAAATAATTCTATATTAATGACTACACATAGATGCACATCTTTAAAATTGTTACATGGTTTTCTGTTGTATTGCATGCATTATTTAGTTTTTAATGGGCATTTGGATATAGACCATTTATTTTGTGAGTATTAAAATAAATTTACATAAACTTCTGTATACTTGTTTCATTAAGCTAATTCCTTGATGGGCATGTTGCTCCATGCCTTTATTCCAGCACTTAGAAGTCATGTCTCTGTGAATTTGAGGCCAGAGTGTTCTACATAGTGAGTTCCAGACTAGCCAGGTCTACATATTGAGACCCCGACTCAAACATAGCAAACAAGAAGATGAATTCATGAAAGTGTTACTGGCATACGTTGGCATATACCTTTTAATAATATAGAGCAGATCGTCAGATTGAACTAAATAAAAACTATACCATTTTATGGGTCTCTCCATTTCTATAGTGAGTTTTGACATCATCTCTTTCCCCCTTTGATGTCTTTACTAACATTGGCTTGTGTATTAATTTTTTTCATCTTTGCCCATTTTATAAGTAGCACATGTTTTGGTTTTTCTTTTGTTTTCAAGGTTTATACCTGAAAAAAATACAGGGCTTACTACTAATCATTTTGTTTTCTCCTTTATGAAATAATTCATTCTATAATTTTGTCTATTGAAAATGCACTTATATAATGACAATACTACTTAGTAATGATTGAATATTAGGTATACTTTTATACACAATAATTTTGTTCAGAAAAGCTTTCTGGAAATGAATCCACTGGACATTTAGATATTATATTGTTTATACTAGTAAGATAACTGAAAGATTTTTTATATTTAATACAATGCTCTTTTAAATTTTTTTAAATTCCCTTTAGGGCCATTCTCTTAGTGATGGGTTGGATGAAGTCCAAAAAGCAGAAATGAAAGCCTACATGGAATTGGTCAACAATATGCTGCTGACAGCAGAGGTATAAGCGGATAAGGCTGGAGAGAACTAGAATCTTGTGTAATCTATACTCTCCTAGAAGACTTTCCTTATGGGGCTACTACAAAGCCATTGGGAGGTGGGATGGACTCAGGCTGGGGTGGTCATCTGAATTGTTTAATCATTACCTATAAGGTTTCTTGATATTTTTAGCTCCAGTTTTTTTTTGCTTGTAAGGAATGAGTCTTGCCAACTCACTGTTTTACCTTAGCCATTTGGAGTTTACTTTAATAATCCCTGTAAACTAATGATGTTTAGACATATATTCTGTAAGTAAGAAATGTTTCCTATAAAGTACTGCCAATGAATTTAATAATTCTGGACAGTGAATTAGCCAAGAAGAAAAAACTCATATATTTGATTCACAAAGTTGACTTATTAGGAATTACTATGGCAAGAAATAACTTTGACCCTTTTCTTTTCAATATTTTAAAGTTTCAGTGACTGTTCCTTTGTTTCTAGTTGTATCTCCAGTGGTGTGATGAAGCTACAGTCGGGGAGGTGAGTGGTTCTGCAGCATTTATCTTAATTAAAATTTAATGAGAAAACACTTTTGCTCAGAATCGCAAGTCCCTGCTCATAAATGAAACATTGTGGTTTATACCATTAGTGAGACAGTTTTTCACTTACTTTAATTTTGCTTGCACATACATTTTAGGGAAGCTATGTGTCATTGTTTGATAGAACTGGTTGTAAAGTACATAAAGTTTATATATTTTTAAAGGGAATGGTTTAAAATTTTAATTTTTTTATACTATAAGCTATATATTGTTTTTTTTCAGATTGCTTTATATATGTTCTCTGGAAATACATACTTTTAAAAAAATGTTTCTAAAAATGCGGGTTTTTTTTTTTTTTGTTTGTTTGTTTGTTTGCTTTTTAAGATTCTGCATTTAACAGTCTTCTCTCTTTAGATCACCATTGCTAGGTATGGCTCTCCTTACCCTTGGCCTCTGAACCACATTTTGGCCTATCAGAAGCAGTGGGAAGTCAAGCGGAAGATGAAAGCTATTGGATGGGGTAACAAGACTCTGGACCAGGTCAGTGCATATTGGAGTTTATAAAAGCTTACATTCCTGTGTGCCAAAGGTGACATTACTTTACAAAAATAACTTCAATGTAATATTGTAACATCAACAGCGAAACACTTGCTATTATTTCTCTCCTGTGATGTAGTTTCATTTCTTTTATGAAACTTGTACGTTTGTTTGCCTATAAAGTATAAATGATAAAATTCTCTGAAATCCTGACACCTCCAAATTGCCTCTCTTTATATGGAGAATATTTTTCTAGATGTCTTAGTAATACTGTCTTACGATGGGATCATATTATGCCTACTATTCTGTAACTTTATTTTTCTCCCTCTAAATAGTATATTGTGGGAATATGATATAATTATATAAAATATAATATAGTATATTTATGTCAATAAATAGCTCTGCAGCAACAGAACTTAAAACTTAAAACTTTATTAAGTTTATTAAATACGTAATATATCTTTTGGGGTGGGGCTTAAGTTCACTAAGGTATCAAAAAAATTTTAAAAAACGTAAATTTTCAAGGTGCAGTTTGAACATCTTTAAGCTAACTGGTGTTCTTTTTGCCAAAACTACCCCTGATTTCTAGCCAGCTGCTACAAGGGAGCTTAGTGAGGGATGTGGGTAGAGTGGGATCAGTCTCCAGTGCTTTCAGCTTGTTGTTTTTGTGGGTTCACCTCCCCCCTTTAAATGTGAGCAAAATCACTGTATATGTGGACTCACAAAAACATTGTTGAGAGAGTAAAATTTTGAGAGAAAAACTTTCTTGTTAAATAGTCATCCTTATCAGTAACTAATGTGCTTGTATTTAATGGTCTTTCACTCTTAAATTCTCACGGATATCAAAAGCATTATTTATGCCATGTATGTGGTCTATGGTCTTAAAAAGTTAAGTGGAGTCTGTTTTTGTCATTAACTATGATACATATAGTCTTATTTACTTTCATTGTTTTGCTAATTTTGATATTTTTCTTTTTGGTTCACTGCTTGTGTAGGTCTTGGAAGATGTAGACCAGTGCTGCCAAGCCCTTTCCCAAAGACTGGGAACACAGCCATACTTCTTCAATAAGCAGTAAGGTGTTTTATTGTTGTGATATGGCTTTCCTTCATAGAGAGGTTACAGAAGTCTTTTATCAGGTGATCTGTTTCAGGAAGCACTTCTAACCCTGCTCTTCTTGGCGGGGACTTGTATAGGGAAGGGCTCCAGCCCCTTTGACCCTGTTGTCCTATCATTGATGCTGGGCGCTTGCTTTCTACAGATTTTATTCTCAAGCAGCAAGACACATTACAGAGAAAAAAAATATATTAAAGACTTTTAAATTTCATTTTTGTACTCATTAAATATTTATCTTTCCTTGGCTGTTAGACATAGTGCTGGCTCTGGGGAACTAGGAGTTCTAAAATTCAGCCTTTGTCGTTTACTTTTCTTAAGGTCAGTCTTATGAATCAGTCAGTTGTTCTATGACTGGACAAAGATTTTGATAGAGATAGTTCAAGGTGCTATGAGAAGTATAAAAAATTGAATATTTTATATACAAAATAACAAACTTGTATATAAAATAAAAATCAAAAACCTTTCAAGTAGAAACCATGAACATGCTGCTAGCACAGCCTCAGTCTGTAATGAATGATGCCTGAGGACCAGGAGATTCATGGAGAACAAGCAGTAGTCTTGTCAGAGGGACAACAACTGTTTACCCTTTAAAAGCTCTGAAAATATCCTTAAATATAGACATTAAGGACTAAAATCAGTATGTATGTAAATTGGGTAATTGATGTTCTATTAAGATTAAAATAAATGCTAATGTAGACAAAGATTTTTCTTCATTAAAAATTATAATTTCAATATATCAAAAGCAGTTGTCAATTTTGTGATACAGTTTAAGATACATATTAACACATGGGAACACAACCATACTTCTTCAATAAGCAGTAAGGTGTTTTATTGTTATGATATGTCTTTGCCTCATAGAAAGGTTACAGAAGTTTTGTATCACAAAGACTGAGATTAATGTCTTAATCTCAGTAGCTTTCTTAAAAAGGCTTTTTTTTTTTAAATTGGCTTATTACTGAAAAATAGATTCTTTAGGTTGATAATTTTTCTTTTCATGTGTTTTTATGTGTGGTGTGCATACATGTGTGTGAGTACAGGTCTGTTTGGGTGTGCATACATGTATAGGTGTGTGCCTGTGAGAGCTTGAGGTTGCTGTCAGAAACCTTGTTTTTCTGTTTTACTCTCTGAGGCAGGCTCTGTAGGATCTCTTATAATCAAACCCAGAGCTGTTGATGATCTCACTAGCTAGCTTGCTGGGATATTCTCTCTCTGCCTTCTAAGGCTGCAGTTGCAGAGTACACCATGTCCATCTGACATTGATGTGTGCACTGGGGGTCATTCTCTTGTTTTTATGGGATGTACTTTTACTGTTGAGCAATCTCCTACCCCTAGGTTGATTTTCTTTCTGCAGAGCTAGAAGAGGGCATTGGATCCCAGAATGCTAGAGTTACAGGCAGTTACCACTGTGATGTGGGTGCTGGGAACCAAACCTAGGTCCTTTAGAAGAGCAACAAATACTCTAAACTACTGAGCCATCTCTCCAGCTCCAGTAATTTTTGTAAAAGCTTACTTTATTTTAAAATCTGTGTATATGATTGGGTGTATGCATGTGAGTGCAAGTGCTTGTGGAGGCCAGAACCCGGATACCAGGTGACTGTGAGCTATGATATGGCTTCTGGGACCCAGACACATCTCCTCACAAAAGCAGTTTGGCCCCTAGTCAGTACTTTTTAAGGACTTTGTTTGCCATGATTTCTGTTTGGAGTAAACATTCATCTTCTGTAGTTAGGCCAAACATCTTTTATAGTAAAAATGAATATGGATGGTAATTTGGAAATATTTCAATTATATCATTTTTTAACATGTAATGCAAAATTACATATATATGTAATATATATATTTATAACCTGAGTTGTTTACATACATACATATATACATACCACTCAGGTTATATAAAATAATCTTACAGTAAAAATTGGGACTTGCTGATATCGAAAGCTGATATCATTAAATCCTGAAAACTACAGCTTCTACAAATAGGTTGTATTTTTACTGGTTAGTCTCCAACACAAAGAAATATACCCAAATGTCAGGATTATGTAGTTCTTTTTCTTTTGATACTGAATTCTTAGTAGTTTGAAAGTTGAGAAGAGGATATATATTTTATTGTTTGAAGTGTATTTTTGTTCATCAATGAGTTTTGTTGCACATGGTATTTTTTTTTTTTTTCGAGAGGGTAGGAAAATAATTTTTAGTTAAAGTCATTGTCAAAGTGTTGGCAACTAGGGTTTTCTGGCATGTGATTTAGAGGAAAAATAAGGATACTACTACTGTTAATAAATCATATTTAGAAAAAGATTGAACTTTAGACAGTTGCAAAAGTAAGACATGCGTTTATTGTTTATTGGTATTTAAAAAGTAGGTATTAAAAAATTCTACCTTATATGATACTTAGCCAGATGTTTTTCATTAACAATTTTAATAATGATTTTATTAACAAATAATTACGATTGAGGGGTATATTTAATTTTTACTTGTGCCTAATCTTTTTTATTTAGTGTTTGGATGGGGACACACACACACACACACACACACACACGTGTGCATCCATTGCCTGACTGCCCATCAGTTAATCAATATTAGATGAAAGGAAGATACATAATACATTTAGGAAAAGGGAACTTATAATTTTATTTTGTTATGGTAAAACTTTTTCTCATTTCTTTATCTGTGGTGGGAGTCATTTCTTTGTGAGATACAGTATCTTAGCTAGGAAGACATTCACTTAAGAGAAATAAATTAGATTCTAAGTTGGAGGCCTTGAATTCTACCTTTGGTTCTCACATATACTGGATGGTGACAGATTTGCTTTTTCTTTGTACCCTAGTTTTGCTTTCTAATTTTGACTTAACTACTGAAGATGTTGAGAAAAGGCTTGTAAGGAAACCAAGTGATTTTTGCTTGTTTTTAGAAAGAGAGGAAAAAGAAGTTGAGATCTTGCAGCAAGGACAGCAATTGAGAAAGAAGCCAGCAAGTACTTTGATTTATATGCCTTAGTAACAGTTTTGAAGCTCACTATTTTTGCATGTGTGGTATTATTTCTGGGAATATGAAGAGATGGTGAAATAAATAATATTTGAAAAAACATTAGGAGATACCTAGACAAAATTAATAGTTTTTTTAATAGTTTTAGATGATACTATAAAGGATATCAGAGAAAATAACAAAATAATAATAAGTAAGAAAAAAAGAATGGGTAGGAGAAATATTTTAAATGGAAAAGGTTAGGAAAATGTTCATGTTTTATAGCACCATTTTCATTTTGATATTCAAATGAAAGACTAAATATCTAACCGAAATGATGATTCAAGATAAGGTAGCAGTAGCACTTTAAGAATATATCATCCTAGAATATTTTTCTAATAAAAAGTCTGGAAATAGCAGTAATAATACATTTGAAGTATCTTAAAGATCATAGGAAGAGAATTTGCGCATGGGTGCACACACACTCATCCAAACCCATGCATACCTATATCATAGGCCACAAAGACCCCTTTAAGCACAAGAATGGAAAGTTTTTATTTTTTCCTTAATTGTATAACAGGAATTTGAGAGCAGGTACATGATAGATTGTGGAATCATTCCACAATATTGTAGAAGTGACAAGAAAACTTGTGGAAATATTTTTTACATTGGTGTGTGTGTAGGGATCATGCATGTGTGCTATGACACATGTAATGTTCAGAGCACAGCTTTGGGGAGTGTGAGGCCCGGGGCTTGAGCTTGGGTTGTCAGGCCTGGCAGCCATTGCCTTTGCATGCTGAGCCTCCTCTCTCACAGCAGTGTGCTGTTGTTGCTTCCCAGCTGTCTTTCATAAGAGCTGCAGGTTTTTCTGAATTTTTGCCTCTTTGGGGGGCAGTTACATTAATAAAATTGGCACTTTTATGGCTATGATTTTATGAGTTTTAGGAAATTTATATAGTTATATAACCACTAAAATAAAGCATACTTTATTTCAGAAAAATTAAATTATATTTATTTTTGTGTCCCGGGGGTGGGTAGGGGGCATGACCGTGTGCCAGGGTGCAGGTGTGGAGGTGAGAGGACAACCTGGAGAAGCTGATGCTTTACTTCTACCACGTGGGGTCCCGGGCTGGAACCCAAGTCATCAGGCTGGACAGCAAGTACCTTAACCCTGCCGAACCAGCTTGCCAGTCTCACAAGTGTGCTTTTAAAAAAGGAATTGTGGGCTAGGCGGTGTTGGCACACGCCTTTAATCCCAGTACCTGGGAGGCAGAGGCAGGCAGATTTCTGAGTTCGAGCCCAGCCTGGTCTACAGAGTGGGTTCCAGGACAGCCAGGGCTACACAGAGAAACCCTGTCTCGAAAAAAACAAAAAAAAAAAACAACAAACAAAACAAAACAAAACAAAACAAACCCTCCCCCCAAAAAAGAAAGAATTGTGGGAATTAGTAATTTATAAAAATCAGTTCATATTAGTCACTGAAATTTGTAAAGATTGTAGGGCATGAGAACGAATGCCTTTAATCTCAATACTTGGGAGTCAGGAGCAGGTGAATTTGTGTTTTTGAGGTTAGACTGGCTTACATAGAAAGTTCTAGGCAGCCAGGACTATATAAGGAGACATTGTCTTAAATGTTAAGGAGTATAAGAAGTGTGCTTTGATAATGCGTTTGCTTTGTTTGGTTCTTTTTATCGAGCCTACTTACTCATAGGTTTTACAAAACAGCTGTAAAGTAGCTATCTGACAACATCAGTTCTGTATGCTCGGGTCCGTTCCGCATCTGTGGGTTTTACAAGCAGATACTTAGAGCGCATGGCATGTTGATCACTGAAGGGTCCTTCTGACCACTGTCATTTGAGCACAGACTCTTTGACCTCATTCAGAGCCTTCATTTATTAGTATAGAATGCCCAAGCCATGCAAGAAGTGAAGGGTGATTGACACTAAACTGAGAGTAAGAAAATAAGCCCCCACTTGCAAGAGCTCTCTTCTTTTTTTTTTTTTTTTTTTTGGTTTTTCAAGACAGGGTTTCTCTGTGTAGTCCTGGCTGTCCTGGAACTCACTCTGTAGACCAGGCTGGCCTCGAACTCAGAAATCCGCCTGCCTCTGCCTCCCAAGTGCTGGGATTACAGGCGTGTGCCACCACGCCCGGCAAGAGCTCTCTTCTTAAGAAGTGCATCGGGGATGTAGAAAGTCAGTGTTTGTGTGACTTCTAGTGAGGTGCCATGACTCTCATTTATCCATTCCTGTCCTTGGTTCTTGGTAAGGATCTACTTGTTACTGATTCTCTGCTCATGATGAAAAAATTATGATGCTATAAAGTCCAAGGATATGTGTAATTAAAAAAAAAAAGATGCTACCCTTTTGACTGCCTTCTTAAACATGGGACCACAGATTGCACATTTTCACTTTATTTTATTTTCAGATATGAATTTGCTGATCATCCTGAGTTTAATAGCTTAGTATTACTGAACTGCGCCCGAGTATGGCAGTCACAGGCATGTGCCAGGCTAAATGTCTCACTTTAAATAATACTCCATCATTGCATCAAAGAGGGAAGGATGCAAAAGATGGGAAAAACAGTTGTTAGAGAAAAGATTCCACATTCTGCAGGGTGCTTCCTTTTCTCTCCTTCGTGTATTCACCGAATCCTGATGAGCACAGATACTGTCGTAGGTACTGGGGATACAAAGACCCGGGCAGTGCTGTCTTTAAAACTTACAGATCCTGGGGAGGAAAGCAGTAAACACAGGTTTAGAGTGGTATAAGAAGCACATCATCTTTTTATCCATGTGATGAATACATGGAGAACCTGCTCTGTGTGTGTGTGTGTTGTGTGTGTGTGTGTGTGTGTGTGTGTGTGTGTGTTTCTTTGTTTCTTTTTTCTTTTTTTTCCCTTTTTTTACTAGCGTAGTTTCTGGCACACTGGGAACCTACTATTTATTTGATTATTAAAATAATGAGTGTACTAATATATATATAGTATATATATTATTTAATACATTTACTTAATACATCAAATCATATTTTTTTCATGTTCTAAAATGAAAAATATTCTGTCAAGTTGTGGGAGGATTTGTTTTTATAACTTTTTTCTTTTAATTTGATGAATAAAATGTTTTTAAAAATAGGATGCTTTCCACCGTTAGAATGAGGTACCTCTGATGCTTCTCATCTTTACTTTTATTTTAGACCTACTGAACTTGACGCTCTGGTTTTTGGCCATTTGTACACCATTCTTACCACACAGTTGACCAGTGATGAACTTTCTGAGAAGGTGAAAAACTATAGCAACCTCCTTGCTTTCTGTAGAAGAATTGAACAGCACTACTTTGAAGACCGGGGTAAAGGCAGGTTGTCTTAGAGTTGTATACCAATTATGTATTTTAAAAATCTAACTTTTGAAATTTGTATTACTTGAACAATATGGTAGTAGTTGCAGGATCTCAAAACCAAAAACACTGTTTTTTGAAACCTCAAAAAATTGCATAATGTCAAATATGTGTTCTTTGTACTGTTGTTTGTGTACACTTCCTTTGGAATTGTTTGATTTGTTACATTATGTTCTATAGCTTGACATTTTCTTTCTTTATGAGCATATAAAAATAAACCTTAAGCAACTGAGTTTGTTTCATTTACTTTGACCTTTTTGGCTACTCACTGACCTTAGTACATGTGGAACAGTTTTCTAAGGAAGATGGTTGATACATGTACTCTGAGACTACTAAGGACGCGGTGAAACTGAGCACAGGAGAATAGTGTGTGAAAAAGTATACAGGAAGTGTGCCAGTGGGCCACCCAGTGAGGTACAGACTGAACATTCTTAACACCTAATTTAGATTACATTAACCGTGTTTCATTAGGGCTGGGCTGGGTTGAAAGAACTATATTATGGAGATGAGCACATCTCGATAGTACTTTTTCTTTTGTTTTTCTATAAAGAACAGGTAGTTTTCAAGGAGTACTGATTGGAATTCATATGCAAACACTAAGGATTATAGATTGTCTCAGATTTTCCAATGTTTTCTGCCATTTCACTTAGTGATACTGTGAGGAATCAGATCTGTTACCAGTATGCTGAGAGGTAGTTATTTGGCACTGCCTTTTTATCCTTTACCAAGCCTTTCTAGCTCACTTAATCTTCACAGAACACTTAATGTAATGATTATCTCCAGTTTACAAAAGGAAATGGAGACACAAACAATAATTTAAAAAAATTTTCCTACATGTATACACATATTTTAGTCCCATCCATCCCACTGCTTCCCAGTACCTCCCGTCCTCTCCTCCCCCCAACTTCCTGTGTGTAAAGAATTACAGTTTTTACAACCTGTGTCAAATCACGTATGTGTGTGGTGCAACCTACCATCTGCTCCCCTCTTCCTGAAGAACAGTGACGCCCTCAGCTGCCGTAACTGCGTTGGCTTCTCAGTGAGGAGTGGCACAGGGAGGAACCCTTCTCCCCTCCATGCTGACAGTCTTTCTTATCATTTGTGTTTCCTCTCCAATTTAACACTTTTCTCTCCTTTGAGACAGGGCTTCTCTCTGTAGCCCAGGCTAGCCTCAAACTCAGAGATCCACCTGCATCTGCCCCCTTTATGTTAAGATCAAAGATGTGCACCACCACTGCCAGACTTCAAGCTAAAACTTTTTCATCGTTCCATCCCATAGAGTGAAAAAAAAAAAGAGAAGACAATGCCTTACTGTGTGGCTTTGGCCTGGAACTCACAGAGACTAGTCTGCCTCTGTCCCTAGAGTGCTGGGGTTGTAGGCCTTTGCTGCCACTTCAGTTTTGTTGTTGTTTTGTGTGAGTCCTGGGACCCTCCGAGGCCAGATCCACTGACTGAAGTTACACGCAGTTGGGAGCTGCAGCGCGGTGTTGGGGGTGAACCTAAGAACAGCAGCTAAGGACTTTAACTACTCAGTCCTCCCTGAAGTGTTTGTGTTAGTCCGTTCAGCACACAGCCATGGCTGTGTTGTGTAAAGTAAGTGCTCTGGAGAGAGCAAGCACTGTGTGAAATGTAAATCAAAATTAATCCATAGTAACAACTCTGGTTGCCTGGGGCCACATTCCTTATTCTTAATGGGCTAAATGCAGAGGGCCATGTTTTCAGAGGATAATGGGAATTTATTTTGATTCTAGTGTTTGTAAGTTTAAACTGCATTTTACTGTATGTAAATTACAGCCCAATAAAGTTTAATTAAATAAATAATTCTTTTGCTCCCTGAAACATAGAAAGTAGAGAGATTTTCCTTTTAAAGCTTTGCGGGTAGCTCAGGCTAGTGCTGAGACTTAAGGATTCTTGGGTACTAGTTACACTTGGTTGTTCATCTAGGTCTTCTGTGCTCCTGGTGCAGGAAAACAGTCTGCTAACTGAGCTCCAGCCTGAGCTCACGCACTCTGTTAGGCTTTCCAGTGCCTGGCTCGTGAGCGCTGCTTCTTGGTTTAGATTGTTTCTTTTCTCACTTCAGATTCTGGTCAGACCTGACCCCCAGCCTGGGTGTGAGTCCCCTGTACCTGTTCGCTTGTCTCTTGCACCACTGTGCAGCTTTCCAGGCGATGTGATGCTGTACCACACATTGCCTTTAGATAAAGTGAAGCCATCTTTAGTTGAAGAAGTCAGTACCTCGTCTGTGATTCTTGTGAACGTCTGTTTGTGGTCATAGCAGCTTCATCCTGCCTGTCTGCCTTGTCCTCGTCACCCCATGTCTCTCCGTTTAGGCTGTAGTCACACACTCAGTCAGAAAGGCAGACAGGCGTTAGAAGTGGGAGCCCTGCCATGTTAGAACTCATCCATCCATGTAACGGCATTAAAACAAAAATGTTAAAATAAAACTGCTTGTCTGTGAAACACACCAGGGCCACATTCAGCTGATTGACTCCCTTCACAAACCCATTGACTTGACTTGGGACTAAAACTGTGAAGTACCAGTGAACACGGTGGTTTAATTCCAACACTCAAGAGACAGAGGCAGACAGATCTCTGTGAGTATAGGACCACCCTTTTCTACATGGTGTGTGCCAGGGCATCCAGGGTTAGTCAATGATATAAAGGCGTTTGTTGAAGAGGCGAGGGTGCTTTCTCTGCAGTACATCTTACCCTCTGCCTGACTAAAGACCACTGGTGCTTAAGTTGTGTCTAGTGCTAAACAATTGTAATAAAGTTGATGGCATCATGTGGCTTTAGTTGTTGGCCATTGTGAATAGCTTTGCTTTTTACCAGTAGCAAATGCTAACTTTGCTGTGGCTTTGAGCAAAACTACATTTGTACGCGATTGCAGTGTTTCAGAAGTAACTGGAGAATGTGTGCGTAGCTCCCAAATGACCCGTTACAGTGTCTAATACTTGGATAAGAATTCCATTTTCTCATTTATTCTTTGGTCACTCACCCATTTAATATATATTTAAATGTAGGCAGAAGTGAGTTGGTGGTTTTCTTTTCTCCGAAGGTACTTAGAACTGAGTGTTAGGAGCAGGAACACCGAGCACTGGGACCGCAGAGGCAAAGATTGCTGAGATGGGCTTAATGAAGCCTCAGAGGATCAGCTGGGCTGTGGGCAAACGCCTCATTTCCTGTGGATGTCCCCCTCACAAGTGGAGCAGCGCGTCCGCAGTCCTCACAATTATCACCCACTTGTTCTGTGGGTCTCAAGTTGGGTTTTCTTTTTTTTTTTTTCCCCTTGCATTAGTCAGGTTGAAGGATTCATGGTATTAATCACGAGTGAAGTTGTTATTTATCACCTGCTGGGTGAGAAATAATAATTTTGGCAGGAGTGGGGCAGCAGGCCAGAGGTACCAAATTAAGTAAAACATCTAAACACTAGCAAGGATCATTTCTCTGATTAATGAATTGTTACAAAGAAAAAGCACTACTCATTATCTGGTCTCACCAATACAGAGTGGGGCATGTAAGAGGAGACGGCCAGCTTGCTCAGGCCAGCTTTTGTTTGTTTCATTATTTCCCCCTTCTACAGAACTGTGCAGCAGTCACACCAGCTTTTGGGTTTCTTTGTTGCCAAAGTACAGAAATGGGAAAATAACTTGTTTAAATATTACATTAGAAAATATTAAGATAGTTATTGAAACAATAATTTTTTTTCCTGAGACAATGTCTTAATGTATCCTTGGCTGGCCTAGACCTCTCTGTAGACCAGGTTGGCCTTGAACTCCAAGAATCCACTTGCCTTACTAGGATTAAAGGTGTGCACTGCCACAAATGGCCTAAAATTATGACTTTTTTTTTTGGTAACTCGAGATATTAAAATGATTTTTGAAATGGGATAAGTGAATCACCTTTAAAATGTTTAGTGACCTGAGCTGCATAGAAATCACCCCACCCCTGTTACTATTGATTGGGCAAATGGCTTTTTACATGGAGGGCAAGTTCTCTCCACTCAGCTTTTCTTTTGCTTTCTTTTTATTTTTTAGTTTGATATGGTCACACTAAGTTTTGCAAGATAGCCCTGAACTCACTGTGGAGCCCAGACTGAATTTGAATTTAGAATCCTCCTGCCTCAGATCTTACATAGCTAGAATTACAAGCATGTGCCAAGGCCCAGCTAGGTTAAAATATTATCTTAAAATGTTAACATGTTTACTATTTCTGTTTACTATTTCTGCTGAGCACACCACTGATGAAGAGGGCCTACTTAAAAAGGGGTCGGTTTTCATTTGTGGGTTGTTTTTGTTTTTCTTTTTTGATAATTTCAAAATAGGAAAGTTTGTTTCACTCTGTTTCCTTAAGAAATGTTTACATTATGGTGATAATTCGTGATGGGAATAACAAGGAGTGGTCTTATCCTGCCTTAAGTAACTAAAGAATCCACATGGAATAGCTGAAGTAAAGGTTTCAAGACACTGAACAAGAAGATCCTTCCCTTGAGGGAAACAGCCTTGAGCTGCTGCTTAGAGCATTTCTAGGCTACCCAGAGAGGATGAGAACCCAAGTAGAAGCCAGCAGTCTCCCCGAGTTGAGAATTTATGTAGCAGAGTCTTGGAGAGAAGATGTCTGCGTAGAGAACTCTGGAGGTCTGTCGTTTATTTTTCATCTTCTACCAAGAGTTGCCTGTACCATGCACATGGAGAAACAAACCACCTGGGATCCAGCAAAGAACTGGGGAAAACCGAGCAGAACAGTCTCGCTCTCACAGAAGGCTGCACACGGTCTGAGTTCCTGCTAGAGAGAGTAGAAAGACCACCAACATTACAGAATGTCTTACAGATGCTTCAGAAGGATAGCCTTACCTTAGTGTTCCATGTGGAGAGTGGAGGAAGTCCTGAGTTATTGTGTATTGTCGACATATCAAGGACCCCAGTGCCTCAGACCCATGGTGGTGGCAAAGTCTTCTCAAGGTCAGGTTAAGAAGAATGGCAGAGCTGCCTTCTGATTGAAGTACAGACGTTAACTTACGATTAACCATTAGCTGAAACCAGTATGTCCAGAAACTACCAGCCTCAGCTTATCAGACAACTGCAACCCCAGACTGTTCCCCTACAGATACACTGGGATTAGGTTTCTGACTTAGCCAACGCTCTGAGTTAGCTATTGGCGTGTCTCCATCAGAACACAAGGTCCACCCAATCCCATCTTTTCTCTATGTGTGTCTCTTGTTTCTAAATTTCCCAGCATTCTAGGTTAGTCCCTAAGCTGTGTCGCTCATGGTAGTTAGGGCCTAATTAGGTGTCTACTAATGGCTGAATAGAGCCACTAAACAGCTGGGGACGGGGCAGAGAGTAGATTCCAAGTAATGTTTTAAACAAAGCCTGGAATTAGTTAAGGAACATAAAAATCTCTAGAACCCAATAATATAAAATTCTGTGTCTGGAATCCAGTGAGGAAAAATAAAAGTACAAGGAAACGGGAGAAAAAATCAGTTGGTAGGACTAGGCCTAGAAATGGCACAGTTAGAGAAGGCCGTGCAGTGATCATACTTCATATTGTTCCGGGAGGTAAACGGAGTATTGTTAAGACACATCCTAGATGCAGGACTTTGAACATGTACTAAGGACTAAATACAAAGAAATCAGGATTATACAGTTTGCTTTTCAGGAAGTGTATTTTAATAAGTATTGAAGGTCTTGAAAAATTGTATTTCCAAATGAGAAGAAAATAATCCTGAATGACAGATAAAATTGCTAAACTTTATTGCATTAGAAATTACTTTGTGATTTTTATATCATGTATCTGTATGTGTGTATATATAGTCATATGGAATAAACTGTTTCCTTTTTTATTTGGTACTGTGTTAAATTTTATAATGCATCTAATAATTACTGTAGATTAATAACATTCTGCTTCCTGTGGTCTTTAATAGTTACAGAATATTATTTCCATGCACACTCAATCAGAACACAATGTATCAAATGAGACCTTCACTTCAGAAATAGTCCAGGAAAAAGAGTGACTTTATTTTAAGCTCCTTTGACAATGATTAACATAGAAGATTATATATAGTACTTTAAGTAACTAACTTAAAAAAAAAATCAAGTCAGAAGCATCTTTAATAGAAGGGTCATCAAAGATGTCTGTATTTGGTCTCCGGTTGCAGTGCCAGGGTTGAAACCACAAGTATGAAAACTGTCGACTAACAAAAACTCAGCTAGTGCTTCTAAGACCTGAGACCTGAGCTGCCCTGTGATCCGTTTACACTTTCCTGGGGTGTATTCCAGAAGGAATCCAAGTCAGGATATAATAAAGGCACTGCAAAGTTGTGACCAAGTGACCAAAAGTGGCAGCAAATGTCACGGATAGCTAAAGCAATGTGGTTGACACAAACTTTCTCTGAAATGGCCATGGAAGATCAATTTAGAAGTGTACATTTGAACTAGATTACAAAGGGCTTTAAGTAATTTAGACCTGTAGGCAGCACATGTTTGGTTTAGATAAACCCGTGGTAGAATTTTAAACATATCAGACAGCTCAGTCCCTCTCAGAGTCTGAGCCTTCTCATTTACAGAGTGGAACTCTTACTACTGATTCTATCCACCTCACTACCTGGTGTAAAGAGCAAATGGATATTGTGGAGGATGGAGTGCTCCAGAAACTCCAGTGTTATTTTTATTGGAGAATAGAATATGATGCCTTGACTGGCTCTTAAGCAAGAAGTAGTGTACAGTACGCCACCTGTAACAGACAGACAGACAGACAGAGATCATTCTATTAAGCTTATGTAGCAAGTGCCTGAATCAGGAAGATATAGAGAAAAAAGAACATAGAGGAGCCAGTTCTGAGAAAAGTTTGGAAGGAAAGGCTAACAGAGGTGAAAGGTCATTGGATGTGATAGAAAGATGGGGTCCAGAGAGAAAACGAAGGACATTTTGAGAGATTAGGACATCAGTTTTGGGTGTGTTGAGTTGGACATGCAACGGGAAGTCTTCGCGAGTTTTAATTAGCACTGACTTTTCATAGTACAATAAAGTTGCTTAGGAATCTTCTGCAATATAACAGATATTCAGTAACCATGCACTTGGTACTTTAAGGCTGTAAAAGAACAAAGGGCCTGGAAGGGGGGAGCCTTGACAATGCTCATTTTATAACATGTAAATTGAGCTTGTCAGGGTAAGCTCCTAGGGGGTTGCTGCCCACATCATACAAACTCCCTAAATCTAATTTCACAAAACCCACCACGCTCATTTTCCTTCTCATTTTATTGTTAACATATGTATGCTCCGTTTTTTTCCATTTTGCCATTAATTGAAAGAGTAACAGGTAATCACAAATGGCAAATATGGATGGGAATTTTGTTAACTGACTTTTTTTTAAGTGCTGTTAATTGAACTCAGAGCTTCACGTGTGCCAGACAGACATTCTACTGTCTAGCTCTGAGCCTGCCTGTCGCCTGTTATTTTCAATTGTGTGTGTTTAATTTCTGAAAATGGTGTTGAAACACCAATACACCTTTAATGGCTCTGGATCCCAAAGCAAACCTGTTCTGATGTGTGGCGTTTGTTTTTTAGAATACTTAAGGTTTTTTATTTTAATTTAACTTTTCCCCTTTTTGACAGTTTTGTGTATATACAATGCAGTGTTTATTCTTATCCCCTACCTTCTCTTCTTTTCTATCCTTATCTCCACCTTCTCCCTATAGATCTCCCCTCCCTTTTTTTTTTTTAAACATTTGTGTCTTTTGTTTTGTTTTGTTTTACGACCGTCTGATTTTAAACAGGAAGCTCTGTGTAAATGAAACCATCCTTTGGAGCCTGGTGGGTTCACTGTTATACAATGAAAGCCTCTTCCCCTACGCCATTGGCTGCTGACCGACCAAGCGCAGGCGCAGTGCAGGCAGCTGAAGCTGCTGTGGGATCCTACCTGCCATGGCTGTATTTGGCTCTGAAGATAGCATTTCGAATCTCTTTGCCCTCTCTGCTGGCTCTTATATTCTTTCTGCTCTTTTATATTCTTTCCGCTCTCTTCCCCAGCGCCCCACCCCCACCCCCAGCAGTCAGGCAAGAGGGAGCGGTATGGATGTCTTGTTGAGGGCTGGGCACTACGCCATAATTTATTCTAAGCATGTTGAACACCCATAAAGCATCTGCATTTGCCACCATTCACTGTCTGCATCCAGAGCTGGAGGTGCCAGTTTTGTTTTAGAACTTAAGTTTGAATTAAAGTTAGAGACTTGGACCAATCTTCAAAATCCATATTTGGAAACTATTCTAAAGTCTGAATATGTTCAGTGGCAGAGGAGAATTAAATACCACACATCTTCATCTAGGGCGTTCATGTCCATGTGAATTTTATAGTAAAACAAACCCATCTGCTTCTGATTAATTTATACTCCACCCAAAAAATGACTTTGTGGATATTATTTGGCGTCCAAACAGATTCCATTGGGACTGTCTTCAAAATCCAGAGTTATTCCTCTCTCTCTCGTTCCCTCACAGATAAAGATGGAGAATAGGAAGGTGGGAGAAAAATGCCGTGTTCTATTCAGAAATGATGTCTGGATTTAAAAGGAAAAGAAAATGTTCCTTAAAAAGCAAAAGTAAAACTTGCAATCTCAAGAATTCAAACAAATTAAATATTTAAAAACATTTACCTTGTGTATCTGTGTGTCTGGGGTGCATGATCATATACAGATGTGACACATGGATGTGAGAAAACTGTTGACGTGTTCCTGAAGCTACAGTGATCTACAGAGGTGCTGGCATATCGTGGTTCTTTGTAGGAAGGAGCCCAGGTCTATAGCAATAGCAAATCCTCAAAATGAATTGCATCTGCTAGTTGCAGCAGGAACCTGCTGTGTTTACAACCGGGGATAACAAATAGGCCCTGTACGCTCTTTTCCAAAAGAACAAAACACAGGTCATTTCTAAGGCATTTGGCACAGCAGTCAAACAGGGCCAACAAGCTTCCCCCTTTATCAAAATATATCCATTCCTGTGTTCAAATTGCTGTTTTTGAGTCCTAAATCTCTACCCACACTAATTTCTGTGGGTCAGACTTTGACCCTGATTGGAAGGAAATCTGGAGTCAGATATTCACAGCGGAGCGCTTCTACCTTCCCGCGTGTCAGAAGCCATATTGCTGCAAATGCCTCACACACCTAGGAGTGCGGCTTGTGGAACTGATGAGGTGAGAGCGTTGCACAGCGGCGCGGGCCTGGTAATCACAGGACTGAGGAAACACATACATCATCTGCCACACAGGTTGGCATTTCAAGTAAAAAACCTTCACACTGTGTAAGGTGTTGGACAAATGATGGCCACATGCATGTTTGTCTGGGTGCAGATGGCCCAGTGTTCTCAGAGAGGAGAAAGCTGAGCTCGGCTCTTTTTTGCAGACAGTTTAATATTGGTGACACAGTTTATGTCCTCTGCAAAAACAATAATGGAACGGAAGGTGACATAAATTATTTGCAAATCGTTTGACATATGCAGGGCACTGTCCTCGCAATAATCACCATCAGTCTGTCAGTTTAAGATATGAACCATGCCACAGCCATTTTATATCACTGTGTTAAAGCTTTCACATGCTGTAATTTTACAGATTTGTTCTGTGGGGATCCACAGCAACACAAATCATATTGGATTGTGTTTAGTCATGTATTGTGTCGTGCACATTGCTTAGATAAAAACAAAAGCACACATTCCATAGGATGGGGGGTTTGAGGTAGTCTCTTCCATTTCCAATCTTTGTAAGTTGGTGCCCGAATAAAATTCCCCATCAATACGATCACTCAACTTGAGCTCATTCTCAAGTTAAGTGAGGCTATTTATGGGAGTGTAGCTTTCTAACTACCAAGTTATCCAGACTGTACAGAATTAAATATGGTGCATCACAAGGATATTTCTTAACTATGTTTTGTTAAATTCACAGTTAGTACACAAGTACCCAACGATATGTCATAACCTCCCATTAATTTTGTATATGACATTATTGTATATATTTTCAGCCCAAGACTATAACTGCAAATGGTGATTGCCTAGCAGGCTGTGTTGTCCTTGTTTGTATTGTGTGACTGAATGCCGTGCGTCACATTTTACTTATTGTGCACTTGATGCCAATTGGTGTTGAGAACTGCACTTTACAGTGTAACCATATGGAGCAAATGTTTGAACTGTGTCTGAGTCATTGCTGTATCGCACATAGTTGGAGCAATTGATAAATGACCTTTAGAGAGAGTTTCTCAATTTCCCAGAGTTTATAGGAAAACTATAAATTCTACAACATGGCACTCAGAATAAGAGTACGGAATTTTCAAGTAAAATATGATTTGTTTTATTTGGCAAAGTTACTTCCACTCCGCTCTGTCAACATCTGCATCTGCCGTCTCTTGTTACATGGCCCCTTAAAAAAGATTTATTGCATTTCCATCTTTGAAATAATATTTATTCATATGGCAGGTAGCCACGATCGGTATGTTCTTCATAATTATCGCTATACTGATAAGTGCACCGAGACGTGCATTTACAGACAAATTGTTTTAACCTGTCTTAAATGGTGCACTTAAACGGTACATCAGGGGATTTGACATTAAGTTTAGACGATTTCAGAAAATCTCTATAGTAGCATTAAATCGGAATATACTTGGCACTTAGGAAAAAAAATTAAACGAAAAATTTAAGCATGATGAGGATGCCAATACAATCAAACATTATATTTAAAGGACTAAATGCGAAGACAGAATTGTTTTTATTGTCTTCCAACAAACTTAACTAACCCATTATCCTGTGAGTCGCTGCCAGTTTGATGAACGGAGCGCTGCACTTCTGTCTTTATCCTTCTGTGGAGCCTGTTCAGCTGGACATTCGGACCTTCGGTGGCCTGGTGCCTACCTCCAACTCTCCGTGCTCCCTTATAAACATGTCCCTTACATTACTTCCCCCAACTCGGTGATCTTACCACCCACACGGTGCTCCTTTCTCTCCTGGAGCTTTTGCTAATTTATGTTGTGAAACACATCTATGCTGAGGTCAATTCTTTCATCTTTGTTAGCCTGTCAGGTCTTTGAGACCACGGTGTCTACAAGAGGCTCGGTAAATACTGGTTGAAATGGGTCATTTTCCACTATTGTTCTTCATCGCAGTTTTGTCGCGTATGGTCAGTAGTTACTGCGCATGCACCACCTCGTTTTCATTTCGCTGCCCTCTGCCTGCTTCTGATCTACATCATCCCTCTGCTAGTGCTCACCAAGGAGTCTAGGAGGAGGTTCCTGTTCCTTTTCCACCCCCTGCTTTAGTAGAGTGCACACTTCCTCAGCCCCGTGTCCGGCTTTTTTCTCTCTACTCTGGGATACTCCTTGTCCTCTCGCTTGTTTCTTACCAACAGGACTTTACACATGTTATTGTCTTCATGCCAATGTCTGAAGTTGTTTTCTTTTAATTTAGTTGTGATTTATTTTTTGTTTGTTAGTTTGACACAGGATCCCTTTATGTAGCCCTGACTGTCCTGGATTTTGTCTGTAGGCCAGGCTAGCCTCAGACTCACAAAAATCTATTTGCCTTTGCCTCCCAAGTGCTGTGTACCACGACGCTCTACTGTTGTTAGTTGTAATTCTTTTTCTTTTCTTTTTGTTTGTTTGTTTGTTTGTTCGTTTTGAGGCAGGATTTCTCTGTGCAGCCCTCACTGTCCAGGAACTTGCTCTGTAGACCAGGTTGGCCTTGAATTTATAGAGAACCATGTGCCTCTGTCTCCCAAGTGCTGGGATTAAAGGCTTGCACTACCACCCCCTTGGTGCTGAGGGTGGTGAGAGAATGAAGAAAGAACAGACACTCAGATGCACATATAGAAAAGCTGGGGTCAGGTGGGTTGTGTGCACTCTGATGGGGTGAAGTCAGCTACAGGCCAGCCTGGAACTCAGCATGCTTGTTACATTCAGCACCAGGGGAGGGGGCAGCCAGTCTGGGTAGAAGGCGGGGAGGCCAAACCTGCAGACATCCAGGGAGAGGAAGCTGCACTTGCTCATCTTTGTCTAGAATTCAAAGCACTGGAATGTGGTTACACACGCTGTCGGCATTCACACTTAGAGCACAAGAAGGCTTTGCTATGCGGAGCCTAACCTGTACTGTGAAGGCTTTGTCATTCCCTTGGGGTTCCTTAGCTCTCCACACGGTGACAGTACTTGGAGGTCCTGGTGTAGATGCTCATTACTGTGGTTTTACCACAGAACCGTGATTGCACAGACAGACAGACAGACAGACAGACACACACACACACACACACACACACACACACACACATGCAGAGAAGTATAGCTTGTGTCCATGTCCTGAATATAACCCTCAGTGTCTGTTTCCCTCCTCCTCTGCATTCTGCAATAGAAAAAATGGTCCTTCCATGGAAAGTTGTATGTGTTTCTACAGATCTATCTCTGTAGACTTCCCATTCCAGGTTTTCTTTTATTGCCCAGGCTATCCTTGACCGTGTGGGTTCAGTTTATCTTCCCATATCAGCCTGAGTATCCAGAGCTATCACTGTGCCTCTGGGCTTGGTTCTGGTTTTCTGTTTATTTTCATGTATCTTTTTTTTTTTTTTTGGTGGGGATTTAACTCAGGGTCTTATCCACTTTAGGTAAAAGCCCTAACCCAACCCACATCCATGACCCTCCCCTTACATGCACACTTTTGCTAATATACTCTTAGAATAGATGCCTAGATGTGAGATGTATGAGTTGAATGAGGTGACATCTTGCCAGCAGATTTCCCAATGGTCTCACTTTGTATGAATACAAACAAGTGTGCTTGTTTCCCCACGGCCTCAATGACAAAATATGGTTTCTAACTCCGACTTCTTAAACTTTTTTCCACTCAAGACTTCTTTTGCTCAAGAAACCTTTGCACGGCTGAAGGCAGACAGGCATGTGAGGTAGAGACAGCAGACACAGCAGACATTTACTTGCAATAAAGCATAAGGAAAAATCATTTTTACCCAACATATATATAATGTATTTATTAATGATGAAGGTAAATTTACACACTAATGAGATTATCTGCTTGTTTATTTCTCTTGAAATCTTGCCTGGACACTTGGTACGGCAGAGTGTAGAGCATTTTCACTGTTTTCCAGAGTTGAGTACCATTTTGATTTGATAATCAATGTCAAGAACTCTACATTTTAAAAACAAATGTTTATAGCTATTTCAGAAGCTGTGGGAAATTTGGCCCCAATCCTAAGCCAATATTATTGTCTTTTTATTTTCTAACTAAAACTTGTCAGCAATTCTAACAGTATTTTTTTAAAAAATAAAACTAAACTTTTTAACACAATACAACCCCCGAAGAGTTTGGCTTGTCATAGTGGGAAGATACTAAAAGGTCTTTCCATAGTTAAATAGAATGATTTTGTAAGAAGATAATCCTTCACATGCAGTTAAAACACTGAGATTCTCAGTGCACTGTGGCCTCGAATCTGAGCATATGTACGGATCATGAACAGTGCAGAGTCCCCATGCCCTGTGTTCACAGAGACTGCAGAGAAGTCTCACGGTGTGGCCCAGCACTGCCCAAACACACCGGCCTCCTGGTGCTTGGGAGTTTGTATCAATTCTTTGGTTATTGCACCTTCAGAAACCCTTTATTGTTCCCACAAAAATTTGAGATTATCACATTCTGTTATGTGACTTATATGGGGGTTTTAGAAGCTTAGTGATAATTGTCGATTTATATTTCTCTCATAGATAAGAAGTAGTTCCTTAGGCTGGAGAGATGCTCAGTGCTTAAGAGCACTGACTGCTCTTCCAAAGGTCCTGAGTTCAATTCCCAGCAACCACACTGTGGCTCACAACCGTCTGTAATGAGATCTGACACCCTCTTCTGGTGTGTCTGAAGACAGCTACGGTGTACTCATATACATAAAATAAATAAGTCTTTTAAGAAAAAGAAGTAGTTCCTCAGTTTAGTTTTAGAAATAAAGTTTATTGCCATGTATTTTACATTTAACAAATGTGAATTTTAAGTGTATAATCTGTGGGGTTTATAGAAATATATACTGTGTGACTGTCGTCCAAATCAACACGTTTCCCCATGATATTAGTGAATAAGCCCATGAGGACGCCCAGGGTTGCTGCCAGCGTGAAGAAGCGAAGGAAAGGCACAGCGACACACCGCTGACACACCGCTACCCACACGCCACGGTGGGAATGCACCTGTGCTGGTTTGGGTGACTCGAATCTCATACACAGCTCCTTGGACGCTCTCAGTGTTATCTAACTGAAAAAAAAGTTGTTTCCTATTTTTGTTACATTGTCTTTAAGTAGTTTAAGGTGGGAAGACAGGCCTCATTGTCTGAAGTAAGAAGCTCCTCTCTCGCTGTACTGGCAAGTTTTCCTTCCTTGGTTATGAGTTTGGACATCTTTCCAGATGGTTAAAGACAACTTGTCTTTTATTAGCCTGTTTTTCTGTGATATTATTGGATTCTCTCTCTCTCTCTCACCCTTTCTTTTCCTGTCTTTATATTTGCCGTGTATAGACACATACTATGTATACATATAATTTATAAAAACATGCATCTATCTGTAAGTATATAAAAGCAAAGATATTAACTATGAAATATTAAGATATTAACTCCATGAAATTAGTTGCTACTTTCCCACTGTCCTTGTGTCTTTATTTCCAGAGGACATTGTTTGCTATAGAGACACTAGTTCACTTATGTGTAAATGTAATATAAAAACTTACTAATTAAAGCCCCCCTCCCGCCCCGAGAGTGGAGGAGGCCATCCTTTTCATCTAGTTCTTGTGTAGTTTCATTTAAAAAACATAAAATTCTTTACCTGGCATGCATTCTGCTATGTGGATATGACAAATGCTTCCAGTTTGGCCTTTCTGACAAATAACTTGCCAGGTAACCCAATGCTCCTTATTAAAAAGTCAATTTTCCCTCACTGATTTAAGTATTTATTAAATCCTAAATTCGAAATATTTACTAAATACAAAATTTCTTCCATGCAGTTGTGTCTAACTCAGGCTTTCTTAATAGGTTCATGGTTCTGCTCATTAATGTACTGAAACTATGCTAATATTTGAGATTTGAGATTTGTAGGTTAGCTCTTTGTTTTCCTGGTTATTATAGATTTGTTTGTTGTCTCGAATTAACTTCATAACCTACTTGTTTAACTGTAGACAGGAGTGGAGAATGAGGGAAGGCACTTGCTATTTGACAGATAGAGATCTATAGAAAAACAGTCCCACCGGAGGAGCATTTTGCAGGTTAATTTTTGTGAAGCAGGTGTTCCACGGAGGCGAGATTGGAGTAAAGGTCACCTGGGAAGCTGGAACCTGACTGGGCCATTAACCTTGGTTTTTCACCTCACAAGCAAGAAAAACCCGGAGAACAGAAATCGGAACACAACCACGAAAGAAGTATCGGTGTATCTTATTGCTTCTGTGGGAGCCTAACTTTGTGTATCCCCATACAGCTGCTAAAGAAGTTGGCTTGTTCTGATTTTGGCATTTCCTGTCACCGAAAAGGAGAGGGTTGTCTGCTGCCCTTCATATCATTTGGTCTAGTCTTAGATATGTGTACTGAATGGCTGGCCACTGGCACTGATGGCCTGCTGTAAGCCATCTATCTGCTCTTGGCTTCGTTGGGAGAAAATGCTGGAAGAGCCACTATGTGTTGGTCAAGTCTGAGCCTTTGGAATCCATCAGGTCTGGATTCAAATCTTAGTAAAATCCTCATTATGTAAACATAGATGTCACTTTCCTCTTTTATAGTGAGCACTCTCTTGCTTTCCCCATAAATGTTGGGTTGTTTAACTATTATTATGTCCTGTGTCTCTATCCACTTTGTCTCTTGTTAAGGCATTGGTATTAACCGTCTCTGTAGAAAGCCAACAGTATATCTGGGAATGGCGAGTGTGATCTTGTCTTTCTCATAACTCTTTTTTTCCATGAAGTAACTTATATTGAATTTATGTCATTCTATCTAGAGTTGGAATGTTACAGGGAAAGGAATGTGTTTATTTCTTTGAACGAGTGGTATTAGAAACAAATCTAGAGAAGAGAGAAGCTGGTACCCTTGCTTCTTCTGTGGGAGAGTCTGCTGGAAAGGTTGAATTGATCCTGAAATATCTGTGGTTTCCAGAAGATGCACCATGTTCCTTCCTGGGTGCAGAGAAAACTCGAGATGGAAACCTTAGATCTAGCTGGGGTCTCTAGCTGGGCCAGGGACTGATCGTGGTTTTCTGAGTTTCAGATGACATAAACCCTTTAAGGCATAAAATCTGATATGATAAAACACAGCTAAAACGTTAAGCTGTTTTCCTATACAAAATGTGAATCTTTGCCCAGCAGATCCTGTTGGCTCACTGGCACCCGCTGTGTGCCAGCATTGCCAGGCCATGAGGAAACCAGCTCAGGTGAAGGCCTCTTGCTCTTGGAAAAACACTGGGGACTAATATCTAGATTGAAGGATTTAAGTTTTAGGTTTTCCTGCAAGCAGTGTCTGAGGGCCTGATGAATAGAAGGAAATAATAGGATTCTGTGAATAAAAAAGAAGAAAAAGCAACCTCATGATACACCAAAATGTAAAAGGTATAAATAGATAATTTTCTCAAAGACATCCATTTGGAAATAAAGTATGTGAATGTGATTGATTGACTTACGTTGGACCTTCAGTATAAACTAACTTTATAATGTGAATAAATGCTTAGTCAGAGGTGTTCCATGACCACCCATCTATGTGTGCACCTATCTATGAAGATAGGTTATTCTACATTAGGCCAAAATATTGGTAGTTTTATCGTTACCTTCAAAAAGTAAGATGAGTTCTGGTCAGTGTGCTAGTCAGGGTCTTTCTGAGCTATACCCTTCTGTGAGGCGTGTGACCCTAAAACACATTTATTCCAACGTATCAAACCCCGTACAACAAATGAGACCACCCCAAATCTTCGGCTTCTCAGTCTAAGGGCCTCAACTGCAACTTGTTTTTTCCCTTTGTTGAACAAACAGATGTGTGGATTTAATTCCTGTCAGTACACTCCCATTAGAAGTGCACATAAAATGCCACAGAGGTTTTGCTCTTCGTGGAGTGAAGGGAATTTAACAAAGCTAAATGCATAACCACAATGGTAGGGCCTTCTACAGAGGAGTTCTGAAGCCGCCCTCTGGGTGGGACCAGCTGCTGCTTTAAGCACTCACTGTCTTCAGGTGATGGCAAGCAGACTCATTAGCTCAAATTCGGTTTTTTAATCTATGAATTCAAGCATAGACAGCGGGTGAAGAGCCTATAGCATTGCTGGATTGCAAGATGTCCAATTCGATCTGAATTTCAGATAAATAATGAATATATATTTAATATAAGCATGGCCCAGGTATAACGCAGAATGTGGTAACTCAAAATTATATAGCCATTTACACAAAATTAAATTTAACGGATATTCTTTATATTTCTCTTTATAATTGTTTTCTTATTAAATGAAATGTCTGTTTTGAAAATAAAGTCTTTAGAATTTCATAAAATGTATTTTGACTGTATTCCTCTCAATTTCTCCTAACTCCCAAAGGAAAATAGAAATTTTATTATAAACTAAAAATTTTTATATGTGTGTGTATAGTAAAAGTGACTTCATGTTATATAAAGTGGGATGATTAAATCAAACTAGCTAGCATATTTCCTAATTTTTTTTTTCATTTTCAAGACAGAGTTTCTCTGTATAGCCCTGGCTGTCCTGGAACTTACTCTGTAGACCAGGCTGGTCTCAAACTCAGAAATCTGCCTGCCTCCGCCTCCCAAGTGCTGGGATTAAAGGCATGTGCCACCACTGCCCAGCTAATCTAAATATTCTTAAGAAAATAAGCTTTTAAAGAAAATTAAGCCTTTAAAAATTTGAGCTGCAGCCAGGCAGTGGTAGACCCCAACTTTAATCCCAACACTTTAATCTTGGAGGCAGAGACAAGCAGATTTCTGTGTTAGAGAACTACCCAATGAGTTTCAGGACAGCCAGGACTAATCAGAGAAACCCTGTCTGGGAAAAACCAACCAACCAAACAAACAAACAAAAAATTGACCTACACATTATTAAAACTAGAGCAATCCATTGTTGTAAAGCAGACCTCTAGAAACATACCTGTCAGTCTGAAGATGTTCCTGTGTTATTTGCTAAATTTGGCAGTCCTAGCCCTGGCTGTCCTGGAACTCACTCTGTAGACCAGGGTGGCCTTGAACTCAGAAATCTGCCTGCCTCTGCCTCCCAAGTGCTGGGATTGCAGGTGTGCGTCACCACCGCCCGGCGTTAAAAGGTTTTTGAAAGATAACTTTTTAACACTGCTTGTATTTAATTATCTGTGAGGTTCGGCACAAAAAAATGTGTCTAAGGTAAGTCCACGCCTGCATGTTCACATTGTCTTTGTAGACTCTGGTCTGTACATCAGAAGTTTTGTAGCACTTACTTACCTGTGCAGTTTAAGATCCCCAGAACGATTAAATACGATGAATTGTTCTGAGACTGAAAATACTCTGGGGCTCTTTTCCTTTCTCTCACGAACAGTCCAAAAGAAGCTGGCCTCACCTCCGCCTCGTGTTTGCTGCCTCAGCTAAAGACCAGGCGTTCCACCTCACTTCCAACAGGTCACAGTAGGAGCAGATCCAAGGCCAAATTCAGTACATGGCTTTTGTTAAATATTTCACAACTACTGAGTTTTTATGCCCAGAAGTTCCTTCTATTGAATTTTGATGTCCGATTCTGTCTCCTTCAGAGGGATTGAATCCACTCGTACAAAGATTCAATTTGAAACTTGTTATAAAGAACTCTCCCCCTGATGTCTGGACAGCCAGGGCCACCAGCAATGGTATTGTTCCTCTGTGTTGCTCCCATTGTAATGAGCATACAAGCCAAATCTTTAGATCTAGCACAAGGCTAATTGAAAGAAGCATTTCAGTTCTATTATTCAGTGGATGGAAGAGAAAATAGGGAATTAACATTTGATGTGCGCCTAGGGTCCACAATCATGCCAGATGAACAAGTACGCTGGGTCATAATTTATTTTGAAAAGAGGTCTTATTATAATACACAATGTTAAATAATGAAGAGTTTGCCAGCTATGCATCGGCTGACACTTTCTCCGGAGAGCTATCCTCTTTTCTAAATAAGGGTCTCTATCTCCAAGAGACCCATCCTTGGTGATGAGGAGAGCTGCAAGTGCTGGAGCACGCGTGTCCTATGCTTGGGCAAGCATCTGACTAAGAGAACTCTGTTACTAAAGGTCTAAACCCTGATCGAATGAGCTCTCTATGCATCTGCACAGGATCGCCTCTCTTCAGGGATGGCCTCTTCCCTTATATGAACATAAAATTCAAAGAAGTCACTTGTTCAGAGGAAGCTGATTCTGGTCTGGCCCAGATCACTGGTAAACTTCTATTAAGTTGTAAACATGATTCTCACAGATGATGTGTTTCTGTTTAGCCTGTGAATCTCCATCTGTCACTGAGGATTTGTGATCTCTTGTTGAAGGTTTCCATAGTGGCAAAGTGACCAGAAAGCAAGATATAAAATTTTATTCAGGCTAATACAAATCACATCCTCCTTTTTTAACCTTAGGAATTTTGCATGGGCTCAAGATACAGTTGTGTCTCTAAGACAGTTAGCTGAGCTCTTACTTGGCCCACATCCACTAATTATAAACTATTGAGATGTAAGTGCATTTTTGAAGCATCTATGCACCATAGTCATTAAGCTGCATATGTTTTCCAGATGTTGGCTAACTTATGCAAATCCCAGGAAAAGCGTTTTCCTTCTTTGGAACTTATAATGGTCTCTAGGATGCTGAAATCCCATAATTTTATTGATTCTGACTTTAAGTATTTCAAATGCCACCACAATGAAATTTAGGAAGACAATTTCTTCTCTCCAGATAGGGTTTTGAAAGCTCTCTGATGTTCTTGGAGATGATATCTAAAATGGTGGTCAAGAATGGGGAAATTTATTATTTGACAAGTAGGTGGGAACCATAGCTTGTAAGGGAGGCTGCCTCATAGCAGCAAGTCCTGGGAACACAAGTCTCAGGCCTTAATGGAGAGAACCAGGGAGGAAGGCAGACTTATTGAAGGACATTTGGAGAGCGAAAGGAGGGCAGTGAATGGTGGAGATTAGAATTGCTGTGTGGTACCTCCCTTGATCTTTCGCAGACTGCCAAATGATTTTTGAATCATTTTTCTTTTTCTTTTTTCTTTTCATTTCTTTTCTTTTCTTTCTTTCTTTTTTTTTTAAAGAATTTGAGATAGAATCTGGCCTTGAACTGGTGATTCACCTACTTCAGCCTTTTGAGTGCTGGGATTCTGGGCGCGGCCGTGACAGCTCCCTATGGTGATTCTGGTGAATGGGTTTCTTCTTGTGGGGCGGGGTAGAAATAATAGTGAGTGATTTTGAAGAAGGTTAAAGTTTTATACAATTCCTTATAATGCTGAGTTGGCCACTGAAAATATTAAATGAAATTTTTTTGGTTTTCATACCCTAGTGAGGCTGGGAAGACTAGTAGGTCCCATCCACTGTGTGATAGTCTATATTGTTGATCTCATAAGTGCTGGCAGGCAAGGGGTTCCAAGATCTCTTGGGGAAGGCGGGATCTGACGATTGGCGTGAACCAGTGTGACTGATACATCTGGGCAGTTAATACCATTGACCCTAGGAGCTTCCAGATTACGTAAGAACAGCATTAACACTCGTTAAATTACCTCTAAGACATTCTTTAAAAGTATGGATCCCTAGCTTTCTCGTGGAAAGTGTGATGGAGGAGGTTGGCAAGAGAGAGAGAGAGAGGTGGAGTAACATGGGGTCTGGGGATCTTTTGATAAATGTCTTTTAATAAATGTCTTAGTTACTGTTCTACTGCCATGAGGAGACACCATGACCAAGGCAACATAAAAAGAAAAAAAGGCGTTTAATTGGTTGGGTCATGTGGAGGCAGGCGGGCAGGTAGGATGCCAGACAGTAGCAGAGAGAGTTCACATCCAATCTAAAAGTTACAGAGGGAGAGAGACTGGGCCAGCTATCAGCTTTTGAAACCTCAAAGCCTACCCTCAGTGATATACCTTCTCCAACAAGGTCACACCCACTCTAACAAGGCCACACCTCCTAACCCTTTCCAAACAGTTTTTCTAACTGGAGAGCAAACTTTCAACTATATGAGCTTATGGGGACCATTTTCATTCAAACCACAACAGTAAGCATGACAGGAATCTTCTGACTGCCAAGTTAAATAGAAGATATTTATTTTTGATGGGATTACTATCTAAAATGCCCTGATTGGCCTGGTACCACCTACTATTCAATCCCTGGGATTTGCTAAAGAGACACATAACCTTTCTCAATCTATCTCTTATCTAAATGTTATAAATACTGGTACCTTTCCACTTTCCACCGTTATTAGGACACGATAATCCAAATCTCTTTGTCTGGTTGGTTTTCTTTCTTGAAAACCATTTCACTCATGGGCTTATTTTAGTTGCCTTTTATCTAAGCTTCTGGCACATGCAAACAATCAATTGTGGATCACAATTGCAAGCCATTTTCCAAACACAGATGCTCTGCCGTGTCCGAGAGAGGTGAGGGGGTTTGAATTTGATGTCTTCTGTAAGTCTCCGGCATTTGAATACTTGGGTGGCTGTTTGGGGGAGGATTTGGAAATGTGACCTTGTTGGAGGAGGTGTGTTTCTGGTGACAGGATTATCGTTGCAAACGTCCAGGCCAGTCCCTGTGCTCTTTCAGCTTTCTGTCTGGGGATCTCAGCTGTCAGCTGCTACCACCATGTTGGCCTGCCTGCTGTCATACTCCCTACCATGATGGACTGCTATCCCTCTGGGACTGTAAGCCTCAAATAAATGCTTCCTCTATAAGTTACCTTGGTCATGGTGTTTTATGACTGCAATAGTAAAGCCTTCACCTCTCCCTCCTACTTCCGGACGGCACCTCTCTGTCTATGTTCCGAGCGCATAGAACAGCTTTGTAATACCCATGGATTCCTGTAGGCCTACTGTTCTTTCTAGGATGCCAAATCTAAGTCCGTTCATGTCCAGAAAATTCTCTCCACTTCTTCTAGCCCACACAAGCCCTTCAGACAAGGGTAGGTGCACTTTCCCGTATAGTGTCATACACCTACATCTAGGGAAGAATTCACTAATTTCATGAGTTTGTATGTCACCTTGCTGGCCTACTAGCTCTGCATTCCCAACAGTATGCACAGCACTTGGCACCTAGCCTGTGACCAGTTTGAGAGAAACAACGTCTGTTATTATATTTTCTAGTGCCTGTCAGCATTTAAGCATATCTTTGCTTCCAGAAATGTACAGGGGCAGTGTCTACAAAGCAAGCCCTTGAACCCAGGCAGATCTAGAAACCTGGATCCTGGATCCTCGTAGATATTTGCAGGATTGCGCCGAAATGCTGAGACTCACCTTAGGGCATCAAAGCACAGGTGAGATCCTTCCGCTGTCTCACCTTGTCATTACAGTTTGGCTATCTTGGCATCCCCTGGCATCAGAGACCTTTCCTACGTGCTCTCTTGCAATTCACTTAAAAGATCTCCAGAGGATCCTGCTCCTGCTCTTTGTGGAAACCCAGAAAAGTACTTTTTGGTTTTACCCAGATAAATATTGATTTCTACTTCCTTTTTGTTTTTAGCTCTCAGATGTCTGTCCAAGCATGCCTTGTGCTGCTGGGGTAAGTCACTGACCAAAAACAACTTGCGAAAAGAAGGATTTATTTCATCTTACAGCTTCCAGTCCTTCATGAGGGGAACCTGGAGGCAGGAGCTGAGGCAGAGGCGGTGGCGGAACACTGTTTCCTGGCTTACTCTCACGGTCTATTCGTTGCTTCCTTATACAATTCAGGGTACTTGGAGACGGGGATGGCACCACCCACAGTGGGCTGGCCCCTCTCACACCAATCACTAGTTTAAAAAATGCCCCAAAGACTTGCCTACAGGTGAATCTGATTGAGGCAACTCCTTAGCTTACGTCGGTTCTTCCCAGATGACTCATTTGTGTCAAGTCAACAAAAACAAAACAAAACAAAACAAGCCCCATCTAGCATTCCTCTTCTTGACCAAAGAACAGGATTTTAAAGACAGATCAGCTAGATAGATCAGTACCTGTTTGGATATGAATGATTGCAAAGGAATATATTCTGTTAGATTAAAATGAAAGGAAAAGATATACAAACACATGGATTGGCATTCATTCCAAATAATGTTGTTTTGGAAAGCGTACCTTAAGAAGAAATACTTTCAGAATGTGCGTGGAAACATCTATTGAGAACATATGTCTGTCAACTCAACCCAGAGTCCCACAAAGGCCCGTTAGCCCTCAGCGCACTGCCCAGCTACTCAGGGGCGTCGCCTACTGTCTGCCCTTTACCCGTGCGATGGAGGCAGATGCGCTTTGTCTGCGTCCCGCTCCCTCAGCCCGTCCTTTGTCTACATCTTCTCCTTCAGCTGCTTCTCACTTCGCATCCTCTCAGAATTGTTCCCTGACCCCTCCACTAACCACCACCACCCCAGCCCTCCTGCCAGCACCTCCGAAGTTCTCTTCCAGCCTTTGTCAGGACCCCTGAAGTGCCCTCTCCCTGTCCCCGTCCCTGTCCCTCCCCCTCCCCTCCCTCTCCTTCTCCCTCTTTCTCTCTCTCCCTCCCCTTGCCCTCCCCTCCCTCTCCCTCTCCCTTTCTCCCCCCTCCCCTCCCCTCCCCCTCCCCTCCCTCCTCTCCCTCTCTCTCTGTCACACACACACTCACACACACACACACACTCTCACACTCTCTCTCTCTCTCTCTCTCTCTCTCACACACACACACACACACACACACACACACACACACAGCCTTCGTCATGGTCTGAAACACCCATCACATCTGATGTGCTTTCTTTTCCTTTGTCTGCTCACTGCCACATTATTAGCATGTAGGCCATTATCTGGGGATATGCTTGGAGATCAATCGATATTAAATTTAATCTATACCCTATGGTATATTTTTAAAACTACATTATTATAAAAGGAGGAATAACTTGGAAGATTGGGGAAAAAAAGGTTCAATTCTTAAATTATTGCATTGTAGGTGATTTCACCATTGAGATGTTAAAAAACCTTTCCTGAAACATTTCAGTTTAGAGTTATTAAGGCCTCTTAGACAATAGGATAATACTATTCATTCTTAACTATAAGAGAGGTTGGAAACGAGGTATTTAACAATGCGGTATTGCTTGATAAGTTACTGAGTCTCTCTATACTTAGGTGTTTTGCTGCACGCATGCCTCATGCATGCCTCATGCATGCTTGGTACCTGAAGAGGCCAGAAGAGAAGATTCGATCCTGTAACCTGGAATTACTGATGATTGTGAGTCACCATGTGGGTGGTGAGAATCAAATTCATGTCTCTGGAAAAGCAGCCACTGCTTTTAAATACTGAACCACCTCTCCAGCCCCGATAGCTAAGTGTAACTTTTTTCTTTTCTTTTTCTTTTTTTCTTTCAGAGCTGAGAACTGAACCCAGGGCCTTGCACTTGCTAGGCAAGCACTTTACCTCTGAGCTAAATCCCCAACCCCTCCACCCCCAATATAGCTATATATTCTATATCTTACAAAAATCAATTCAGTCATACATTGGATTATCCTAGGTGTTGGTTCCAGGATCACTTACAGACACCAAAATCACTTAAATTTAAGCTCCTTGTATAAAACAGTGGAGTGCATATCTACTATGAATAGTTGTTATTCTATACTGTTGACAGTATTAACAAGAAAAGGTCTGTGCTGTCTAATTTTTAACTTTTTTCTGGGTATTTTTATTGTGGAACCTGTGTATACAGAGGGATGCCTATATTGCTGCGGAAAAAAAAAGATGTTTCTGATGTTTTTGTCATTTTAAAACACAAGTATGCAAAATATTTTTTCACGTTGTTGTAGAGCATGGGGGAGAACTGGAAAGAAACATACGAAGGTGTTTATGAAACCCTGAAGCACATGCTTTAAATCAACTTCTCTGCCCACAGAGCTGCTAAGTGGAAGAAGCCAGTGGGGTGCAGGCCAGCTAACTCCACACCTCAGTACAATATCTAGCCGTCCTTAGACTCTCACCAGGGCCACTGCCTCTAACTCAAGCCCCTCTTCAGCTATGCACAGGGCTATACGTCTATAACCCCAGCAACTAGCACAAGTACTGGCCTGCCACATTAGGGGTGGATTTGAATCACAGCCTAATACAACCTTGGCTCTTCTATGTCATTTCCCTGGGCTGGTAGCTTGGTGCTCAGTGGGCATAAATCAGTTTTACAGGGAAGATATCACTGGAGAGGAATACCCAGTGTGCTTCCTACAATGGTGAGCTACCGGCTCTGAGTTGATTTGCACTGTTTATGTTCAAGGACTGGGACTATCGCTGTTGAACAGCATAAAAGGGGTTCAGCTAACAACAGACCCATTTCAAATCAACTCGGTAGCCAATTCCTTAGGCAACATTTCGACTAGGACATCCACTTGTATGAGGCCAAGTTCAGATAAAACATCTTCCGGAGAAAAGAAATCTTCATGGGTAAAAACGTCTTTGGATACATAATTAGTGCAAGACTTGAGCTCTCCACCAGAGTTTATAATCTCACAGGAGTGGTTTAGGAAACGGTCACCATTTGTTCTCCTGTTTCCTTAAACAGCTATCTCAGGCCCCAAGATGTCCTGTTTATAAACAGTCATCTAAGAGGCCAAGGAGCAGAGCAAGCCATGTGATGGATTACCGCAGCGGGCCGACTCCGCCTATCGTCCCTGCTGGCTCTAATTAAAAGATGACTAAGTCAGGGGTCTGAGGCAGGGATGACAATAGGACCAGCAGTCCCCGAAATAGCAAAGGAAAATGGATGCCTTTGAGTGATTGCATGATGTCTGGATTAATGACCAGGAAATGAGCGATTATTGCACACTTACAGCTAGGCTGCTTTGTAAGGCTTGTGCTGTGCTCGGAGCTGTATACTTGAACTTGGGGAAATTGAAGAGAGGAGTTTGCTCAATTATTGCTTGGCTGGATAAATGCATATCCAAGCAGGGCTTAAACTAAGGGGATGATCGGCTTTCTGTTACTGCTGTTTTAGCATTGATGTTTCTAAAATAGGCATAGTCCTATGAAGCTCATTTTGTAGGCACATGTAGTCTCCAGTCAGTTGTTGACGAGGAGAATCAACTTTTATGGCACTGCCTCTGCTCCTGACTTACAATAACGTTAGCTGGGATTTAAATAACTGCTTTTCTGTAGAGCCAAAGCCTCTCACCCCCACCCCGGTTTTGGTTAATATATTCTCGGAGCACTCCAATTTGGCAGTGACAGGCATCCTTATTTTTCTGTGGCTGATTGGTTCAGTAGGTTAAAGCATCATTCAAAGAGGCCAAAGTCCAGCATTTGATTCCCTTGTGGGGGTGAATTCTCTAGGCTGCCCGCCTCACCTCCGCCGCCATCTTGTAATGGTGTCCATTCATCACAGGCAGAAGTGGGAGGAAGGGTGAGGGAGGATTAGAGCAAATCCATCATTGCTACTGGAAATCTAACTGGTTGTGCCCACCTCCCGGCCTTGTGGGCAGGAGGAGGTCGGGTGTCTATGCAAACAATAGCACCACATGTAGATAGAGAAACTGAGGGTCAGAGCACATCCGTTTTGCTGGATTAAAAACAAAACAACAAACGCCATCCTCTTAACAAAAACAAAAAACAAAAACAAAACAAAACAAAAACCAAGCACACAAATGAGGAGCTAACACAGATTTTCTTACCTTTAGGTCAGTTTGATTTTCTTAGACATATTCTAAAAATGCTAGCCACCGTTTAGCCTGAATTACCCATGGGTGTCTAGTTCTTGAACTAAGATTTGTTCTAAAAGCTATCACAAATCCTCGTGCGTATCTTCTGACAAGGAATGGCCTGTCTTAGGAACCTACAAGGAAGAAGAAAGTAAAATATGCTTGCCCACCACACATGTCAGAAGGTAGATGTTTTGGCTGAGCTCTATATAGGGCCTTATATACGGCCTAGTGTTATATTTGCAGGATGTTCGTTCTTAGAGCGACTGCCCTTCTTTTGTGAATGTCTTTGACTCTGGCTAATGCCAACCCTCTGCCTTCCTCTACTTATTACTTATTGTTGCTCCAACAGGTGTTGCTTCTGAGAGACGCCACTGCCCTTGTCCTGTTCACTGTCCTGTCAGACCCCCCTCAGGCCCCTTGGGGGGGTTCAGCCATACTCTACCCCAGACATCTCATGGCTACTGAGCTACTGTGCTGGCTCTCTGTGAGGCTGAGAAAGCCTGTCCTGCATTCCCCACCGTCCGGCTGCATGCTGTATTCTCTCCTCGCTGCCTTTTGTTAGCCTCAGCTGAGTTGCCCAGGAGCAGCAGCGGGGTCTTGCAGATGGTCTTTATGTGCTCTGATGGGAGCCGTTTGGGGCAATGTTCCAGTGTGCTCTGTCTGCAGATAACCAGGAGGGCTCCGGTTACAAGACAACAGTCTCGCACTTCTAACTTACTTCCTATGGATGAGTGGCCTCCAGGCTTGGGCTCATCTGGTCCTACTTTGTCTACCAGTGTTATCCATATCCAGGAAGGAAATACCCAGTTCCCCTGGCCCGAGGATGCTGCAACAATATTGCATGGACCAAATTATAGTTTCATTGCTTTTAGCTGTGTGATGTTAGATTAGTTACTTAACCTCTCGGACCTTTACTTTTAAAAATCTTTCAAATGAAATGCTGCTACATAAATCATGTGTGGAGGGAGGATTTACTTGGTTGGTTAACATGCTAAAAGTCCACAGAAAAGGCTGGGCAGTGTGTGCTATGTAAATGCTCACAGGAAAGCATTCCCTCTCATCTTTCCTCTGACTATTCTTCTGGGAAACAAGAGCTTGAAGCTGCCCCTGTTTCTCAGTCCTTGGCAAAAAGGCGAAACAGTAGGGCTAGTAAATATTCCACACCTTGGGCTTGCTTCCAACTATCCTCCAAGCTCAACCACCAAAGAAGCCAGCACCCTGTCTTCTGTGCTGAGAAACCTCTAGGCCAGTGGTTGTCAACCTTCCTGATCCCACGATCCTTTAATACAGTTCCCCATGCTATGCTAACTCCCAACCATAGTTATTTTGTTGCTACTTTGTAACTGTAACTTTACCTTTGTGAACCACAATGTAAATTGCTGGGTTTTTTTTGTTTTTTTTGTTTGTTTGTTTGTTTTTGTTTTTTTTGTCTTAGGCAACCTGCAAAAGGATCATTCAGGCCCCAAAGGGGTCACAACCCACAAGTTGAGAACTAGTGTTAGAGACCCTTAACCCGGATATGAAAGGGAAGGGAAACATGCTTGCATCCAACCGACTGTCCTCAGAGTTTCTGAAAACAATCCATTTGCAATTTGGAGGCTATGTTTTGTTCCAGCCCAGTGTAAAGAACTTAGCAGGACTGCCGTGAAAGGGTGGGGAGGGAGGAAATTATCTACTGGTAGCAGTTCTAATGAAGACATAGCAATCTAAGTCCAGAGTGTAGAAGTAAGTCCGTGGCTTTGGATGATCGGAACTTATGACAAAGTTTGGCACATCTTTTGACAAAAATGCCAAAAATTTGTTTGAAGAGATATCCTCCGAATCTCGAGGCGGTGTCCTTTTAGCTTCTTCGATGGCTTTTTCTGAGGTGGCTTCTGTATTTCCGACTAGATGATGGCTGCACGCTCTCTAGTCATCAGCTTCAACCGCTGTCCTGCGATTACCTGCGAGGGTGGGGATCTTTCTCTTGGTATCTTCCAGTCTCTTTAGACCTGTATTTCATACAGTTGAGACTAGTATCTCAGAGCTCATACACCTACGACTGCTGCTGCTGCTGGAGCGAGGCCACACCGTGGTCAGCTTTCCTCTAGCATGGGAGTTTCACATTCTCTGGCTGTCTATGCCTTTGCGTTCTCTGCTCATCTGTTTTTCCAGTCTCTGATGCTCTCAGTGCCATCCGCCCCACGGACATCCTTGATATGCCGCCAGTTCTCACCCCCAGCATTCTCCTCTTATGAAACCTCTCTCCTGGGCCCTGGACCTTCTTGCTGCCAAGAGAGAGGTGGACAGGCAGGTGGATAAGGATCCCGAGGAAAATGGGTGGAATTAGTAATTATGTTTATATCCTGCAACTATTAAATGGCTTTGTCTGCCCCCTACCCCAAGAGTGGTTTGGTTACAGGTTTATAAACGGAACATTGTTCCCGGTGCGTCTTGTCTTCTGCCCCTGATGTAGCCTTTGAGAAGTGTTTTTATGCCTGGTCATTCATAAGCACCTGGTCTCTGACCTGTCCATTTGAAAATTATTAGAACTTTTCTCTTCCTTTCTGGTAGTGTAAAATTTCCAGATGTGGGCATTTTTCATTAATTCTACTAGGCTCTTAGAGGCCTCTCATTCTTTAGAGTCACAGACTTCCAATCTAAGAGTCTTTTTACATAATTTAGGTGATAATTTTTTAAATTGTCTATTTCTTATATTTTTCCCCCTTGCAGTTTCCTTTTGACTATCACAGTTTTCTTTCCCAAAAGATTTTCCTTGTGGGCTTCCTTTCCCCCTTTTATGACATTTTATTTATGAACTCAAGGTTTCCTTTTATACTGCGGAGGATGCTAACTGTAGCATTGGTGTTGTCTTTTCCCTTCTGTGTGGTTTCTTGCTCCAACAGCCTTTCTTCATTATACTGAACCCTTTGGCTTAGGTTCCTGTCTTCATGTTGGAAAATTCCCTTAAAAGTCTAGTACTTTTGCTATAGGCTTAAAAGCAAAGGTCATATTATAAGTTATTTGTAATACATTTTATCTTCTAAATAGGACTTGTCCTTGGTTTTCTAATATATTTGATAAACTAGTCAAACAATAAATTCACTTACAGTTATACTTCCTAAAAAGAATCATTATTTAAAAAGTCATGTGTTTGAAACATACATTGATGCAAATGATTCCATAATAAGTTACAATGTTTGAAATCTGTCTTGCCATGCTATTCCTAGGCCACTGATATCTTTATGCATGAACACACACACACATTCTGCATGAATGACTGTGATAGGTATTTAGCCCCAGACGAAGGCGGCTTCTGGCTTGTCACTACTAAAAGTCAGACTGCATGAGGCCCCGCCCCTACTAAAAGTCAGACTGAGTGAGGCCCCGCCCCGGTATTCCACCTCTGCCTGCTTGGTTGCTCTCTTAGGAAGAAGTTTCAAAAACAAATTTACTGGGGAAAGAAAGGGAAAAAAATTAAAAGATTCTAGAACAGAAAACTTCATTCGCCCAGGACTAGCCTTGGGCAGGTCTCAGGCACTGGGGCTGTGCCATCCAGCAGTGTGCTGAGTAGGATCAGGCGGGCTGAGAGAACAGCCTCCAGTTTCACCCCTCCCTCAGCCTGTGGCCAGGCTGCCCACGACTTGGGCTCACTGTCTAGAAAATTGGTTTGTCTTGGATTCATTTGACTGAGTACCTCAACACAGGTACATTTATGTATATAGGGGGAGATAGATAATAGCTAGATTAATAGATAGACAGATGATAGATAAATGATAAATATATGATAGATGATAGATAGCTATGGATATACTTTTATTACATAGATTGTATAAACCAAGCCAAAAAATTAGAGATCATCTAAGTGAAAAATTAAGATTTTCTGCCTATACTGACATGAATCCTTTCTGTTTTGAAGTCCACTGGTCTGGAATCAAGGGTCCCATTTCATCTGCAAAATGAGAGGTTTTTAGAAACACCTCAGCAGCCAAGGGATCACAGGGAGAATAATGGAGTCTGGGAAACTTAGGTAAACGTTCTTTATTCTTATTCCTTCATCAGCACCCACCTAAACCTTTCTGCATTACAGGTTACCTGTCGCCTGTCACTAGTGGGAAGTTCATCAGCTTGGCTCTGCTCCCAGGATACAGCTCCCAGGAAAATGACTCTCTCCTATGCCTTAGGAGAGCATTGCACAGACAGTCCGTTCACATCCTCAGAGTCTGGGGTCAGCAATGGAATTTTCAGATTAGTTGCAGATGCCCTCCCCACACCCTCCTGCGTCAGCTTTAGTAACTGGATGCACTTTAATTCAAAAGGAAACTTCGCAGGCCATTGAGCTTCAATACAGTTTAATACCTTAAGGCTGTGGGGCTTGAATTCATCGAGAAGCCTGAATAAACGTTTTCAAATAAAATGAATCACAACATACATTCTTTTGCTTTGCTGCAAGTTTGGTTTTGGTTTTGTGTGCAAGTAACAAAACAAACAAAACAAAAAACCCAAAAAACAAAAACACAAAAAACTCACTCTTGCTCAGGCTGCAAATGTCCCAGCGGGTGGCCCGCCCTTGACTTGGGTTTGTCTGGCCAAGTCTGAGAAGCTTGGCTTGTTCTAGAGGGAGGATCCCAGTGACCCTGGCTGCTTCCTGCTTGCAATTTTCAGATAGTCCCAGATGGCCAGTTTGTGTTCTAGGCCAGAGTAACTCTTTTGGAGAATGAATAATATTTTCTTAAGTGCTTTTAAGTTGCCATTCATTTCCCATTTTAAAAATGATTTAATGAGTGAAAATATGCTGTTTATAAGTCCCTTAGTGCATATTTTTTAGAATGGCTGAATGAGTCGCTTTGTTTACACACATTTACTACAATGGCCAAGGGAGATGTTACAACGGTCAGAAATCCCTTAAGATGTGGAGAAAAATCCTATCAGCCTGGTTATTTCTTTGAGCATCAAGTCCCTTTAACAAATGACTCACGAACTTGTAGACCATTGCCCCCACTTTAAAATGGGGGACATTAAGGCTTTCAGATACACAAATGGCTTGTCCCAGGGAAAGCCAAAGGCAGGGGCTAATCAGGAACACAGTCAGCCGCTGCGTCGTCTAGCTGATGTGCAGCCTGAAGCTGAGCCGAGTACTGGGCGCGCACCCTTACACTGGAGCGCATGCGCCAAGAAAGTCAGGAGCCGCCACAGGAGAACTTAGAACCCACGCTATTTTATCTCTGTGGAGGCAGTCAGCCGTGTACTGTGGGCGAGCGAACCATGGTGTTTCTCTATTTGTTAGCCAGATCCCTAAATAATCTCTTATTAAGTAGATTCCTGCCAGCCATATGAGTTATTGTGTGTGGTTTAAGGAAATAAAACCACATTGATTTAAAATATTCTCTAATTCAGATAAGACCGAATTAAGGAGCAGTGCAGTATTGAATGTCATTTTTCATGGGGAAGAAAGTGCTAGCTTTGAATGTCTTAATTTGAAAAATTAGCTCTACTTATGAATTTGTTGTTATCTAATCTTTCTGGGGTTCTGAATACTTTCATTCTGCAAAATTAACAACCATTCTAATTTTAAGTAGGAAATTGCATTTAAAAAAATCATTTTCCACGAAGAGGAAAATTTAACTCTATTTTTGAAAACAGTGTCTGCACGAGCCATCTGTTAGGAACAGTAAGAGGCTGAAAGGAAATTTAACTGAAAACTCAATTACTTGGTAAGACTGTGTCATATCATAGTTAGTCAGTGTTCTGTTGCTGTGAAGAGACACCACAGTCAAGGCAACTTAGAGAAGAAAACATCTCATTGCTGGCTTGTATACAGTTTCAGAGGGTTAGACTGTTATCATCCTGGCTGGGGGCAGGGCAGTGTGCACACAGGAATGATGCTGGAAAAATTGCTGAGATTTTTACATCCTGTTTTGTATGGAGAGAGGGAAACAGTGTGCCTAGCCTAAGCCTCCCTCCCCTCCAATGACACACCTACTTCAACAAGGCCACACCCCCTAGTCCTTCCCAAACAGTTCAGTTAACTAGGGACCAACCATTCAAACATATCACCTATAGAGGCCATTCTCATTTAAACCACAATTGTTTTATTGATTTTACTTATTTGTTTATTATTCTTTATTTTTTGAGATAATCTAATCTAATCACAACATTTTCCCCTTCCATCTCTTCTTTCCATCCATATATCCCACCTTTCAAATTCATGGCCTCCTTTTTTTTCAATTGTTGTTACACACACACACACACACACACACACACACTTCTAAATATATAAATAAACCCTGTTCAGTCTCATATGTATATTTTCAGGGCTGACTACTCGGTACTGGATAGCCAATTGATGTGTTCTTCCCTGGTGTAGACTATAATTTCCCCTAATCTCAGCATTTCTTAGTTGCATGTAGGTTTTTGTGTATATAAGACTGAAGTTTTGGAAGCATTCCTTCATCTACTTTAGTGTGAATATTGTTGTTATTCTTATTTGAGCTATGTTTAGGCAGTCATGTTGGTGAGACTTTTTGTGTGTAGCTCATGACATTTCTAGGAGACACAGTTCCACAGCAAACTCCTTGATCCCTGGGCTCTTGAAATCTTTCTGTGTCCTCTTCTGCGATGATGCCCAAGTCATCATAGGTCGGGGAGTTAAACTGTAAATGTATCAATTAGGACTGGGATCTACAACTCTGCATTTTGATTGGTTGTGGTTTCCCGTAATTGGTCCTCATCTGTCCCAAGGAGAAGTTTCCTTGATGAGGAGTAAGAACTACATGTATCTGTGTGTCTAAGGACAGATAATTGGAATATACTTAGGGATTGTGCTGGTTCAGTAGAGTGGTGTTTTGGAATTCTTCACCAAGATCCATGACTTCATTAGCCATGCATAGTTGGCTAGGATTCTAGTATCAGGCATGATATTATTATTATCTTTATCATTATCATTATTATTATGTGTGTTAATGGATGTGCGGGCTATGTTTGTGAGCACGTATGTAGAAATCAGAGGACAATCTGGAGTATTATCCTCTGGAAGACCCATTTGCATATCTATCATTGATCTGAAGCTCATCAATTCAACTTACCCTGACTAGGCAGTGAGCCCAAAGGGTCATCCTGTCTCCATTTCCTGGGCTATATGCTGTGATACAAAGCAAATTTTTTGTGGGTTCCATAGATCAAATTCTCTCTTCTTCTTCTTCTTCTTCTTCTTCTTCTTCTTCTTCTTCTTCTTCTTCTTCTTCTAATTGGATATATTCTTTATTTACATTTCACATGTTATCCCCTTTCCGTTTCCCCCCGCCTCCCGGATAGCCCCTATCCAATCCTCCCTCCCTTATTTCTATGAGGGTGTTCCTCCACCCACCCCACTCCTACCTCTCTGCCCTCGATTCCCCTACATTGGGGCACTGATATCCAATATATACAAAGAACTCAAGAAGTTGAACTCCAGAGAATCAAATAACCCTATTTAAAAAATGGGCTACAGAGCTAAACAAAGAATTTTCAACTAAGGAATATTGAATGGCAGAGAAGTAGCTAAAGAAATGTTCAATATCCTTAGTTATTAGGGAAATGCAAATCAAAACAACCCTGAGATTCCACTTCACACTAGTCAGAATGGCTAAACTCAAACTCTCTCTTCTTGGTTTTATGGGAAACATTTTACCAACTGAACTATCTCCCCAGACCTGGTGAACTATTTCAACAGATCTTTTGACTCAAATTAATCCAAATTATCAGACTCAGGCCACAAAAGATTATGCATTGTAGAGGGAATTTGACACAGGCCAGTCATGAGAAAACTCAATTTTTTTTCCAAAGAGTTAAAGTCTTGAATTGCTAAGCACTTAAAGTAGAACTCTCTAATATTTTAAGTTATTTTATTATATATAAATATAAATAAAAATTATTAATTTTGTATGTATGAGTGCTTCGCCTGCATGTATGTATGTATGTATACCACGTGCATACTGGTGCGAATAGAGGCCAGCAGAGGGCACTGGGTCCCCTGGAACTGGAGTTCTAGATGGCTGTGAGGCATTATGTGAGTGCTGGGAGTCAAACCTAGGTCCTCCGGAAGAACAAGTGCTTTAAACCACTCCCTAGCCCCCCTCCTTTTTTAAAACAGGGGAATGAGGTCACTATAATTCTACAGCGCATCTCAGGAGCAGACAGCAACAATGAATTGACTGGAGGGGAGGGGCTCCCGCTGGCCAGTGTTCAGTACATCTATGCCCTTCCGTGGCATTCTGTATCAAACCCATTCCTTGGCTCCTTGAGAAGAGGTTTCCATCCGGCAGATCTCATTTCCTGTGCAGCGGTAATAGCACAATGAAATTTTATCAGGTGCGCGGTAATGTATAGTCATCAATGAATCTAACAAGGATACATTTTATAAGAAAATCAATAAAAGAAAATGGTTATATTGTTGACTGGAGCCAGCATGCAGAAATGAAAAATAGGGAGGAAAATATCACTTTGCATTGGACAGGGTTTCAGAGCACATAACAGGCTGCGATTGTCTCTTCAGAGTTATTAGGTATCGAGAGAAACAACAGCCAGCGCAGGGATAAAAATATTTCAGCCCCTTTAAGTGTCAGAAACAACCGTGGAACCACTATTTCATCCCTAATCTATTGTTTGAATAAAGTGCCATTTCCTGGCCCACTGAATGTTTGTTTTTAGGTTGACAGGAGCCAGGAGCTGCAGTTTGGAGCAGGATCACATATGGGAGGTGTTATTCAAATGGTGAATTGAAAAAGAAAATCGGTGCCTCTGGGAGGTGGTGGTGCACGCCTTTAATCCCAGCACTCAGGAGGCAGAGGCGGGCAGATCTCTGTGAGTTCAAGGCCAGCCTGGTCTACATAGTGAATTCCAGGACAGCCAGGGGTACACAGAGAAACCCTGTCTCAAAAAAAAAGAAAAAAAGAAAAAAAAGAAAGAAAGAAAGAAAGAAAGAAGAAAAAGAAAAAGAAGAGAAGAGAAGAGAAAAGAAAAGAAAAGAAAAGAAAAGAAAAGAAAAGAAAAGAAAAGAAAAAAAAGAAAGAAAAGGTAAGGAATAAAAGAAGGGGGCAGGGAGAGAAAAGAAAACAAATTGGTAAAGATGTCCATCAGATACCTAGAAGAAATGAGAGATAAAGCTTTGAACTTCTGACAACTGGGGATATTTTACTTGGACATCTGTGCACTGTTGTTTGGATACAAGAGGGACTGTAAAGAACGTGTCTTAGAGAAGGAGAAATTGATGTGTGCTGTCAAAAAGAATAGAAAACAAATTTTTAAACTATACTTAGCCCTAAGACTATCTTAAAGATTGCATCCCCTTCACCCTCTTGCAGTCACCTCTTCCTCCTGTTCTGAAAAGCATGTTCACTTAGATCTGGGGAGTTTGAAATTATTTTTCATTACATTTCAGATGCACGTTCCCTTTCATAATTGTATTTGCTCCTAAAATATGCATTCATTTTCTATCTCCATTCTATTATATTTAATCCCGTTATTTTATTCTTTCTAGTTTAAAGGTATATGGTTTTAGTTTTTAATTTTTGTGGTTGCTTTTGGTTTTCTGAGATGGGGTCTCATGTTGCCCAGGACGGCCTTGAATTCACTGCGAGTCAGAGGACAGCCCTGAACTCTGGATCCTCCGGTCTCCTCCATCTCCCAAGGGCTAGGATTACAACTGTACACCAGCATGCCAGGCTGATGTGTAAAAATGTAAAAGACAAATCATTTCAAACGCTCCTCTCAGCTGTCTTCAACACAACTCCTTTACATTCTTCAAATACACAAACTCTAGGATGCTGTGATCACTTTTGAAACCAGCCTTATGTGCGATTCAGTGTTTTCTTTTTTTGTTTGTTTGTTTGTTTGTTTGTTTTTTGCTTCAGGCACCACCTGTTTCCTCCCCTTGGTCACGTCTCTCTTCCCCTCATGGCTGAGACAGGGGACAGGAGGACAGGAGGTCCTTTTCTTTACTGATACTGTTTCCCCAGGAACCTGTTGCTTCCTTTCCTTTCCTTTCCTTTCCTTTCCTTTCCTTTCCTTTCCTTTCCTTTCCTTTCCTTTCCTTTCCTTTCCTTTCCTTTCCTTTCCCTTTTCCTTTCCTCCTTTTTCCTTTCCTTTTTCCTTTCCTCCTTTTTCCTTTCCTCTTTTTCCTTTCCTTTCCTTGTTCCTTTCCTTTTTCCTTTCCTTTTCCCTTTTTCCTTTTTCCTTTCCTTTTTCCTTTTTCCTTTCCTTTCCTTTTTCCTTTCCCCTTTTTCCTTTCCTTTCCTTTTTCCTTTCCTTTCCTTTCCTTTCCTTTCCTTTCCTTTCCTTTCCTTTCCTTTCCTCTCCTCTCCTCTCCTCTCCTCTCCTCTCCTCTCCTCTCCTCTCCTCCCCTCCCCTCCCCTCCCCTCCCCTCCCCTCCCCTCCCCTCCCCTCCCCTCCCCTCCCCTCCCCTCTCCCCTCTCCTCTCCTCCCCTCCCCTCCCCTCCCTTCCCCTCTCCCCTCCCCTCCCCTCCCCTCCTCTCCCCTCCCCTCCCCTCCCCTCCCCTTCCCTCCCCTTCCCTCTCCCCTCCCCTCCCCTCCCTTCCCCTCCCCTTCTCTTCTCTTTTCTTTTTCCTTGCTCTTCCTTCCTTCCTTTCCTTTCTTTCCTTTTCTTCCTTCTCTTTTTTTCTTCTCTTAAATTTTATTTATTTACGTACACCCCACACACTGCCCACTCTCTGGGTCCCCTCCTCACAGAGTTCCTCCCTCTCCCTCTCCCCTTCTTTTGTCATCTGCTGACTCTTTTGTCTTTGCTCTGGTCTATTCATAGACTTGTGACAGAGGTGCAAATCTTCTCTGAAGCACATCAGGTACCTGGGACACCCCCTTCTCTCAGCCCAAAGTAGAACCATGGACCCCTGTTCACCCCTAGGCTGGCTGCTCTAGAGATCTTTTTACAAAGCATTCTGAGAGTCCCTTTGCCTTTCTTCACAGGGATCCCAGAAGCTCCTCTTTCTTGATGAGCCATCCCTTTTGTATTGTAAGTCTGTGCTCAATCAGCTTTCCAATAAATAGTACAAAAAAAAATGCCTTTCTGTATTTGCATTTGCAAGATTTTATTTTCTTTTATTCTTACAGTGGATCAGCATATTGCAAGGAGAGAACCTTAATATTCAGATCACCTCTCTCTCCACTGTCTTGTCGCCACCAATCTGCTTTCCAGTTTCCTCTCTGACAGGAAGGTTCCTGACACTTTCCTGCGCGCGTTCCTCTGCTTGTGACTAAAGCGTCCTCTGTGTCCCTTGGCTTCCAGAGTTCTGGAACTCCATGATTCAGGGCACTGCTGGCACGCTCTTCCTGCGGTGGGTGTGTGCCTTCCCTCCCTCGTTCTCTGTCATTTCTCTTTCCCTGACTTTCCCCCCCCCTTTCTGGTGTCCTCCTCGCCTTCTGTGTTCTCTTTGTAGAACTGATCAGTTAGTCTAAACTCTCCACCCTAGTTCTCTTCATGTCCACATCTAGATAGTTCTTGGATCTTTCTTCAACATTGTCTTCTGATCACTCTATTGCTTTTCGTTTCAGAGATTATTATTTCTATGACTTCTTTATTATTTTAAAAATATTTCTTTTAACATTTTAAAGGACCTGGCTCAGTTTTTAAGTCCCCACTTTGTTCCTGTCTCCCTAGTCTTATCACTGTTTTCTCTCCTCAAGCCTCCCTCTCTCTCCTTCTCACTCTCCGATTCCCAGTTTCCTTCCTTCTCCTCTTTCATGCTCGTGGTGTTTTCTAAACATCTAGTGACCATTATTTCTCTGTTTGTGAGTTCGAGTCTGTGCTGTGTCCTGGAAGCTGTGTGTGTGTGTGGGGGGGTTGGGTAGGGGGGTGGGTGGTGTGGTGTGGTAGTGATGGGGGTGGGAGGGAGGGAAGTGTCAGCCTCTGCTCTGTCCACCCCAGTCCCCACCAGTTTTGATATTAGGTAACTGGATTTCATGTGAGGGACTAGACGAGGTGTTTGAAGTTCATGGGTTTCTCCAGTATGGTTAGTTTTCTTACAGAGGAATCTAGCTTGACAGCCATAGGCAAGGCTCCCGGCTTCTTGATGGTCAGCAGGGGAAGGGCATCATTCATGTGGAGACTCTTTCCTTATCTCCAACTCCGCTGCAGGCCGGGCATCTCTAATCCCCAAGCTGTTCTGGGTTCTGTGCTGCAGTTATGTCTGCTCCTCTTCTTTCCGTCACTACCGGCTTCAGTTTCTGTGTCCTTGACTCAGCCCAGAACTTGAGATCATATATCTTTCTTTTACCTGTTACTTTATTATTATCATCACCATTATTATTATTTATTAATAATTTTTAGTTTTGGGAATTGAATCTACAGCTTCATGCAAGCTTGACACCCTTCACCTGTCTCGTACCTTTTATTTAGAGTCGGGTCTTCCTAAGTACTTGAACTATTTGGGGGGTGGGAAGACCGAATTTCTTGTAACCTAAGCTGGTCCCCAACTTACTATGAGGCTGAGGTGGCTTTGAACTTTTGAACCTCTTGCCTCTGCCTTTCAAAGGCTCTGATTGCAGGCATGTGTTATCAGGTATGATATCAAGCCCATATTTCTCCCTGCACAACTCCCACAAGGACTCGGGTGTAAACGTTAAGGACCCATTTATTCTCAGAGAGGCCTCTCCCCCTACCCTCCACCCCCCCAGACACCAACTGTCCACACCATCTTCACCTGGGCACTTGGCTGTTTACCTTCACTCTGGCTACCATGGATCCACATCCACGGTGGCTTTATCGTCTTTCTATTTGCCACCCCATCCCTCTTTCTCCATCTCTGCGTCTGGTCCTTGTCAAAAGCTCCAGCGATCTCTCCGATCTCTCCGTTAGGTTCATTTATCATCGTTTCCAGCTCCTGGATACTTCGATTCACAGTTGTATCTATTTTTCCTTTGAAGTATGTCTTTTATCCATCCTGTCCTTTTCGTGTTGGCTCCAGTTTCTCTCAACAGGGGTTTAAACTCTGAAGTTCCTTATACACCGTTTTCATCACCAATTTTTATCACCTAAAAATCCTCCGTGTCTCTTTCCCAGATAGTGAAACCGGAAGCGCCTCCTGTACTGACAGATCTGCCATTAACTGATTGCTTCACCGTCCGCAAATTCATCTTTTAAGGTTCAAACAAAGCATAGGTCCTTCAGGAAGCTCCGCGCCCCTCTTCTGTCCTTCACAGGCTGGTCTGTTTCACTCTCCCCACTTTTCTCCGGTTTCTATGGTGCTCCTGACTTGCATGACCCCAGGCCTAACGGCCACCTCCGTCTCACTGGTCCAAGTGCATCTCCTCTCTTCTCGCTCAGAGCCCACCTCTCTTACTCCAGCCTCCAGCGGTAGCTTCTAATCTTTTTTTTTTTTTTTAAATCCCATCCCTGCTTGGGTGACAGTTCGCGACACCTGAAGGCAGCTCACCAGGTCAGAGTTTTTCCTGTCCAGGTAGTATAGTTTGTTTGACCCTCTTCCAAGCGGCTTGGTTGATTTTTATTCTTCAAGTCATCTCAGTTGGCTTGATCCTCTTTTAAGCAACTCAGCTTTTTTTGAGAGTATATCTTAGCAGTTGTTAGAGATTATATATGCTTGAGGAAGAAGGGTCCTTTTGAATCGTCTCAGCTTCCATGGAGGAAGTATTTAAAAAAAAAAACTATGGAAATAAAACATATGACCTATATAAACCACTTTTAAGAAAACTCTGATAATATCCAGAAAACTCTCTTCTTCTAGACAGACACTTGTACATTCATTTCTTTCTTTCTTTTTTTTTTGTTAGTATTTTTATACTAATAGACTTCATTTAATTTTAACAATATATTTTCTTTTTTTATTCACTTTACATATCAATTCCTGCCCCCTCCCACAATCCTGTCCCCATCCCGTCTCCCCTTCTTCCCTGAGCAGTGCCCCCTCCCCCCGGGTATCCCCCAACTCTGGCACATCAAGTCTTTGTTGGACTAGGCACATCATCTCCCACTGAGGCCCTACAAGGCAGCCCAGCAGGGAATACCAAGACAGGGAAGCAGGAGTAGGTGGGTTGGTGAGCAGGAGGGGGGGGGATGGGAAAAGGCGTTTTCGGAGGGGAAACCAGGAAAGGGGATAACATTTGAAATGTAAAGAAAGAAAATATCTAATAAAAAAAGTTAAAAAAAAAAAAAGAAAAAGAAAAAAGAAGAACATATCCCACAGACAGGCAACAGCCTTGGGGGATAGTCCCAACTCCAGTTGTTCGGGAGCCACATGGAGATTGCAAAGCACATCTACTGCATATGTGTGCAGGGGTGGCATGGGGAGGGGCTAGGTTTGCAGCCCATGTATGTTGTTTGGTAGGTGCTTCAGACTCCATGAGATGTAATGGTCCAGGTAAGTTGACTCTGGTCATCTTCCTGTAGAGTTCCTTTCCCTGGAGGGGGACCCAGTCCTTCCCCCAACTCTTCCACAAGAATTGCCAAGCTCCATTCACTGTTTCCTTGTGGGTCTCTGAATCCGTCTGAATCAGCTGCTGGGTGGAGCATCTCAGAGGACAGCCATGCTAGACTCCTGTCTGGCATTCCCCTACACTGGGGCATTGAGCCTTCATAGGACCAATGGCCTCTCCTCTCATTGACAGCTGAAATGGCCATCCTCTGCTACGTATGTAGCTGGAGCCATGGGTCCCTCCATGTGTACTCTTTGGGAGCTCTGGGGGTACTGGTTGGTACACATTATTGTTCCCCCTGTGGGACTGCAAACCTCTTGAGCTCCTTGGTCCTTTCTCTAGCTGCTCCATTGGGGACCCTATGCTCAGTCTATTGGTTGACTGTGAGCCAAGGGTATTTTGATCCACCTTCCAATAAGGATCAAAGTATCCACACTTTGGTCTTCCTTCTTCTTGAACTTCATGTGGTCTGTGAATTGTATCTTGGGTATTCCGAGCTTTTGGACTATATCCACTTATCACCGAGTACATACCATGTGTGTTCTTTTGTGATTGGGTTACCTCACTCAGGATGATATTTTCTAGCTCCATCCATTTGCCTAAGAATTTTATGAATTCGTTTTTAATAGCTGAATAGTACTCCATTGTATAAATGTACCACATTTTCTGTATCTATTCCTCTATTGAGGAACACCTGGGTTCTTTCCAGCTTCTGGCTCTTATAAATAAGGCTGCTATGAACATAGTGAAGCAAGTGTGCTTATTACATGTCGAAGTGTCTTCTGGGTATATGCTAAGGAGTGGTATAGCGGGGTCCTCAGGTAGTAAGTACTATGTCCAATTTGCTGAGGAACCACCAAACTGATTTCCAGAGTGATTTTACCAGCTTGCAATCCTACCAGCAATAGAGGAGTGTTCCTCTTTCTCCACATCCTCTCCTGCATCTGAGTTTTTGATCTTAGCCATTCTAACAGGTGTGAGGTGGAATCTGAGGGTTGTTTTGATTTGCATTTCCATGATTAAGGATGCTGAACATTTCTTTAGGTGTTTCTCAGCCTTACAGTATTTCTAAGTTGAGAATTCTTTGTTTAGCTCTGTACCCCATTTTTAAATAGGGTTATTTGTTTCTCTGGAGTCTAGCTTCTTGAGTTCTTTGTATATAGTGCATATTAGCCCTCTATCAGATGTAGAATTGGTAAATATCTTTTCCCAATCTGTTGGTTGCCATTTCGTCCTATTGATAGTGTCTTTGCCTTACAGAAGCTTTGCAATTTTATGAGGTCCCATTTGTCAATTCTTGATCTTAGAGTATAAGTTGTTGGTATTCTGTTCAGGAAAATTTCCCCTGTACCCATATGTTCCAGGTTCTTCCCCACTTTCTCTTCTATTATTATTATTATCTCTTCTATTATTCAGTAAACTGGTTTTATGTGGAGGTCCTTGGTCTACTTGAACTTGAGCTTTGTACAGGGAGATACGAATGGATCAATTTGCATCCTTCTACATGTTGACTGCCAGTTGACCCAGCATCATTTGTTGTAAAAACCACTGGATGGTTTTTAGCTCCTTTGTCAAAGATCAAGTGACCATAGGTGTGTGGGTTTATTTCTGGGTCTTCAATTCTATTCCATTGATCTACCTGCCTGTCATTGTACCATGCAGTTTTTATCACCATTGCTCTGTAGTGTATCTTGAGGTCAGGGATGGTGATTCCGCCAGAGGATATTTTATTGTTGAGAATAGTTTTCACTATCCTGTGTTTTTTGTTATTCCAGATAAACTTGGAAATTGCTCTTCTAACTCTATGAAGAATTGAGTTGGAATTTTATTTGAATCTGTAGATTGCTTTAGGCAAGATGGCCATTTTTACTATATTAACCTTGCCAATACATGAGCATGGGAGATCTTTCCATCTCCTGAGATCTTCTTCAATTTCTTTCTTCAGAGACTTGAAGGTTTTGTCATACAGATCTTTCACTTGCTTGGTTAGAGTCACACCAAGGTATTTTATATAATTTGCAACTATTGTAAAGGGTGTTGTTTCCCTAATTTCTTTCTCAGCCTCTTTATTCTTTGAGTATAGGAAGGCTACTGATTTGTTTGAATTAATTTTATATCTGGTCACTTTGCTGAACTTGTTTATCAGCTGTAGGAGTTCTCTGGTGGAATTTTGGGGGTCACTTAAGTATACTATCATATCATCTGCAAATAGTGATACTTTGACTTCTTCCTTTCCAATCTGAATCCCTTTGGCCTCCTTTTGTTGTCTAGTTGCTCTGGCTAGGACTTGATGGGGCGGAAGATCACAGGCGGCAGCACCCAATTGACAGGGTCTGGACTCGGTACTACCTCCTTGCTCAGTGAGGTCTCACAATTGTTATGATATTGACTCCATCAGTTACTGTATTGCTTTTCTATGACCATGACCATTGCTTCTCTATACCATGACCAAAAGCAACTTACAGAAGAAAGGGTTTATGTTGGCTTATGGTTCCAGAGGCAGAGTCCATTAAGGCAAGGGAGGCGGAGCAGTACACAATCAGAGTTGTCATCTCAACAGCGTGCAGGAAGCAGAGAGAGCGCACTGAAGTGGGGTGAGGCTATAACCTCTAAGAGGCTGCCCCGGTGATGTGCTCCCTCCAAAAAAGGCTAGTATCACATGACTCAGCTGTGAAAGTGAGAAAGATGTGTGTGCTCCTGAATGTACTTGAGCTTTAAAAGAATGAAGCATTGGCCAGGCGGGGGACCCACACCTTTAACTCCAGAACTAGGGAGACAGAGGCAGATGGATCTCTGTGAGCTTGAGGTCAGCCTGGTCTACCCAGAGAGTTCCAGATTAGCCAGAGCTGCATAATGAGACTCTGTCCCAAACAAAATACAAACGTGGGCAGTCTAGGTGGGCTTGGAGATTATTTGTGCCGCCTTTGCACCTGGGCTAAAGAACACATCTTGAACAGGAAGGACTCAGAGTCCTCAGAATAATTTATTCATGTTCTAGAAGTGCAGTGTTTATACTGAGCTTCCCTTTGCTGAATCCTCTTGGTTTCTTACTGGTGATTACAAGCCCATGATTCTCCATGCCGTTTCTGTCCCCTGGTGTCCCCATGAGTATCCTGTTCTCATGTTGGACAGGCTGTGATGGGAAACAAACAACTGTTCCTTGCTCTTGTGGGTCAGTGGCTGATCAGGGCTTTCAGGAAACCCAGAAGACCATTCAGAGCCTCTCTGGGCTCTGCCCACTTGGGGACTCGGAGCATTTCTAATGCCATCCAGTGCCGAGTAATTGGATCTTTATTTTCAAGAGTGCTGTTCTGAAGCGCTCGGCTTTGAAGAATATTCGAGAGCCCTACTACTGGTCTGGGAGTCCGGATGTAGTCTACAGAACTCTCTGATTTATGGGGCCTTTCTCTTGACTTGTTCAGCAGGGAGTCACTTGCCAGATACTCAAACAGAAATACGACTCTTGGTGGTGATAAACATTGGGAGGAAAGGGCATGAAATGTAACTGAGAAAAGGACGGGATGAGAAGGATCGCAGTGAATTCGCTGTGTTGTGCTAGGCCTCCCTCCCCACGAGATGGTGAGCCCTTCTGCGGTGGCAGATACAGAAATATGGCCCCCCATAGCTCCAAGCCCACCGGAACAGGCATTTCACGGAGGCTGCCTCCGAAGGGTTGATGCTGATTCATTTGGAGATACAGATCATGTGGACCTCTCCCTTTACAAACGGATTTCTTTATCTTTCTTTCTTTCTTTCTTTCTTTCTTTCTTTCTTTCTTTCTCCCTTTCTTTCTTTCTTTCTTTCTTTCTCTTTCTTCCTTCCTTCCTTCCTCCCTCCCTCCCCCCTCTCTCTCTGCCTCCCTCCTTTTCTTCCTCCTTCCCTCCCCCCTCCTTCTCTTCCTCCTTCCCTCCCCCTCCCCCCCCCCAGTCCAGTTGAGTAGCAATGGGTTTGAATGGAAAGTCATTTTATCTGAACTGCTATTTGTCTGAAAGAAATGAGATTCGAACCGATAACTCAGATTAGTTGCAGCAATTATCTGCCCACCAGATCAAGGGCCACTTTTAGATTAGACCAGACATGCAAAGATTGAATTGATTTCCCCTTTCCTTTAATCAGTGGTTCTCAAAGCTTTTCCAGGCCAGCAGCCTCGGTTCACCTTGGAACCCACTGGAAATGCACATTCCTGGTGTCCAGATCTCCCGAGTCAGAGGTCCTAGGGGTCTATCAATCTGAGGGATTTCGCCCACCCCAATATCTGTGTCTTCCAGGGTTTGGTTTATTCCCCTCCGCCATTCCTGGAAGCGTGTGAAGGAGACAGTGCGAGATTCACTCCGCTCTCCAAGCCCACTCTCTTGTCTCTTTTGTTCTCGGCCGTCTTTAGCTTATTTTCTCTAACTTTGTATTTTGAAATGATTATAAATTCGTAACTACAACAAGCAGCAAAATGCCCAAGGAGGGCCTGTTCTCCCTCGATCGCTTTCCTCCATGCTGCCAACCTGCACCGCTCGCACTCAGTCGTACTAGAAGCTGATGCTGGACAGTTGACGTAGGCTCCGTGAGTGTTGAGTGTATTCCGACATGTCTGAACATGTGTGGGAGTCGTCATCAATTCCTGATTGAGACCCCAAGTTCTTCGGTTACCGTCAGGCTCTCTGCGGCTCTCTCTGTTTTTATCCCATTCCCTTCTTCCGTACCCAGCCTTCACTACAGACGCCGCTAATCTGTTCTTTGTCTCCATAAATGTATTGTTTCAAAATATTTTAAAGGCATTTTAATGTGGCTTCTTCTACGAATATTTATGTATGTTTATGATGTGCATGTCTGGGACCTGCAGATGTCAGAAGAGGCTATAGAATCCCCTTCCTGGACTTACAGGTAGCTGTGAACCTCCAAATGGGTACTAGAAGCTGAACCTGAGTCCTCTGCACGAGCAACCAGTGGTTTGAACAGCTTTGCCGTGTCTCAGTCCCTGCTTTAAAACATTTTCAGTTGATAATTATTGTTCCAATGGGATCACATATTATGCAACTATTGGGGGCATTGTTTCTTAAGGAATAATTCTGTTTCTTTAAAAATATTTATATATTTGTGTGCGTGTGCGCGCATGTGTGTGTGTGTGTGTGTGTGTGTGTGTGTGTGTATCATGCCATACATACGTGTTGAGGCCAGAGGACAGCTTGGTGGGGTTGGTTCTTTCCTTCCACTGTGTGAGTCCTGGGGATGGAACTCATGTTGTCAGGCTTGGTGGCAAGCACCTCTCTCATTCTGGCATTGCTATTATTTTTTTCCTTTTCCTTTCTTTGGGAATTCATCCAGGCTATGGTGTGATCAATGGCTTGGGCCTTTTGTCCTTTTTAATCGCATCCCATGATAAGGATGTCCTGCAGCCTGCTCACTGGGCTGTTTTGACCAATATGAATTGATGCATACACACAAGCTTTTGTGTGAACATGAATTCACATTTCTCTTGCATAAAATATCCACGAGAACGATTGCTAGGTCACATGACAGGCTGTGTTTACTTCATCAGACCCTGCCTAACTCCCTGGAGCTGTCCCATTGTCCACTCGCACAGCAGCGTGTCTCTGTCCCGTTTCTCTCACCCTTTCGCTTTGCCACTGTTCCCAGCTTTAGCCGTCCTCTCCGGCAGGAGTATACAGATGTCCCCCTGTAGCTTTGTTTTGCGTTTCCACAGCAGAATGACATTGAACACATGTGTGTATCTGCCATCTGGATATCTTCTCGGATCAAAGGGTGGCTCAGGCCTTTTTTGTCTGTTTTCTAGTTGTTTTTTGCTGTTACGTTTTGAAAATTCAGATACGTGCTTTGCGAATATCTTCTCCCGGTGCTTGGCTCTTTTCATCCTTCTAACTAAACCGTGGCACGCGCTCCTAATTCATCAAAATTTTCTTTTATGGGTTGAGCGTTTGATGTCAATCAAAAGTTCTCCCCCTGTTTTAGGTTCCAAAGATTTCCTATTTCTTTTCTAAACATCTTCTAGTTTTCCATTTCTGAAATAACTCGGCAGAATCAGAGTAGCCATAGCAGGGGCAGCCATCTTTGCCTTCTTTCCAGCTAGGGATGAAGTGACAGTCACCATCAAGTATGGTGGCAGCTGCAGAAACCTTTTTTCAGGTTGATAAAGCTTGTTTTGATTTCTAGTATGGTGATTTCTTTTTTTTTTTAATGAAAAAATAAAAGGGTGCTGAATTCTATTGAATGAGTTGTCATCTCACAAGTTTCTTCCTTAGTTGCTTTGATTTCATTGTTTGACTTTTGAATAAGGAGCTGGGTATGAATTTGCTGATTACAATATGCTTAACTTTTGCTGAGAATTTTCTGCCTAGACTTGCTATGATTTCTGTCTGTAGGTTCCCATTTACCCGTTTTTCTGGTTTTGCACATTGGGATAACCCTGTCTTCATACAACAAATGCCCCTTTCTCTTCAATCTTCTGAAGAAGATCTTGGAGGCTTGGTGTTAATTCTCCAGTGAGATTGTCCGCAGATGTCATTTTTGGGGTGGAGGTGGGTGGAGGGGATGGGTAGTGTAGTGTGCAGACTGGAAGTAATAACTCCAATTTCTTTAATGGTTAGAAGAATGCACAGATTACTTATACGATTGTAGTTGAACTCTGTAATTAGCTGTTTTCCAGGAGTTGATCCATTTCTTCCAAGTTGTTAAATTTGTGACAGAAGAGCTGTTTGTATTAACCCTTTGTTGTCGCTTTCATGGCTCTAGGGTCTGAACTGAACTTGTCTGCTTTATTATTGAGACAGGCAGTCCGTGTCTTTGGTTGTTGTTGTTAGATGTTTGCAAATTGCATTACATAAAAACAAAAACAAAACCCAAAAACCAGTTTCTGGTTATTGTTTCCCTCTCTTGTCTCCTGTTTTTCATTGATTTCTTTTCTCCTGCTGCTTCCTGACCACTGGATTTGTCATCTGTTCTTTGAGGCAGGGCCTTGGACAGCTGTCTTCAGGCTTTTGGTTTGCTAATGTGACCTTGCTTCCGTCTCTGCAGTGGAGAGCCACATCCCACAATTTAAGTATGTTTACCTTCCCTCACAGTCGAGTTCCATGACGTTTTAATTTTTATTTCTCTTTCGCTCGTGGATTATTAGAAATGTACTGTTTTATCCTCCAGATATTTGGAAATTTACCTATTGTGTTGTGCCTTTATTAGTTTCAGTTATTGAGTTCAGTTTTGTCTGTACACATGTGTGAGTGATTTCGTTTCTTTTGAATTTGGCGAAACTTGTTCTGCAACCCTCTGCTTCGGTGTGCGTCTGTCATAACCACTTAGAAAGAAAGGGTTTCTGCTCCTGTTGGTGGACATCTGCTCATGCATGTCACTGTGACCCTGTTTGTTTATAGATGGCAGTTTTGGTTTCCAATAGCTCAGTTGATTTTTCAGTTCAATAATTCTATCAGTGGTCAGAGGAGGATGGAAATCTTGACTGTGATCATTGTGATGGTAGTACTTGGTTAGATGTTGGCTTTCAGGGGTTCTGATTTTTTTAATGGAATGTTAATTGAGCATCTGTGGTGCTTCTGAAGCAGACTTTACATACATCTTAGTCCCTTTGAACAATACAGATAGTCATCCGCAGCACAGAGCTCAGACTATTAAAACCAATTGCCACAGTTTTCTAATGTCTAAGGGCTTCAAGTTTCTCTCCGTTTACTTTGATGTTGGCTACCGGTCTGCTGTAGGTTGCTTTTACTATGTTTAGGTAAGGGCCTTGAATTCCTGTTCTTTCCAAGACTTTTAACATGAAAGGATGCTGAATTTTGTCAAATGCTTTTTCAGCATCCAATGAGATGACCATGTGGTTTTTTTCTTTGAGTTTGTTTATGTAGTGGATTACGTTGATGGATTTCCATATATTGAACCATCCCTGCATCCCTGGGATGAAGCCAACTTGATCATGGTGAATGATCGTTTTGATGTGTTCTTAGATTCGGTTGGCAAGAATTTTGTTGAGCATTTTTGCATTGATGTTCATAAGGGAGATTGGTCTGAAGTTCTCTTTCTTAGTTGGATCTTTGTGTGGTTTTGATATCAGGGTAATTGTGGCTTCATAGAATGAGTTGGGTAGTGTTCCTTCTGTTTCTATTTTGTGGAATAGTTTGAAGAGTATTGGTATTAGGTCTATATTGGTATATAGAATTCTGCACTAAAACCATCTGGTCCTGTGCTTTTTTTGGTTGGAAGACTTTCTATGACCCCTTCTATTTCTTTGGGGGTCATGGGTCTGTTTAGACGATCTATTTGATCCTGATTTAATGTTGGTATTTAGTATCTGTCTAGGATATTATCCATTTCCTCCAGATTCTCCAGTTGTGTTTAGTTTAGGCTTTTGTAGTAGGATCTGATGATTTTTTTGAATTTCCTCAGTTTCTCTTGTTATATCTCCCTTTTCATTTATAATTTTGTTAATTGAATACTGTCTCTGTGCCCTTTGGTAAGTCTGGCTAGGAGTTTATCTATCTTGTTGATTTTCTCAAAGAACCAGCTCCTGGTTTTGTTGATTCTTTGTATGGTTCTCTCTAATGTCGAAGGGCATCTGAGGTCATCTGGTCTCCAGCCTTCCCACTCTCATTCCCAAAGGTATATTTCAGTGGTTTATTCCTTGGCTTAAGGTAGTGTTCCTAAAACCTGCCTGCTCATGTGGACAATGGGGCACTCTCTAAAATTCAGATTCCTTTGCTTTATCTAAGGGTTCTAAAGAAAGACATGAGGTGGGTGGGTTTTTTTTTGTTTGTTTGTTTGTTTGTTTGATTGTTTGTTTTTGGTTTTTCGAGACAGGGTTTCTCTGTGTAGTCCTGGCTGTCCTGGAACTCACTCTGTAGACCAGGCTGGCCTCGAACTCAGAAATTCGCCTGTCTCTGCCTCCGAAGTGCTGGGATTAAAGGCATGCACCACCATCGCCCGGCTAGGTGGGTATATTTTTAACAAACATCCTATGTAATCCCAATGACTAGCTGTTGCTTTCCCATAAATACAATTTCTTATCTCCCCCATTTCAGGACCTTCTTCCCTGCTTCTCCAGTAATCACACATATAGCCAACTATTTTCATAAAATATTTATAATTGTGGTGTCCCCGATTGCTTGATTTTTTTCTAATTGAAAGAGGCTTTTATATTAGCTAGTATATTTATTAATTGTTGAATAATTTTTTCCTCCAATATGAGCACTAAAAATGATATTTGTTAGTCTCTATGCCAAATACCATCCTGGGTATTGTAACAGCAAAAGGAGAAAATTCTATTTCTAGGGTAATACATATGTACAGCAGGAAGCCGCGGGATGAGCCGAGCTGTGTTTTAGGAGACGCTACACTGATCTGTGTTCTGCATGAAGAACTGGTGTCATAGCATTTAAGAAAATCCTGAGAATGCAACGGAAAGAACCATCCAGCCCATTCTGCTCTCTCTGGTTTGAAAACGCTGGCTAATTGCAAATAGCAGGAAGTAAGTTTGCTCCTAAGGTTTTATAATGTCTACTAATGTTGCTATGTAATTGCCAAGTAGTAACTCAGAGAGTCGTAAAACACAAGAGATACGCTGTTACCTCAGGTTCAGAAGCAAGTGCAATGCTAGAAAGTATGTTATTTAATTTTTTCATTTTATAGGCAATAAAGGTGGCAGGTACTGGAGCAAGCAGACAACATTACACAGTTTGTGTTTTAGATCTGTAGCATCCTTTAATCGCACTGCCTCCGAGGTAGGTTACCATTAGAGCTTACAGAGAAGGAAGTAGCAGCAGGGAGGTCAGAAGTTTGTACACATGGCTCACAAGTGGAAGAGTTGATTAAGACAAGTTCTCTGGAGGAAGTCACTTTCCCAACACAGGGAGAACGTAACTCTGTTGGTTCCGACAGATACATATAGCCATGTGAGGTAAAGTGCAGTGTTTTTTAAACCCTTTCCTGCCAGTCCCTAGAGTCTTGTCCTCACAGCTTCGTGAGAGCAAATGTTCCTCCTCATAGTTCCAGAACTTTCTAAGGTATTCCTGAATGTCAAGATTTCTTGCCCTTCAGCAATACATAGGCAGATAGATTTCTTAGTCAGAGCATAATAGGTGACTAAAACCAATATCACACATCTTGTTGGTTATGTTTCTCATAACCATAAGTTTTGGGGGTGAATTGTGTGCTCGCTCAAATTCACATGTTAAAGTCCTAACCCTTGACACTTCAGAGTGGGACTATATTTGGAGATAGTGCTTTTGAAAAAGTTGTTAGGCAAAATGTGGCTCTAACTCATTACGACCCTTATCAGAAGGGGGAATTAGGACATAAGACAGACCTAGGGAAGGCCGTGGGAGCAAGGAGGGCCTCAAACCTGCCCAGCCCCACCCCCCCCACATGAATATAATCTTGAGGTTATGGCCTCTGGTGGGTGGGGAAATTAGTTTCTAAGTTACTAAAGTCACTGGACTATAGTATTTTTGTTATAGCAGCCTCATATTGATACAACATTGTTGTCAGGGTATATATATATATATATATATATATATATATATATATACACACACACACATACATACATATACATATATATACATATATATATGTATATGTATATATATACATATTCCTGGAAATATTGGTATTTTAGTAAATATTTTTTCATGCAGAACAATTAGCAAATAGGGTTCTACAATTCAGGGCATCTCTCCCCCTCTAGGCACAACATGGAGATACACTCAAATGCGACATCTTTGCTACGGAGTCTCATTTTTGCTCAGTCTTCAATCATTGGCTTTCTTAGGTCTGAGGCTAAGTAATGTTGAACCTTCTCCTGACTTTGCATGCAGTGGATGGGAAAGAAGATTAGTAGAGCATCTTGGGTAATGGGCAGGAATTCTACCTCCACCCTCAGCCTGGGGCTTGGTTCTTGAGGTCATATTAGGCTGAAAGGGTCCATCTTAAGGGACATTTCTATTTTAGATATTTGATGAGTAAAATTAAAAAGAGAAAAGAAAAAATATGTTTGCCGGAAAGGGGACAAAGAAAAGAAATGCTCCAGGGGCTATAAGGGCCTCTAGGGAAAATGCCATTGCTGCCCAGGGTCCATCCGTGAGGAGCCACAACCCACATTCCCCAGGAGAAGGATGTTCTGAAGGTTATCTCTCTCTCTATTTGGAATGCTCAATTTTAGTATTCCATTAAGATGAATATATTATTATACTTAGCATTTTATTTGAAAAGTCATTTCAAGCCCTCATACTTCTTCCTTCAAATGGTTTTTTAAAATTTTAATTTACATTGGTGCTGTGTTCTGCCTCCATGTATGCTTGTGTGAAAGTGTCAGATTCACTGGAACTGTAATTACGAACAGTTGTGAACCACCATGTGGGTGCTAGGGTTTGAACCCAGGTCCTTTGGACGAATAGCCAGTGTTCTTCACCTCTGAGCCATCTCTCCAGCCCCCTCTGCCTCCAAACTTAAAGGAACATTAAAAGTATTTGCACAAGGATTTCCTGACTCATCCTGTGGAGCAGCAGGCAAAGGCAACATTTTTCCTTCGGATGAACTATTCATTTGAGGGAAAAGGAGGGATTGTGATGGCATGAATATTTTTTTGTCATGTCCTACTAGAGGATTCCACCACAGAACTATCACAAGGCAAACGCCAATTCTGATAGAGGTAAATGATCTCCACGTACTTAGATCCTACAGCACCAGGAAGTGGCGAAATAACAACCCCAATACAAAGAGAAAAATACAGATCTGACATTATTTTTTAAAAAATGTATTATTTTTGAAACAAAAGCACTGACAGTCTATCAAGAAAATGAGAACAATCCAGAGGACAGGCACGAGTGGAGGGGAATACCCCGAGTCCAGGTCCCTAAACCGCAATTCTGACATATTCCAGGATTTCTAGTTATGGCACATTTGATAGGTTTCGGTACCTTTCAGTCCTTAAAGTGCTAGGATTTATGACAAAAGGACAGGCCTAGTGAAAATCTAAAAACAAGTCTCTGAAGTATTCCAGAAGATCTCATTCTATCAGATGATATATTTAATGAACATCCATATGATGTGATAGGCACGTGCGGCCATACATTGTCAAATGGAGGACTGAGAAGAAGGCTCTGTATATTTTAGGCACATGAATACAGTTATCAAAGCTTGTGAACATGCACCAAAGAGAATACCACTCATGAGGCTAAAGTAAAATGATTTTCCCCCCAGTGAGCTCTGTATTGACCAAACGCTGCAGGAACAAAGTGTTGAGCACAAAGCATTCTTTGTGTAACATTTTGGACAAATGCTTCATTGTCCAGAAGATCCATCTGCATGGATTTGAAACCTTGTAAGATGCTCTGTTCCTCTTTTCACAAAGAAATGTCTACACTGCTGTGTCAGTGTTCTCTAGCACAATGTTTCCAGCAGATGAATTTCCTCGGGGGGTGGGGGTTGGGGGTTGGGGGGAATGGGGGGTGGGGGGTGGGGGGTGGGGGGTGGAGGGTGGGGAGAAAAAGCCCCGAGTCCTTAAACCAACTTACCTACCTGCAATGGAGCAGGTGAGCTGTGCACCCACCGCCAAGCTGATCGCAACCATGGTAGACAGAATATACCCAGGGCCCGTTTTCTTCCCCAGACTCGGGATGTCCTTGAGGCAGTGGCTTAACGTATGGGAAATGATGTGAACCGCGAAGAGAACATATCAAATAGATGGCGAGGCTCGAGGGATTTGTAAAGGGATATGGACCTTTCTAGTATGGAGCACCAGGTCTCAGTTCAAAGACAGCTGTGCTCAGCCATGACTCACCAGCACTGGACGCTGGCCTGGCCTGCTGGAGAGAGGGACATGTGCTGGGTTTCCTTGTCAACAGCTGGGGAGTTGGAAATGCCGCCAACAGAATCACCACTTCAGCTGGAGTTCATGGCAATTTAAACTCTCCAGGAGACTCGGATCTCTGCGGTCCCTGCTTCCCACCTCCTCAGATCATTCCCCAGCGCTCCTCAGGACCATAACACGGGCTGAGATAAAAGCGTGTGTTTTTATTAGGGCAGTTTAGTGACTGCCCTAATCCTGCCAAGCCAAGAGGAAACCTTCCTTCACGACTCCAGTTGCCTGAAAATTGACTCGATGTCTGAAATAACCGTGCAGCAAAGAGGCTCTCACCCTACACCAGGGAGCCAAGTTGAGCGATCCCTGGTCATTACATCAGTAGAACCCTGGTACCGTCCTCAGAGAGGACTCCTAAGTAGGAGTTGCATAAATCTGACCTTGTTCACAGTTTCCAGGACACTGGCATACTCTTGAAGACCACAGAATGTATCGCGCAGCTTTGGGGAAATAAAAAGCAGGATTTTGTTTTGTTTTGTTTTTTCGAGACAGGGTTTCTCTGTGTAGCCCTGGCTGTCCTGGAACTCTGTAGACCAGGCTGGCCTCGAACTCAGATATCCGCCTGCCTCTTCCTCCCAAGTGCTGGGATTAAAGGCAAGCGCTACCACCACCCAGCAAAGAGCAGGTTTTACAAGACAGGAAAGGGTTGGATAACTGGCTCAGTGGTTAAGAGTGCATACTGCTCTTCCAGAGGATCTGAGCCCTCAGTTCTCTGAATCTACACTGAGAGTTTTATATCTTCCTGTAACTTTAGCTCCAGGACTATCTGCTCCTGTCTCCACAGACTAAACAAACAAACAAACAAACAAACAAACAAACAAGCAGACACAAAAGCATTCTCATCCCGAATTGTCAGGTTAGGATCATGCATGGTGCCTCAGTCAGAGAAAGCGGTAAGCAAGGGGCTTCCTTTCCGTGAGAATCAACCTTTACCCAGGATGCAAGATGTGCCGGTGCTGGTGTGGCTGTAGAGAAAGAGGTGTCTGGAGCTACAGACTTGGTTGGTGGTCCTGTATAACAGGATCATCCTGGTTGACCTCATAGTCTCTTGAAAACTGGTTTCCCCATGTTTTAAAATGTCATATTGCAGTAGGAGAGCTTCTGGGCTCAGATGGCGCCTTGTTTCTCAAGGTGCTATTTTTAAGACACTGTTGACTCATCAAAAGATAGGGATTAACAAAATAGAAATTATCCATGAGTTAAGTCTTTAGCAGAAACTAAACTCCGAAGTTCCCCGTGAATGGGCAAAAAATTAGTTTGTTCTGTAGAAAACTGGGGATTGTTTACAGGTGTAAGAAAGCCAAGCCTGCAGTGGCGTTTAAATAGAGATTGCTCTGCAAAAATGTATCTGTGACAAAAACCCGGCACAGAAAATGGTGAAAATACTCAGGGGAGGGAGGAGAAATATGGGTGTGGCTTTTTCTATGTATATTGTAACATTTTATTTATTGTGTCCATTATTTCTTTTCAACAACTAAAAACAGACTTCCAAAACACTTTTACCTTTAAATTTAGTTTATGGAGATAGCCGTGCTGCTTCAAAGAAAGCTTATTAGGTTGCACTTACTACATTACACAGAAAATAACATATTTGTGCGCCTATAGATCCAGTTCCTTTCCAAACCACACAAAACAAAACTATAGGTGGCTAGACGTATCTTTTCCCATAAATAAAAGAAGCAGACAGTAAATCTGGAAGTGGCATATTACATTACTGTATCAGAAACCCAAGGTGGGGATAAAAGTGTCATTTATCAATCCCGGGGAGCTACAAGCCTGTGGATTTTCCTGTCTTTAATGTTACCGGTGTTTAGATAATTCCAGACTTTGATTTTTTTCTGAGAACTGCATTTCTGCAAAGCTATTTAGTAAAACAGGGAGTGGAATATAGAAGGTGCTGGAAGTCCAATGGGGAGTAAAGATACATTAATGAAGCGTGCCGAGTTTGCGCATGCCCGACCGCAGCAGGAGGCGGAAGCGTTCAGAGGAATCCCAGGGGTCATGATATGCACCACTTCCGCCAACGCAGCAATTCCTTTCCTGAAAAGTCTTTCTGGGTTAGGAATTAATTTCCCTGGTTTTACAACAGAAGTTTAGGAGAAAATTAAACACGAGTATGGGCGATGATATCTGTATTTATCATATGAGTTTTCATGTTAAAGGAATACATTTCTGTCTCTTTTTAAAAACACATGCAGTATGACCAGATGTGGTGACTGCACACCCATAATCCTAACGCTCAGGTGGCTGAACCAGGGTCACACTTTCGAGGCTAGGTTGTGTCTACGCAAGGAGATCGTCCTCTCACCCAATGCCCCTAAAGGGCATGTATTTATCTTGGCGGAAATGTGTGTGTGTGTGTGTGTGTGTGTGTGTGTGTGTGTGTGTGTGTTGGGTGGGAGTGGTATTAAAGTAAAGCAGTTATTAAATGTGAAAAGCAGTGTATCGTCTCTTTCCCTTTTCAAAAGTTAGCAGATAGCGCTTGGGCTTTGAAGGTTACTGCAGGATGGAGAGAAGGCGTGGCAGCGCTCATGGGCGAGCATTCCTTCCACTCTGTCTCATCTCATGAGCAAGACCATCTGAGACAGACACCGTTTCCCCCAGATACAGTGACCTTATCGATGTCTTAGAGCTGGCATCCAGGCTACCATCGTCCTACTTCAGAAACCAAGCAGCTTTACTTTCAAAAACGGATGTTGTTCCAAGACATCACTCAGCGGGCGATGGAAGAAAGTTGTGACACATAGTCACTTAGAAGGAACATGGAAGAGAAAGAAACCTGCCGGGGAAGACTTGTTGTCATCAGTAGATTCTTGGCCTCAGCTCTGTTTTTTAGTCTTTTCTAAAACCTTTAGGGGAAGAGAAAAAATTTCTTCCCATCATGGAGAAACTTTCATTTTCCTAGACAATATATAGGTTTATGTGTGTATGTGTATATGTGTGTGTATATATATGATGTATATGTATATGATATATGTATATGTATGTGTATGTGTGTATATGTGTGTATATGTATATTATGTATATGTATGTGTATGTGTGTATATATATATATATGTATGTATGTATGTATATGTATAGAATCAGGATTTTCCCTTCTCTGTCACCAACAATTTGTAGATTCACACAGCATGTCTAACTCATTCCTGACCATGTATTTAAAGTTCAGCTCATTAGGCAGAACTTCAAGGCAAGTACATTGCCTTTCTCTGGTAGTGCCTATGGGGTAGATGCCAATGAAACTGGACGGATGGTTTGAATAAAATAAATGGAAACCACAGACAGGAATTTTTGCTATATGAAACAAAATCATTTCTCTTCAAATTAGACCAAATGCTAAATGCTGTCTTGAAATTAGAGTTCAGGGTTACCATAGAGCAGAGAATGCTGAGCGAATATTCGCGAATTAGCCATAGAGAAAGTTCCTGGGGACCAATCAGAACATCATTTGTTCTCCATCCTTTTATACTAAGAATACAAGAATCATTCTGGGCGACCCAGAATGCACCTCACTTACAGCAATAGAAAAACAAACAGAAAAAGGACTATATAGTCGGTAGACAGGAATTCCATTTGAAAAAAAAAAAAGAATTGACAATTACTTAGAAGTCAGGAAGCCAATTTTCAAATCAATACCTTGCTCAAGAAGGAGAGCTTGATGTGGTGTCAGAGTCGGAAGCATTATCAAAGCCGCATTTACTTTGTGTGGGTCCTTAAGTAGTCCTGGGTAATTCGGAGACATTTGAGCAAGAACAGGCAACGAGGGAAGGCCCTGAATCTCTATACTCCAGTGGCCAAACTTTATAATAAAGGACAAAGCTGGGAACCGGACTCAGGCCACTTTGGGCTCACATTTGCATCTCTACCCGAGCCTCACCCCCACCCCTAGGATAAACATCCTAACTATAAACAGGAGCAGCCGCAGAACCAGGTCCCTTGTGTCCTGGGCAGACACTTGGTGGCATTGCAAAACACAATCTGAATGTTATTAAGGGGGAAGTGGAAAACAAAGAGAGATTTCAAGTAAATGCATGAAACGAATTTTTCGTCATCCTGGCTTTATTTAGCGTGTGAGAATTTGATGTTACCCACATGTGTCCATCACAGAACAATTGCAGCCTAATCAGCCGAAGGGACAGGAGTAGTCTTAATTTTCAGAAAAATGTCACAGTGGTTTGTAGTGCCATTATGGTGGAGTCGCAACCCCTGCAAAGGGAACACCTTCCCTGTGTGATGGAAAAGGAGAAAAGGGAACCAAATTTGTTTTTGCAAGGTTTGGCCTGAACCTTTCCCCATTTGTTTTAAATTACTAAGAAAAGTAAACATTTTGGCGAATCTTTCAGAGAGATTTATAGGTAGCCCTAAATGCAATCTACTTGGTGACTGACTCAGTTTTAATTCCTTTGGTTCTTCCTTGCAGAAAGGGCCACACTGTTACCACTTGCCTGGTCAAAGGTTACACTTCCTGCCCTCCATCACCCTAGCTGGACATGTGAGTGTTTTCCGATGCGAGTCAGGTCACCAGCCAAGGGGATCACTCAAGCTAAGTATCTGATCAAGGGGCTGCTGTAATGAATGCTGTTACCAGGTATGCAATTAGCAGGCTCTAGCCTTCACTGCTTTAATGAAATGCATACCGGGTGCCCTCACAGAAGGCCTAAGCTGGTAAAGGCAGGCAGAAGTAGAGGAGTGAATAGCCATCCTGCCTTTATTTATTTATTTTTTAAATTTAGGATCCAGGAATAGGGCTCAGTGATAGAACATTCGCCAATATGTGTGAGGTCCTTGGATTAATCCCAACATTGATTTTTTTCTTTTACTTACCTATCCACTCTTTTTTCTTTATTTTTCTCCCTCTCTCCTCTCCTGTTTCTCCCTTCCTCTCTCCTTTCCCCTTCCCTTCCTTTCCCCTTTCTTCCCTTCCTTTCCCTCCTTTGTCTTCCCTTTCCTCCCCCTCCTTTCTCTTCCTCTTCTTGTATGATGGTTTTGTGTTCCCATTTCAGAGCGTTTGGAGGCATGTTACGCCGTGGCTGGATTGCTTCTCCTCATAGGTCTACGTATGCAAGTTACTTGAGTCATTATGTCTGTGCCAGTGCCACGCATGTTTCTTCTTTGATGTCTCTACCAGAGAATCCACATTGAACACTCCTGAAGAGCCAAGCACAATGTCTTTACTTGCTTGAGATGGGTAAGCATTTCCTTTTCATAGTCAGAGAAACTGAATCACAGACACAGAGCCAGCATTTGAACCCTGAAATGTACACCCTGTGAACTTGGATCAGAGTAAAACAGTGCTCCCTTCAAAGCTGTTTGAGGTCTTAGAATCCTCTTGCTACAGTCTGTCTTAGAAAAGCCCTCTCCTGCCCCTCAGAAATGAACAAGTGGGACTTCATCTCCTGATCTCAGTGTAGAGACCTGCCATCTTAAATTTCAATTCAGGGTGGCACTGTTGTGAATGGGTGTTCACTCATGAGCCTGTCTGGCTAATCAAGTCTCATATTGCTCAACTGCTGAGTCTGGTTCAGGGAGACCTTCTACTCAGTCCAGTCCCACCAGAGTTAATCTAAACACTTCTTGGTTGAAGCAAAGAACAGTATGTTTGTGGTGAGATTTGAACCTGGGGTTACCCCATCACTGTGGGCAATATGAAGTCTGTGAAAGGCTTCAACATACAAAGAAAAACCTACAACTCCCATCCAAGAGCCAGAGAGGACCCACGTGTGGGTCATCCTTAAGAGCAGCACATGCCTTAGAGAAGATGAGAGCCTATGCTATCCCGTGTTTGTAATATATCACAGATACTGGAGTTGATACTGTATTAGTCTGGGTTCTCTAGAGTCACAGAACGTATGGGCAGTCTCTATGTAGTTAGGGAATTTGTCGATGACTTACAGTCTGTAGTCCAACTCCCCAACAGTAGTCAGCAGCAGCTGTGGATGGAAGTCCAAGGATCTTGCAGTTGCTCAGTCCCACGAAGCAAGCCGGCAAGGAAGAATGAGTCTTCCTTCTTTCAATGTCCTTATATATGTCTCCAGTAGAGGGTGTAGCCCAGATTAAAGGTGTGTGTATCCATACCTTTAATCCCAGATGATCTTGAACTAGAATCCATAATCTGGGATTAAAGGTGTATGTCTCCATGCCTTTAATCCCAGATGATCTTGAACTGGAATCTATAGCCACCATGCTTCAAGATCTCCATGCTAAGCCCAGGTCAGAAACTTATATCTCTGAGCCTCCAGATTAGGATCATAGGTGAGCCTTCCAATTCTAGATTGTAGTTCATTCCACATATAGTCAAGTTGACAACCAGGAATAGGCACTACAGATACGGAATTAATTAGGGTTGGCCAAAGATTGTTCTTTATGTCTCCTGAGTGATGAACACAAATCCTAAGCATTTCTCTGTAAATGTGGCTGGGACACATCTTTTAGTAGGGAAAACCGAGGCATCATTTTATTCTGCTGAGCAAAAGAAAGGTACAGCTGGCCCTATGGGATAGTGAGAGACAGGAGTGGGCCGCAGCCAGGTTCCCACTGTCTACAAGGAGTAGACCGGGCAACGGGCCTTGCGTTATATGCCTGTTAAAGTCATGGGGCATTTGGAAGAGAGTCTTACCCAGGATGGCAGCCGAGAGAATGTGGAAAAGATGAGTCAGAGAACCCAGAGACAACCTTTCTTGGCTCAGTTTCCTCAGGAGGGCGCTCGACATTCAGACTAGTCAGACTGCACCTTATTCATCTTCCTTAGCACCCAGCACTCCGGGGATGTTGGTATGGACTGAATGAATGAATGAGCAAATGGGACCGAACATACCCAGGATGCCTCTGAAGCAGGGCACGATAATAGCTATTGATCAATGGCTGGAAGCAACAGAGAGTTCAAGGCGATTCAGAATGGAGTAGAACCATTTTTCTTGACAAAAGTGAAGAAGTCATTAACTGGATGGGGGTTGTGGTTTCTTTTGTGGTGGAGCAGGTGGAAATGAAGAGCCAGGAGAGACGGGTCTCTTTGACTCAATTAGATGCCCTACTTCTGCTGGGTCTTTCAGCTTTCCCACCAATCAATATTCATACTCTTAATGTTCCCTGGCTTTACCTCTCAGAGAAAAGCCACATGGGGACCCAATTCCAGGTGCCTTGACCTCACTACATCTGCGCTGTGTAACTGTCATCTTGTATGTGATACCCCAGTTTCCCACTGCTTCTCCCCTGCAGTGTCTGCACTGGTCAGCAGGCTAACCTCTCTGAATGGTGCATGTGTCCTTTGTCTGAACATTCGCAATGCACCTGAGAAGAAAGCAAGTCACCCATGCTTTCTCACAGACTTCCTGATCTTTCACGTGAGGTTGACTCTCTTACAAATGTATATCCTAAACCAAGAGAAATTGGCTGTAGTCTTTCCCTATTCTTTGAGGTGCAGGAAATTGTTCTGGTACTTGGAGTCCCTTCCCAGAAACCAGAACAACCTCTGGCCTCTGGTCCTTCCCCAGGCTGATAGCTTCATGTGCCAGGACTCTGCCTTGCTCCAGTGATTTCAGGAAATGGAATTCCTTTCTCAGGCTGGAGCCTTCAAATTTACATCTTTCTTCTTGTATTCCTTTGTACTTGCTCTATGTTAATTCCCTTAGGGTTCCTGTGCACTTAACTCTTGCTGGTCCTGTTGCCCCCATTTCAATACCCAAGGCAAATTCCCTAAGCTCAGTCCAGCCTACAGTCCTTTTTTTTCTCCTTGTATAACAAGAGAGATGCATTGAAGATAATTTCTTTAAAGGAGTCTAAACACACACACACACACACACACACACACACACACACACTTTTCAGTACTTGATAGGCAATTTTTTCCCTATATTTTTCTATTATGAATATGTCAGATATTTTCTGAGTTTTCTAAAGTAAACCTTTGTTTTCTATTTTCCTAGCCTGCCTTGGGGAGAGAACTCTCATCACATTTAGAGGTAAGGATGCTTCACTGGGGAGAGGAATAGTGGTGAAATACCAGGTTTTCCATTTCCTTCCTCCCTGGAGGTATAGAGCCACTTGGCACAAGGACATCTTGAGATGCTGCCAAGAAACAGCTCTTCTACAAATCAGCTCATTAGGTCCTTAATTTCTGTGGCATTTATGTCTGGCTTCATCGTAAACTTTTTTGAAAATGGCAACTGGCTTTTCCTTTCTTTTCATTTCCTTCCCACACTCCAAGCCAACCTCCGGATTGGGGTCTCCATACTACAGGAAGTTGCTCCACATATGGAATTAAGTTGTTATTGACTCTATATTTGTTTGCTGAAATTAATATCTCAAAATTGAGGAATGTTAAGAATAAGTTTATGGCCATCTATGAAATATGTTTGTATGCTTGGTAAAATTACATAGGCAAGTTTTGATCACAAATGTCAGAAAATCTGATATTATGTAATGCAAACTAAGAAGGCATTTCTAATATTTTATAGTCCCCTCTTTTGCTGTTAAGATGATAGTGGCACCTCTTTACTCTCAACTTAGATTTGAATGCTTAAAGTACGTAGTCTCCTGTATTAGTTGTTGGGTAGTGAACAAACACACCCAAGACACAAGCTTCCTGGCTTAAGATACTGCAGACTCACTGTCTTGTGGTCCTGTAGGTTAGAGCTGTGCATCTTCTGGGAGCTTCAGTGGCAGATAACTTCCATTGTGTTTTGTGATCTTAAAAGCAAAACAAAACATGACCACAGAAACAAACAAACATCTTCAATGAGAGCACACACGAATCAGTTCACCCGGATCACACGATTCAATGTGTTTTGTGTGTTCTCATGAGCTGTGCACTGTACACACAACAACTGCCTTTACTACCAAGGAACGCCAACTCATCTGTCATTCTCTGTTTTCCCCACTTGACCTTACCCTGACCCTTCTTAGCCGGGCAGTCATTTTCTTCCTGATCTTCATGTGTGCTTAGATATGTCTCCGCCTCATACAGTAGTGACTTTGAGCCCTTTGATTAAGTCTCCCACCCCTCCTTCTTAACCCTAGCCCTCCGGTCCCCACCGTCTTACTCTCCTATTGTACAATCGGATGTTTTAATTGCACATGTGTTTGTGAAGTTTTGTCACCTGCTTTGTTTTTCTTAATGCAGTGGCCCTCAACCTAATGCTGTGACTCTTTAACATAGTTCCTCATGTTGTGGTGACTCCCAACCATAAAGTTATTTTTTGTTACTTCATAACCAATTTTTCTTCTGTGATGAATCATCAGGTAAATCTCTAACATGGCAGGTTATCTGATATGTAACCCTGTGAAAGGGTCATTTGACATCCTCATAAGTGACAGAATTTTCTTTTCTGACTAGTATTTTTCTGTATATATGTACCCATTTTTCTTTGCTCGATTGTTCGTTGGCAGACAGTAAATTGATTCAGTATCCTGGCTGCTGTGAGCCATGCTGCGGTGAGCTTGGGAGTGCAGGTGTCTCTGACATAGAACTCCGTTTCCAACCAAGTACTAACCCTGCTTAGCTTCCGAGATCAGACAAGATTGGGTGTGTTCAGGGTGGTGCGGTCATAGGCAGGACTTCGTTTCCTTTGAATATGCAGTAGTGGACTTGCTGGATCGTTTAGCAAACCCCTTTTGATTTATGTCACTTTTCTTTATTACATTTATTTGTGCATGTGTGTTGGGGGCATGAATGCCATGGTGCATGTGGAGGTCAGATGACAGCCTGCAGCTCCCGGGATTGAGCTCAGGTCCTGCAGCGTGCCCGGCCAACGCCTTCCTCGGCTGTGCTTTCTCACTGGCCCTTGTATGCCTTTTAATAGACCTTATCATTTTTGGTTTTTAGAGCCATTTTGCCTTCGCAGTGAAACTGAACAAAGCCCACAGAGGGCTCCCACATTATCCCCACTTTTTCTAGTTTTCAGAAAGCGCATAAACTCTTCACTCACGGCCTCCTTCTCTAGTGGCCAGCCAAATCCTCCTTACACTGCTGCTTCTCTGGGTTTCTCTTTTCTCTTCCTCTGATACTTCTGAAGGGTCTCACATTCACAGCTGGCTTCCCTAGGTCAGCCAGGATAACCCCTGATGTAAAACCATCCCTGGATGTCAACTTTGATCACATCTACAACCTCAATTTTTCACTTTACTATGACCACAGAGGAGCCAGACCTTGGCAGTAGACTTTCTCTCTCTCTCTCTCTCTCTCTCTCTCTCTCTCTCTCTCTCTCTCTCTCTCTCTCTGTGTGTGTGTGTGTGTGTGTGTGTGTGTCTAGCCTTCCATATCATTCCACTCAGAAAGGGTGTCGTTACAAATTTACTAAACCCATCAGAAAGCTGTGTGTCTCCAGGAGGGGAAGTCCATGGCTGATCATGGACACAGGCCTTTCTGCTCTGCTGCTTTTGTTCCAGGCTCTTGGGATAGACCAGCACACCAAACCCCAGAAGCCCATGCTCGTGGAACTTACATGTACATGGGAGGCTAATAGCAAAAACCAAATGAGACAGCACTGATTGGCATGATGTGTTAAAGGTGACAGGCATGGGAGAGGAAAGGCAGAGCAGGTGAAAGGGGGTTGGAGATGAGCATTTCGGATGGAACAGGAAGGTTCAGGAGGATGCTGGGACGATAGCTGGAGACCACGGAGCTCATTAGAAGAGTTACTCACATCATGGACAGAGAGCTAGAGGGGCAATGGCTCGGCCAGTTCTCTGTGAGAACCAGAGGCTGGGCGGCAGAGAGGGTCACAGTGAGAGTCAGCAGCCAGGCTTTCTGGTTCACAGGTATGTAGGGGGTCAGGTGGGGTAGAGGATGTGGCGTCCTCTGATGGAGACACACTTCCTCGGTGAGTCTGCTACAGACAATGTCTCAGTATCTAAGAGAGAAGGCTGGATCCTAGTGTTGCATTCTTACAGTGTGAATGGAGGGGTCACCAGGAGCTCAAGTTCCGAGTCTTAAATAATGAGGTCATTGTAGGATTCGCTGAGCAGATAGGGAGTTATGCCTGCAGATGTACAAAGGAAGGGAGCGGACTACTTCCCCAACATCTGTGCTTAGGCTTAACGCTCTCCAGGCTTCCCACAGCCCCTTCTGCAGGGCCCACCCTCCAGTGGACTTTGTATAAGGCAGTATCTTCTTTCTCCTTTGTTTTCTTTCCTCCCAGTGAGTTGGCCACCTGGCCCACCTCCCGCGTCTCAGTGACCACTGTGTATTGGAGGAGGTTCTATTCCCTGGTCCTGCCCTGGCTAGCTCCTTGGTTGTTCCTTTGACCTCAAGTCTCAGCTAAAACGCCATTCCTTTGAAATGCCTTGCTGAGTGTGTTGACGTGGACAGCCCTGAGATGTTCTACCTTCTGTTGTCTTTCTTCACCCCACTCTTGATCAGAAGTCTGCATTTTCTTGCTTGTATGTTCGTTTCTTCATGTTGTCTGTCCTCCCTTTAGAATGTTAGTACTATGACCGCTTATTTATCTGTCCCCGCTCCCTTGTTTCTTTCTCCATCTCCCCTCCCTCTTTCCTTCCTTCCCTTGTATATTGAAGGTACTGAGGATTGAATCCAGGGCCCTATCATTGATAAACAAGCACTTTACAACTGGGCTACATCCCAACCCCTACTCTCCTTCCTTTACTGTTAGAATTGATCACATGGGAAGGGCCTGATCTACTTGTTCGTGCTAGTTCATGCTTTAACATCTGTGCAAATGATGCTCCCTGACTCATTCATGTTTCCTCTCCATATCCACAAATGTAAAACATGGTTCTGTAGAGTTGAAGGAGAGACAATGGGCAGGAAGACTTCATCTGCATTGCTTCTCTCTCTCTCTCTCTAACAGATACTTGTTGTATGGCAGAGAGATTGGGCAGTCTGTGGTAGCAGAAGTATACTTGCAGTTGCTTCTTATATGATGTGGCACAAACCTGGAAGTAGAGCATTTCACATGGCAGGTTGGGTTATAACCCTCAAGCTATCTCACCCCAAAGGACCCATTTCCTCTATCTAGGTCCAACATCCTAAAGATTCCACAGATTCCCAAAAATGGAATCACCCTGGGGACAAAGTATTCAAACACAGGGATTATGAGGGATATTTTGACTTCAAACCATGCCAGTGACCCTGCTGTCCACTGCAAGTAGCTGACATGACCATTTCTTAGTAAGCTACCTGCTCCATAGCAGATTAAATTAGAGCAAGATGACTGCTTACTATTGTTTTAGAATCCATTTATGCATGCATGCATCCATCTATCCACCCATCCATCCTTCCATAGATCCATCCACCCACCACCCATTCATCCATCTTCCATCCATCCATCCATCCATCCATCCACTCACCCACCCACCATCTATATGACCTATATAAAAAAATTCTGAACTTGAATCTTCCTAAGACTTCTTGCAAAAAAGTTCAGAATTACTGGGTATCAACAGAGAATTTACTTAGAGAACTTATAATTGATTGGCCACAGGTGGTACCACCTGCTTAGTTTCTGCCGTTTTCAGTACAGCTGTTCTTGGTAAGATGTTCGACTCTTGTGAAATGAGATGAGAGAAACAAAGAAAAACAAAAGGTCACAGCTACTTTTTTCAATCCATTTTTTTTTTTGATGTTCATTTAGAAACCAAATCAAATGTGGCTGGTCTGCAGAGGCAGTCCATCAGGACAGACAGAGTCTACTCGCTTAAAGGCTAGGAACATGTTATTAAAAAAACGCTACCTGTTTTTCTTTTTTCTTTTTCTTTTTCTTTTCTCTTCTTTCTTTCTTTCTTTCTTTCTTTCTTTCTTTCTTTCTTTTTCTTTTTTCTTTTTTGTCAAAATGCTTCCCATCCATGCACCCGTCTTTGTAAGTATGGTGAATGATTAAACAAAGCAAAGACTGCAGATTCCCTGTCTTCAGGGAGGGCACATGGGAGGAAAAAGCTGAGGGAGTGCATTTGTTTTATGATGACGTGTCTGGAACCGAACGAATTTAGAGTACTTAGGAGGTCCTCTGAAGAAAATTGAATTAAAAAACAAACCTTCGAATCTATCGTCTGTGAGATTAAATTAGACCAGAATGCCTAATATTTCATCTCTCCATTAGCAAGGATCAAAAGGCAGTAATGGTCCTGGTAAGGCTGTGCATAAGACAAATGCTCTCAGGCACTGCTGGTGTGAATTGATACAGCCTTCCTGGGAAGAAATGCATAACAACTCTGACTTTTCCACACCTTTTACCCCAGTGCTTCATCTGTAGTTGACTTTCTTGCCAAGCGTGGGTTGTATACTGAGGATTTTATTGTGACGCTTTTTCTAATAGTGAAAAACTGGCAGTGTCCAAAGGTATATTAAATGGTTAAGTAAGCAACAGAATATCCATGTAATAGTGTATTATGCTGTCATTAAGACTTACCAGTATGATGTAATGTTAAATAAAACGCAGGATATGAAATTATACATGGACTATGAATTTAACTATGAGAAAGAAAGCATGCTAGGAAAATATTGGGAGGCTATTGGGGAAAATATCAAGTGATCATCTTTGGATTGTGGAATTCTGAATTTTTTTTCTTGGATAGAATTTGTGTTTTTTTCTATGTCTTCCCCCATGAGAATGTGCTCTGTGGATTTTCATGAAGGAATGCTTTTTAATGAAATAACCTGGAAGCAGAAGTAGATTCTAATTTAGGCTCTATCCAACAGTAATTGTGTGGTAGCTTGGCAAATTATTTAATCTTCCCAAGCTTCCATTTATATCTGTAAAGTGAGGGCTGATAGCATCGAACTTGCTGGAGGGCCGTGATGTGCAGATCTTGCATTTCAGAAGCCAGCAGAATTGCCAGCACACATTAGACAGTTAATAAATAGCACTTGTTGAAATTATGACTTGGTTTAGAGATGATTATAAGCTGGAAAAATAATTTCTCTCACTTGACTAATTCGTCTCTTATCTTTTATGGTTCAATCCAACATTTTATAGAAAAACAATGTTTCAAACTCCAATTCATTTTGCAGATCTTGTGATTTCTTTTCAATGAGGAGACTTAACAGTTTTATATAAATCTAATCATTAAGCATAATAATTGATGTTCTGTTTCACATGTCTGATATTTAAGCAGTTTTGCACATAATTGTATACATATCAATGCCATTTGCATTAACACCATACAGCAGTAGCAATACACCCAAACCACATACCCACTTCCCAACTGTAAGATGAAATTTCTTTAAGGAAAAATTTTTCACAGTAGAATTTGTAGAAGCAGACTGATGAGACGGCTCGGCAGGTCAAAGTGCAAGCCTGGCCACTTGAGTTTGATCCGTTTAACCCACAGTGGAAGGAGAGAACTGAGCCCCACACACGTGCCCTTTCGGGAGTGTCCTCACGACAGCCACAGCCCACATCACACACATTCGTGTCACTCACACGCGTCTCTCTCCCTTATCCACATAACACATAAAAAAATTCTAGAAACATCTTTATGTAAGTAATTGTTTTCAATGTTTCCTTGGGTGTATACTAACCGAAAGGAGTTAGTTTGTCAAAAGGCAGATTAGCGCAGGTTGTCGTCTAAGTAGCTGACTATGACATGCTAGCAGAACGAGAAAGCCCACAATTTGAAACGTGTGCCCCAGTGATAGCATGGGTGAGGCCACCATTGCTTGGGTTTCTGTTTTTAATGTCAGGAAATCTGTGTGTAATTCTAAGCACTCTGTTACTTATATTGTCTTGGCTGTGGTATGCCCTTTATAACTTTACCTAGTAAAATGAAGAAAGCCTCAATTTATACAGATTTTTGAGATATATTAAGATTTTTATTTCTGTGCAATGCGAATGGCTCCAGCTTCTCTTCTCTTCTTTCTGCCTGGCATACAGTTTTTCATTTCCCCTTAGTCGCCCTCATCTATCTTATTGGTGATGTTTTTCAATAAGTTCATGTGATGTTCCTTACTGAGGTGAGAATTGTAGTTTTTAAAACTTTCCTTTAAAATGTAACATTTTTCTAGCCTATTTATCTATACATTCTAGAAAGCAAACCTTCTCCCCGCCCCCCTCTTTACTGATTTCCAGCTAGTTTTTCTACTGGAAAACTATTTTCCACTGGTTTAAAAACATTTATTTCTTTCCAATTGGTTTATCAGTCTTAGTTAAATTTTTACTCAATGTCATAGAATATTTAGAAATGTTGCTTAAGAAAGACCTTTAAAAAATTGTGAGAATTTAATTTTATCATTGGAAATGCCTATTTTAAGTGCTGTACTAAATAAGAAATTAGTTCCCAAGCCCCTACAGTAAAAACTTTCTATGCTATGCTAAATAAACTATTTCTAAAGTCTCTGAGGTAATTGTTTTTGAATGAAGACAAAACAGTCTCGATGCTGTAGGAAAACCAACCAGGCTCACGCAAGACATTCCTGGAGACAAGCAAGTACTGTCTGCTGATTATTGCATAAGGTTTATGCATCCTCTTTTGGTAAGTAGAATTTTTCTTTAAACACATGCATTAGATTACAGATTGTTTTCTCATAATTATAAGGACAGTTGTCACAATAGGTACACAGGAGCTGATGGTCCTCAATTTCTAATAAGATATAAATGAAATCGCATAGTATGACTTCACAGAGCCACATCTTTGTGCTCAGCCTCCGCTGCTGGCATTTTCCCAGCGCCCATGGCTTGCTCCTGAGCTCCAGGCCTCTTTCTTCTGTCTGCACCTCCATGAACTCTGGCCAGGTGTCCTAGCAGCTTAGGCTATCGGTGTGGCTCTTTTAACAACAACCACTTAACAGTGATTGCGACATTGCTTCTCAGCCTTTTGGCTAAGAGCAAGGGTTGTTTCTACTTCACACAAGTGTGAATGGATGGATAGGCTCCAATAGCCCGCGCTGTGCTCTTGGGCACACAGAGCCAATCTGCCTTGTATTTTGTTGCTTCAACAATTCTTAGGAATGTGTTCATATTATCAACACCTGTATCTCAGAGACGTAAAAGAGGGAAGAGAGAGAGCAAGGGCTTCCAGAAGTCGCCAACATCCCTCTCGTGTCCCCATAAATTTGGTAACTTGGTCAATATTAGTAGGGAGAGAAACTGGAAATCTGACTCCAGCGATCATGTGCTCAGTTCAAGCTCAGCGCTAAAGCTCCTTCCTAGCATGTGTGAGGCCCTGACATCGGTCTTTAGCACTACAAAATAAGATGAGCTGAGAAACGGAAAGATTGAAGAGATGCACACACAGGCCGAGGCGATCGCTCCGTGGCTGATGTGCCATCCGCGCAAGCCTGTGTTTGGATTTCCAGAACCCAGGGTGGAGCTGGTGTGGTGGTGTGTCCACCTGGTCCTAGCGTTTCGAGAGCCGGATGGGAGGCTGACCCAGGAGGAGGTCCTCGGGCAGAATTAGCTTTTCTCTCCTCTGGGCTCCATAGGAATGATAATTAACTTTTGCCTATCTCTCTCTTGGAGGCAAGCCTATCTTGGAGACAAGTGCTCCTATCTTCTTGCAATTTGCTATTTAATTTCATACTTACACGGGCACCACTTTTTGCCTCAGGCATCATTTCTCAGATTGATTTTTATACTTGGAAGGTGACGTGCGACTCTCACTTTGCTCTCCAAACACACATACCCTCTGTAGTCTCTAGCCACTGGATAATTTTTAGTAACTTTATCTCTATCAATATTGGTGCTATGTTTAAATAACCAGGACAATGTAAATGTGTATTTAGACATTCCTGCTTTTAACAGATCATTATTGTTATTTAATATCTATGGGCTTATCGCCAAATTCAACTCAAACTTCACTGACATTGTACAGATCCCCTGTCCGTGTGTTTAAATACACACTGAGCATAAATTACCCTCTTGAATGGGCTCGCGGGGCTGCTCGGTAAAGCAGCTCCGTTAGACTTCCCCTCTCTTTAAGATCTCCGTTCTCTTCGGCACCCCTCCTCTGCTTTGCTTTCTCATTAACTGTGCTTATCGCGTCCCTAACGATTCTTGGCTGTCTGCTCATTTTAAGATGCTCCAGTAAGAGCCTCAGTGCATGTCTGTGAACTATGTGGAATGGACGCCGGAGCCAGGGGCTTCTATGGCGTGAAGCCATGACTGACGGGCAGCCAACACAGAACATAAACCAGAAACCCGTCTCTGTTGGTGTAAATCACCGTGACTTGGGTGTGCTTTTTAACTCTAGTATAACATAGCTGAGGGGTTCTAGAGCCCTTTTTTGTTATCAGATTTGTGAAAAAGTATTTTATATTCTACTCAGTGGATGCTATGAGGTCATTTTCACAGTCAGTATAGGAGCGTTCCCAGTGGGCCAACCCTGCGTCTCTGCAACATTCCTCTCTCTGGCCCTTACCCCAGGCTGCTGCTCATCTGCCTTCTATCACACTGACTGTTTGCATTTCGCTCCCTCCCTCCTTCCCTCTCCCTCTCCGTCCCTCCTTCCCCCTCTCTCTCCCTCTCCCTCTTTCTCTCTCTTTTTTTTCTGTTTTATTTTTTTTTAATTTTTATTTTCTATATTCTATGTTTACATTCCAAAGGCTTTCCCCTTTCCCAGTTACCCCCCACCATAAGTCCCATAATTCCTCTCCCCCCTGCTATTCCCCACTCATTCCCCCCCCCCCCCACGATTTCTCTGTTCTGGGTCTACAATACTGGATCCAATCTTTAAAGGCCCAGGGTCCTCTCCTTTCTTCTTCTTGGGAGTCATTTGACTTGCTAATTGTGCCTTGAGTATTTAGGGCTTCTGGGCTCATTAATATCCACTTATCAGTGATTGCATTTCATGTGTATTCTTTTGTGATTGGGTTAGCTCACTTAGGATGATATTTTCCAGATCTAACCATTTACCTACAAATTGCATGAGTTCATTATTTTTAATTGCTGAGTAGTACTCCATCGTATAAATATACCACATTTTCTGTATCCATCCCTCTTTTGAGGGATATCTGGGCTCCTTCCAATTTCTGGCTATTATAAACAAGGCTGCTATGAACATAGTAGAGCATGTGTCTTTATTGTATGCAGAGGAATCCTCTGGGTATATGCCCAGGAGTGGTATGCCAGGGTCCTCTGGAAGTGACATGCCCAATTTTCTGAGGAACCGCCAAACTGATATCCAGAGCCGTTTTACCATTTTGCAGTCCCACCAACAGTGGAGGAGTGTTCTTCTTTCTCCACATCCTCGCCAGCACCTGTTGTCTCTTGAGTTTTTAATCTTAGCCATTCTGACTGGTGTGAGGTGGAATCTCAGGGTTGTTTTGATTTGCATTTCCCATCATGACTAATGATGTTGAACATCTCTTAAGGTGTTTCTCAGCCATCCGAATTTCTTCTGGTGAAAATTCTTTGTTTAGCTCTGTACCCCATTCCCTCTTTCTCTTTCTCTCTCTCTTCCTTCCTTCCTTCCTTTCAAAAATTGAATCATAGCGTATATACTCTTTGGTCTTACAATTCTTTCACTCAGCATGACGTCTTTGAGGATCACCTATGTTGTATATATTAGTGCAGCTTGCCTTTTTTGTATCTGAGCAATAGTCTACTGTATGGACACATACTAGTTATTTTTTGATCACCCACTCATATTACTAAAGATTTTAAACTATCCACTGCTTCATACACATGTGGAGGATATTAGAATTGTGGTACTACTATATTTTATATGTTATTAAAATGACACAAGTGTCTAAAGTTAAGATAATAGATAATGAAATAAATACATCTTATTTTCTCATTTCACAGTACCAATGCCATCCTGATTAGTCCCAAGGTATCAGAAACTTGCAGCCATCATACTACATCATATACTTGGATGCACATCTCTGTTTAGGCACATGTTAGCGATGCTCCAAATTGATGTGTTACCTTTCCCTCTAGATTTACATCTTTCTTTTGATTTCCCCAAAAGAAGTATTCTCATTCAATGAACTACAACAGTGTGTTAGTCTCACCCACTTCTTTCCAACCCTTTTCAAACAATCCTAGTCCAACATACCTTGGGTTCACGCACAGTCAGTCATTCCCTGTCTCTTTCTGTTCTCATCCCTTGATATTCATCACTTCTTCTAGCCCTTAAATATGAAAACCAGTGTTCATCTAGAAACTCATGGGTTTCCTCTTGGCTTCAACTGTCTTGGATGTAACATTCTATTGTCCTTTAAACTTCTCTAGAATTTTTGTTCACGTTCTTTTCACACTTTTTATCTTACTGCTGAGCTCGTTGTGTTCTTAATCAAGTTTTGGGGAGAACTGTATGAGAATTTAGATTTCTTTAAAAAATCCTACAGAAATAGGAATATCCTTTTGTTTTAATTCCAGGTGTAGGGACGTGGATCTGCTTCAGATGGTCCACAGCAGCTAACTATGATTTGCCTCGTGCTCCATTGTGTGTGTGTGTGGATTGTTGGTCACTGTGTGTGTTAAGGAGTTGCATGCAGAGAAGAAACAACAACAAGAATAAATTAGATATCCTGATGGTGAAGATCGAACCAAGCCCACGATCTGCAGCAAGTAGTTCAAGCCACTTTCTTTTCTATTATTTTTCTTTCCTATCCAGAGTTAGGGGTTTGAAGGTGGGAAAAGGGTGGGGAAGGGTAGAAGAAAGGAGAACCCACAAACGTAGCGAAGACCAGCTATGGAGAACCCATTCTATTGGTTCGGTGGTTCTCAATCATCCTGATGCTGTGAGCCCTTAATGCAGTCTCTCATGTTTGGTGACCTCCAACCACAAAATTATTTCCATTGCTACTTCATTGCTAACTTCTCTACTTTATGAATTATAATGTAAAGATCTGTTTTCTGATGGTCTTAGGCGACCCCTGCGAAAGAGCTGTTTGACTCCCCCCAAAGGGATGGCAACCCACAGGTTGAGAACTGCTGTATTAGTCCCTTCAAAGGGCCAGATTTTTGTATTTATGTTTTTTCCTCCTTTACTAATTCCATCTTTAAAGCCCCTAAGGTATAGTTGAGTTCATGCCACTCCTTTCTCAGCCAGCCTTCGATGGCTCCCCATGGTCCTCTGAATTAAGTGCACACTCTTTAGAGAGGAGCTTGGGGCTCTGAGGAGATGTGCACTGAATGAAGTTTTTCTTCTTTGTCACAGAAGGAGAGCTAGGGTTGTGAGGAGAAGAAAACCATGTCTGCACACCAGCCTGTAATCTGTTTAGCTATGTTATACAACACCTTTTATGTTCAACATCAGGGGCAGATCCCTGACCTCTGGCAAGCCTGTGAAATAGACCTTGCCTTCCTGAAAGTTGGGGATATAAATAATATTTATATATAAGGTCTGCAAAATCACAGGATCAGTTTCATGAGCTGTAATTAAATAGGACCCTTGCCATAAATTCCTTCGCTCTTGATGCCATACAACAGCTGGTGAAGCTGGCGACCTTAGTTTTTAAGTGTTTTAGGGGATGAGGGAAGAAAAAGTGAGGGTCATTAGTGAGGTCTAGCCTCTGAGGCTTTTGTGAATATTTGGGTTTAGTGTGCACCCCTACCCCCTAACGGAAGGACATCTGTTCCTTCTGTCTGTAGCTGTTTGACACTAGCATTGAAAGCAGCCTAAATGAATGGATCTTACCAGCTCTGGTCTATTATTTGATTGACAGGTCTTAACTGATACAATTTTTTTCCCTTCTCACAGAAACATTCCCAACAGATTGCTAGACTCTTTTATTGTTATTTTGCTTTCTGTGATGATGATAAGCCACATTTAAAGGAATTTGATTGCAGTCTTACGGGCTTGTGGGTTTTCCTGAGAAGGCTACAACACACGGCACACGGCACATCCCACACTGTGTTCCCAGGTCCCTTAAGGGTTGCTAGGCGTGGCAGGTAACCAGCGGTCTATGATGTTGAGGAGATTTATTGATATGAATGTGGCATTGAACAATGGTGAACTCATGAGGTGAAATGCTCTGTGGAGACTCTGTTGGTGGACCATAGGGGAAGGAGCTTACTGGAGACTGTGGAACGCAAGAGCAAGTGTTCCTAACAAACTTTAGAAATTAAATGTTATATGTGATTTTTGTTTTGTGATCACAAAATAATAGAAATTCAGCCTAAAGCTTTAGGTCAAAATGAAAATAAAATGTATCCAAATTCAAGAGAAAATTGCTCAAAAATTTGTGTTATTTATTTATTTGTTTGTTTGTTTTTGATACTGTCCACCTGTATACTTAACCAAAGCATAATGATATTGGGTAAGTTCTTTAGAAGTGCAAAGACATCTTAAAAACGAGTTGTAAATGCTTTAGTATTTCACTATCTTTTTATATCTGGACAGGTTTGTGACTTGTTTGTTTCCAGTAGAATGTAGGCCCACATGATTGTATAGGACTAAAAGTTAGATTAAAAAAATGAGGTTCCGCCTCTACCTTGCTCTTTCTTGTGCCTGTGCTGAGGCTCTGAGTTACCAGGCAAGGCAACCTGAAACTCCCATGTTGTGAGGAAGCTCATTACTCACGAGAACAAATACGGAGACAAAGTGTGGAGCAGAGACTGAAGGAAAGGCCATTCAGAGACTGCTCCACCTGGGGATACATCCCTTAAACAGTCACCAAACCCAGACACTATTGTGGATGCCAAGAAGTGCTTGCTGACAAGAGCCTGATATGGCTCTCTCCTGAGAGGCTTTGCCAGAGCCTGACAATCACAGAGGCAGATGCTCACAGCCAACCATTGGGCAGAGCATGGGGTCCCCAATGAAGGAGTTAGAGAAAGGACTGAGGAGCTGAAGGGGTTTGTAAACCCATTGGAAGCTCAACAATATCAACCAACCAGACACCCCCCCCAGAGCTCCCAGGGACTAAACCACTAACCAAAGAGTACACATGGAGGGACCCATGGCTCCAGCAGCATGTGTAGCAGAGAATGGTCTTGTCAAGAATCAATGGGAGGAGAAGCCCTTGGTTCTGTGAAGGTTCGATGACCCAGTGTAGGGGACTGTGAGGGTGAGGAGGGAGGGATGGGTGGGTGGGTAGAGGAGTACCCTCATAGAAGAAGGGATATGGAGGATGGGATAGGGAGTTTCCGGGCAGGGTGGGGGAAGGAAAGGGGATAACATTTGAAATGTAAATAAAGAGAATATCCAATAAAAAACCAAAAGAACAGGTCAGGCACAGACCCGACCAACACAGGATGGCCTACAGCCAGTTGCTACTCCATTTCTCTCTAATGTTACATCTGTCGATGTCTGTAGGATCTTCCATGAAAACAACCCAGCTGATTTTTTTTCTTGAGTTCCTGACCTATGCTTTCTTTTTGGAGAAAGACAACATAAAATAAGTACAATAGTTTGATATGCGACAATAGTTACCAGAATGCATCTATAAAACATTAAAAATTGCCAGCACATTGTTACTTTTTCTTCCAGCTAGATCCTTTAGTAGATAGCATCATAGTGAACCCTTGTGCATATCTTTGATTTATTTCTTTTAAATATTTATTTTATTTTATTTTATGTACTCGGATGTTTAGTCTATATGTATGTCTGTGCACCATGTATTTGTAGTGCCCAAGAAGGTCAGAAGAGGACATCAGATACCCTGAGACTGGAGTTACAGATGGATGTCATTGCTGGGAATCAAACCCAGGTCTTCTGGAAGGGTACCTGGTGCTCTTAATGGCTGAGCCATCTCTCCAGCCTTTATAGTTTATTTCTTAAGATAACTCCCTACAGTCTGAAAAGCAGGAATTATTTTTAGTGCTTTTAGCCACGACCCCGTGTTCCTACCTGTAATCACATGCATGTAGTGAAGAGCACATGGGTTTCCAAGTCAGAATGCTTGCAGGCTTAAGTTCAACTCAGAGCTCTGTAGTTTGAACAGCCTTGAACAAATCACTTAAACCACTTAAACCTCAGAGGATTACCAAGAGAGAAATATGAGGTACCCTGTTAAAGGGCCAAATAAAGGGGCTATTCACAGGCTACTTGAGGAGGGGATTATGCCCAGCTTTCTCTCTCCTACTCTGCTTACCTTCCAGCACTTCCTGTGTTTCTGTCCTCTTGGGCCTTGAAGTATCTGATCAATTCAAGGAGAGGGGGAGTGATGCTTTTCCAGGGTGAAGGTGGCATTCCCATTACCGTGGCTGCATGACTGCATCACTGCATGGCTGCATCACTGCATGGCTGCATGGATTTATGGCTACGTGGCTGTATAGCTGCATGGTTGCATGGCTATATGGCTGCATTACTGCATGGCTACATTACTGCATAGTTGCATGGCCGTGTGGCTGCATGGCTGCATTTTAGAGGTAACTCCTGAAGGTAGAGGAATCCTGAAGATCAAAGAATGAGTCCCAGTGCTTGGACTCTTCGGGAATAGATGTTTCTAGAGAAAGACCTCCCTGCCATTGTTCCTTCCAAACTGTATGCCCTGGGTTTCTCCCATAATAAAATTGGTCCTCTTCTCAGTCAAGGGTCAGTTGGCCTTCCTGCTAAAAGGAGAGAGGTGAGAAGCCAAACTATGCACAGAGTTCTTTCACACTGAGTTTTGAGTGACTTCTGGAGGTGTGAGCTCTGAAGAGCATACAGGGAGACCAGTCACAGGGGTGGGCCAGGAGGTGTTCGGAGAGTCTTAGTTTTGGGAAGCAAGGAAGCCTGATACTCCCTAGTGATGGCTTTGCTATAGATGACGGCGGAGGGAGGTGGGAAAGATTTCCTGAGCCATTTTTATTTCTTTATCTCCTTTTTACTCTTTATCATTTTACTACTTCCAGAAAACTAGATGAAATAAATAAAAAGGAACAGCTTTTTGCCTCTGCCTCCATTGAGGAGCTTAAGTGGGCAGCAGGCCTTGTCTGGAGAGGGGTTTACGTGCTTACAGCATGGGACATACATATCCTTATAAAGCTGCTGCTATGTGGCGGCTGCAGAACCTACTTTGAGGACAGCACTCCTGGTTTTATTGTTTGTTTGCTTGCTTGCTTACTTGTTTGGGTTGTATATTTGTCTCTTGTTTTTTAAATACAAATTGTTATTTTTATTTTGTATGTTACGTTTTAATCTTTGCCTATATACTCATATTGTATGTAGATTTACAAAATTTCTCATAAAATACTCAGTTGTGTAAAAAAAAAAAAAAGCATAGATGTTTGATTTTGTATAGCCAAGTCACTCTTCCTCATAGATTAAGTTGTAACTCAGCGGCATGCAGTGCGAAACAGGAGTGTTTTACTAACCGAATATTTCCTTTGATGTGATTGGTTAATCAATGTTCATTGACATTCAGACATGGAGAACGAATCAGGTTCCTGTTTACCTATGCTCTTCTCAGAGAAGATCTGGGGTTTGACTCTTTAGAGGTTTACTTGGGGTTCATGCTAGTGGTTCCCGTTGTAAAGTTGTTCCACTTATGGCTTCTTGGGAAGGTGGGACCAATACTTGGGTGTCTGTGACTGGCTCACGAGCCTGACTGAGGCTGTCTGCTGGGGTCATCCTTGGGAAACTTGGGAAAGAAAGGCTAGAGGTCACCCTGCTGACTCGGTGCCTCTCGATTTACCTCTCCCCGTGCTACAGACCCTGCGAGTTTGTACCATGGGCTCTCTTCCCCGCCGCCTCATCTTCTCTTGCTGATCCTCGCTCCAGGGCTATCTCTCAGCTTAGCCATCTGTGGGGGGTGGGGGGTGGTATCCAGCAATTTCTGAGTCTGATCCAAGCCACACAGGATTCAGGGTATCCTAGGAAAGCCCTTCTATGTTATCTACACTGTACCACAGTTCTGATGGGGCAGCTTACAGTTTGGCTTGGGACATATTCTTCCAGGGTCAATTGTGAAGTAGACCCAAAGTCTTCTTTTCTTCAGCCTTGTCTTACCTGTTCATTTTGCTGCATATAGATCTGCCGGAACTAAACCTATTATTCAGTTACCAAGACCCTCTCTTTGGCTCTTTCAAAAAGGGCTTTTTGATATGTAGACCCTTCCTCCTCTGACTACAATGTCTACTATGTTGCTTACTTGTGCAAACAGTACTGATGTAGTCTAGGAAATAAAAGGCTGTGAGCAGACCCAATTTAAAGCAGAAGATATAAATACATGTGTTAATATTTACAACAAATCATTCCAGAAACATTTTTGCATTATAATGCTCACAGTAGATGTCATTTGTAATATGTTCTTTGGTTATTTGTAAAATTTATCTTATGCATGTAATAGTTATTATAGTTCCATAAAATCATTTAAAATGTCATTTTGGTAGTTATGTTTCACAGGTTCAGTAAAACATGTCTCTGTCATTGGCATTTGCTATGGCTGTTTTAACCAAGCACCAAACAAAACTCTGTTAATCTCTTAATCTCTTTTCTTTTCCTTTTTTCCTTTCTCTTTTCTTTTCTTTTCTTTTCTTTTCTTTTCTTTTCTTTTCTTTTCTTTTCTTTTCTTTCCTTTCCTTTCCTTTCCTTTCCTTTCCTTTCCTTCTCTTCTCTTCTCTTCTCTTCTCTTCTCTTCTCTTCTCTTCTCTTCTCTTCTCTTCTCTTTTTCTTTTGAGACAGGGTTTCTCTGTGTAGCCCTGGCTGTCCTGGAACTCACTCTGTAGACCAGGCCGGCCTCGAACTTAGAAATCTGTCTGCCTCTGCCTCAGAAGTGCTGGGATTAAAGGCGTGCGCCACCACCGCCTGGCAAAACTCTGTTGCTTAAAAACAAACACAAGTTTATTAACGTATAATTCTGTCAAGGAAAATCCAAAATGAAGGTATTGGTAGAGCTGTCTTCAGTCTAAAACTTGTAGGAGAATTCCTCTTCATCTCTTCCTGGCTTCTTGGCAGATTTTGACTTGGCAGTTTCTTGGCTTACTTTGATCCTCAGTCAGCACCAGCGTGCTGGTCAGAATGAGAAAGGCCGCCATAGGCTCAAATCTCTGGGTTTGAATGCTTGGTCCCCAGTGGGGTAGGATTAGGGGGTGTTGGGGAAGGTTTTGGGGTTTCCCGGTACACACTCTCTGCTTCCCAGCTGCTGCTCCAGTGCCTGCTGCCACCACACTCTGTGCCATGCTAGTGACAGTCTCCTCTCCTTTGGGAACGGCAAGCCCCAAAGGAACCCTTTCTGTTTGCCTGGGTCACGGTGCTTCAGGTCAGTAACAGAAAAGTCACACAGAGCTTTCTCCCAGCGTCTCTTCATGCCGTCTCCCCTCGGACAAGTGTGTAATTCTCAAATTCTTCTTTTACACAAAGAAAGCACTCCTGTTGGATTAGGACCGCCCTCCTCGGGGATTTCATCTTGACGATAATCTGTAAAGATCCTATTTCTTTTGTCTACTCCTTTCCTTTAGTTTCCTCTTTTTTCTTTCACCTGTATTTGGTGTACATTTATTCATATAATATGTGTGTGTGTGTGTGTGTGTGTGTGTGTGTGTGTGTACACCAGAGGTCAATACCAGGTATCTTCCCCAATTACTTTTCACTGTATTTTTAAAGATGAGATCTCTCACTTGCTAATCAGGCCTGACTGGCTGGTTATAAAGAGGATCCCCTTGTCACCTCCCTAGTGCTGGGATTATAGGCGCATACTGCTGTGCTAGGTTGTCATGCAGATACTGGGGGTTGGACTTAGGCAGTCATGCTTAATCAACAAGCTCTTTATGAACTGAGCCATCATCCAGCCCCTTTAACTGAAAGATCCTAATTCTAAATAAGGTCATATCTGAGGTACTGGGGGCTAAGACTTAGTCTTTCTTTGCAAACACCATTTAATTAATAAGAGACATTTAGTTATGTTTGTTGTTGTTAGAAACAATGGTGGTAGTGGTATCATAGACTCACATGCTCTAGGTATCCATGTATATGTCACTAATGCTAAAATTAACAAGCAATAAAAAGAGGGTTCGGACATAAACTTTCTCAATTTGGATAAAGGAAATAAGAGGCTGTACAAAACTTGGTAGTAGTTCACTCGTAACAGATTGTCATAGACCTTGTCCAAGAAATAATAATGCTTCATGGGCAAAGAAAATACTTAAACTGGAAATTTTTAACTAAGCATTGGTCCTATTTAAGAGCTTTTCTGAGAAATACATTGCCTTACTGTGTGCTAAAGCTTTTCAAGATGTTTTTCCATGGAAGATAGCCCACACCCCACCTTTTCTTTTTTTTTTCTTTTTTTTTTTTTAGTTATTTTTATTTTCTATATTCTATGTTTACATTTCAAAGGCTTTCCCCTTTCCCAGTTCCCACCCACCATAATTCCCATAGTTCTTCTCCCCCCCAACTATTCCCCAATCATTCCCCCTCCTCCCTCGGTTTCTTTATTAAACTGGATGCAATCTTTACATGCCCAGGGTCCTCTCCTTTCTTCTTCTTGGGAATCATTTGACTTGCTATTTGTGTCTTGAGTATTTAGTGCTTCTGGGCTCATTAATATCCACTTATCAGTGATTGCATTTCATGTGCATTCTTTTGTGATTGGGTTAGCTCACTCAGGATGATATTTTCCAGGTCTAACCATTTACCTACAAATTGCATGAATTCATTATTTTTAATTGCTGAGTAGTATTCCATTGTATAAATATACCACATTTTCTGTATCCATTCCTCCTTTGAGGGATATTTGGGCTCCTTCCAATTTCTGGCTATTATAAACAAGGCTGCTATAAACATAGTGGAGCATGTGTCTTTATTGCATGTAGGGGAATCCTCTGGGTATATGCCCAGGAGTGGTATGCCAGGGTCCTCTGGAAGTGACATGCCCAATTTTCTGAGGAACCGCCAAACTGATTTCCAGAGTGGTTTTACCATTTTGCAATCCCACCAACAGTGGAGGAGTGTTCCTCTTTCTCCACATCCTCGCCAGCACTTGTTGTCTCTTGAGTTTTTAATCTTAGCCATTCTGACTGGTGTGAGGTGGAATCTCAGGGTTGTTTTGATTTGCATTTCCCTGATGACTAATGATGTTGAACATCTCTTAAGGTGTTTCTCGGCCATCCGAATTTCTTCTGGTGAAAATTCTTTGTTTAGCTCTGTGCCCCATTTCTTGATAGGGTTATTTGGTTCTTTGCGGTCTAACTTCTTGAGTTCTTTGTATATATTGGATATTAGCCCTCTGTCGGATGTGGGGTTGGTAAAGATCTTTTCCCACTTTGTTGGTTGCCGTTTTGTCCTTCGGACAGTGTCCTTTGCTTTGCAGAAACTTTGTAATTTTATGAGGTCCCATTTGTCGATTCTTGATCTTAGTGCGTACGCTATTGGTGTTCTGTTCAGGAACTTTTCCCCTGTGCCCAAGTCCTCCAGGGTCTTCCCAAGTTTCTTTTCTAATAGTTTCAGTGTGTCTGGTTTTATGTGGAGGTCCTTGATCCACTTGGAGTTGATCTTAGAGCAAAGAGATAAGAGTGGGTCAATTCGCATTCTTCTGCATGTTGACCTCCAGTTGAACCAGCACCATTTGTTGAAAAGGCTATCTTTATTCCATCGGATGGTTGTGGCTCCTTTATCAAAGATCAAGTGACCATAAGTCTGTGGGTTAATTTCAGGGTCTTCAATCCTGTTCCATTGATCTGTTTGCCTGTTGCTATACCAATACCATGCAGTTTTTAACACAATTGCTCTGTAGTACTGCTTGAAGTCAGGGATATTGATTCCCCCAGAAGTCCTTTTATTGTTGAGAATAGTTTTAGCTATCCTGGGTTTTTTGTTGCTCCAGATGAATTTGAGAATTGCTCTTTCTAGATCTATGAAGAATTGAGTTGGGATTTTGATGGGGATTGCATTGAATCTGTATATTGCTTTTGGCAAGATGGCCATTTTTACTATATTGATCCTGCCAATCCAGGAGCAAGAAATATTTTTCCATCTTCTGAGGTCTTCTTCGATTTCTTTCTTCAAGGACTTGAAGTTCCTGTTGTACAGATCTTTCGCTTGTTTGGTTAGAGTTACGCCAAGATACTTTATGTTGTTTGTGGCTATTGTGAAGGGTGTTATTTCCCTAATTTCTTTCTCAGCCTGCTTGTCCTTTGAGTACAAGAAGGCCACTGACTTGCTTGAGTTAATTTTATAACCTGCCACTTTGCTGAAGTTGTTTATCAGCTGTAGAAGTTCTCTGGTGGAGTTTTTTGGGTCGCTTAGGTAAACTATCATATCGTCTGCAAATAATGATAGTTTCACTTCTTCCTTTCCAATTTGTATCCCTTTGACTTCCTTATGTTGTCTAATTGCTCTTGCTAGAACTTCAAGTACTATATTGAAAAGATATGGAGAGAGAGGGCAGCCTTGTCTAGTCCCTGATTTTAGTGGGAATGCTTCAAGTTTCTCTCCATTTATTTTGATGTTGGCTACTGGTTTGCTGTAGATTGCTTTTACTATGTTTAGGTATGGGCCTTGAATTCCTGCTCTTTCCAAGACTTTTAGCATGAAAGGATGCTGAATTTTGTCGAATGCTTTTTCAGCATCTAATGAGATGACCATGTGGTTTTTTTCTTTCAGTTTGTTTATGTAGTGGATTACATTGATGGATTTCCGTATATTGAACCATCCCTGCATCCCTGGGATGAAGCCTACTTGATCATGGTGGATGATCGTTTTGATGTGCTCTTGGATTCGGTTAGCAAGAATTTTATTTAGTATTTTTGCATCTATATTCATCAGAGAAATTGGCCTGAAGTTCTCTTTCTTTGTTGGATCTTTTTGTGGTTTAGGTATTAGCGTAATTGTGGCTTCGAAGAATGAGTTGGGCAGTGTCCCTTCTGTCTCTATTTTGTGGAATAGTTTGGAGAGTATTGGTGTTAAGTCTTCTTTGAAGGTCTGGTAGAATTCTGCACTAAAACCATCTGGTCCCGTACTTTTTTTGGTTGGGAGGCTTTCTATAACCCCTTCTATTTCTTTAGGGGTTATGGGACTATTTAGCTGGTCTACTTGATGCTGATTTAATTTTGGTATTTGATATCTGTCTAGGAAATCGTCCATTTCCTCCAGATTCTCCAGTTGTTTTGAGTATAGACCTTTGTAGTAGGATCTGATGATCTTTTGAATTTCCTCAGTTTCTGTTGTTATGTCTCCCTTTTCATTTCTAATTTTGTTAATTTGTATACTGTCTCTGTGTCCTTTGGTTAGTCTGGCTAAGGGTTTATCTATCTTGTTGATTTTCTCAAAGAACCAGCTCCTGGTCTTGTTGATTCTTTGTATGGTTCTCTTTGTTTCTATTTGATTGATTTCAGCCCTGAGTTTGATGATTTCTTGTCTTCTACTCCTCCTGGGTGAATTAACTTGTTTTTCTTCCAGGGCTTTAAGGTGTGCCATTAAGCTGCTAGTGTATGCTCTCTCCAGTTTCTTTTTGGATGCACTTAGAGCTATGAGTTTTCCTCTTAGCACTGCTTTCATTGTGTCCCATAGATTTGGGTAGGTTGTACCTTCATTTTCATTGAATTCTAAAAAGTCTTTGATTTCTTTTTTTATTTCTTCCTTGACCAAGGTGTCATTGAGTAGAGTATTGTTCAGTTTCCATGTGTATGTGGGCTTTCTGTTGTTTTTGTTGCTATTGAAGACCACTCTTACTCCATGGTGATCTGATAAGAGGCATGGGATTAGCTCGATCTTCTTGTATTTGTTGACATCTGTCTTGTGACCGATTATATGGTCTATTTTGGAGAAGGTACCATGCGGTGCTGAGAAAAAGGTATATTCTTTAGCTTTAGGATGAAATGTTCTATATATGTCTGTTAAATCCAATTGGTCCAGAGTTTCAATTAGTTTCACTGTGTCCCTGTTTAGTTTCTGCTTTCCTGATCGGTCCATTGAGGAGAGTGGGGTGTTGAAGTCACCCACAATTATTGTGTTAGGTGTAATGTGTGCTTTAAGCTTTAGTAAGGTTTCTTTTACGAAGGAGGGTGCCCTTGCATTTGGAGCATAGATGTTCAGTATTGAGAACTCTTCCTGGTGGATTTTCCCTTTGGCCAGCAAGAAGTGACCTTCTGAGTCTCTTTGGATGATTTTAGGTTGAAAGTCAATTTTATCTGATATTAGAATGGCTACTCCAGCTTGTTTCCTGAGACCATTTGCTTGTAAAATTGTCCTCCAGCCTTTTACTCTAAGGTAGTGTTTGTCTTTAACACTGAGATGTGTTTCCTGTATGCAGCAAAATGTAGGGTCCTGTTTCCGTATCCAGTCTGTTAATCTATGTCTTTTTATTGGGGAATTGAGTCCATTGACGTTAAGAGATATTAAGGAATAGTAATTATTACCTCCAGACATTTTTGAAATTATATTTATTTATCTTATTTATTTTTTATATTCGAGAGGTTATCTTCTTTTGGGTTTGATGAGAGGAGGTTTCTATCTTGCTTCTTCCCGGGTGTAGTTTCCGTCCTTGTCTTGGTGTTTTCCCCCTATTATCCTTTGTAGGGCTGGATTTGTGGAGAGATATCTTGCAAATTTGGTTTTGTCATGGAATACCTTGATGTCTCCATCAATGGCAATTGAGAGTTTTGCTGGGTAAAGTAGTTTTGGCTGAAGTTTGTGTTCTCTTAGAGTTTGCATGATATCTGCCCAGGATCTTCTAGCTTTCATGGTCTCAGGTGAGAAGTCTGGTGTTATTCTGATAGGTTTTCCTTTATATGTTACTTGGCCTTTTTCTCTTGCTGCCTTTAGTATTCTTTCTTTGTTTATTACATTTGGAGTTTTGATTATTATGTGACGGGATGTATTTCTGTTCTGGTCCAGTCTGTTTGGGGTTCTATAGGCTTCTTGTATATTCATGGGCATCTCTCTCCTTAGGTTGGGGAAGTTTTCTTCCATAATTTTATAGAAGATATTAGCTGGCCCTTTAACTTGTAAATCTTCACTCTCGTCTATACCTATAATCCTTAGGTTTGGTCTTCTCATAGTGTCTTGGATTTCCTGGATGTTTTGGGTTACCACCTTTTTGCATTTAGTATTTTCTTTGACTGTTGAATCAATGGTTCCTATGTTATCTTCGGCTTCTGAGATTCTGTCTTCTATCTCTTGTATTCTATTGTTGATACTTGCGTCTATGGCCCCTGATTTCTTCCCCAGGTTTTCTATCTCCAATGTTGTCTCCCTCTGTGATTTCTTAGTTGTTTCTACTTCTGTTTTTAGTATCTGGATGGATGTGCTCAAATCTTTCGCTTGCTTGATTGTGTTTTCATGTATTTCTTTAATAGATTTTTGTGCTTCCTCTTTCATAGCTTCTACTTGTTGGCCCACGTTCTTCTGTAGTTCTTTAAGTGACTTTTGTCTTTCTTCCTTATTGTCTTCTTCTCTTTGATCCATCTTCTCCGGCATTTCTTGAAGTGATTTTTGTATTTGCCTCGTAAAGGCTTCTAACTTTTGATCCATTTTCTCTTCTATTTCTTTACGAGATTTTTCTATGTGTTCAGCTACCAGCATCCTGACCAGTGATTTTATATCCAAGTCTTGTTTTTCTGGTGTTTTAGGGTATCCAGGGATTCCTGTTGTTGGAGAACTGGGTTCAGATGCTGTCATGTTGCCTTGATTTTTGTTAGTAACATTCCTTCGTTTTCCTTTTGCCATCTGGTTATTTCTGGTTTTAGTTGGCCTTGTTGTCAGTGGCTGGTTTTTGAATCTCCTGTGAGGCTGGGCTCACCTGTTGTTTCTCTATTGGTGAATATGTGTGACTGCTGCTTTAAGGGATCATAAGCTGGCTGCCACTCATGCGATTGTAGCCCCTGTTGGAGTCTGTCTACCTGGGCTTCTCCAGCTGTGTCCTGGTTGCAAGGAACTCCGAGAGCCTAGCAGATCCCCCGAGAGGGTAGCCCTGGAAGGGGTGTTTACCTGGGCCTTTCCAGCTGTGTCCTGGTTGCAATATGGAGGCCCGCCGCTACACCGCTGGTCTAGGGGCCGGCGAGCTGGTTGCAGAACGCAGCCTAGGTGCTCACCAGAGGGCGGGGATGTCCCACAGAGCCTGGGCCTTTCCAGCTGTGTCCTGGTTGCAATTTGGAGGCCCGCCGCTACACCGCTGGTCCAGGGGCCGGCGAGCTGGTTGCAGAAGCAGCCTTGGTGCTCACCAGAGGGCTCGGGGATGTCTCACAGAGCCTAGGCGGGACTCCACCTGCTTGGCTCCGAGACCCTAGCAGATACCCCCGTGAGTGTAGCCCTGGAAGGGGTGTTTACCTGGGCCTTTCCAGCTGTGTCCTGGTTGCAATATGGAGGCCCGCCGCTACACAGCTGGTCTAGGGGCCGGCGAGCTGGTTGCAGAACTCAGCTTAGGTGCTCACCAGAGGGCGGAGATGTCCCACAGAGCCTGGGCCTTTCCCGCTGTGTCCTGGTTGCAATATGGAGGCCCGCAGCTACACCGCTGGTCCAGGGGCCGGCGAGCTGGTTGCAGAAGCAGCCTTGGTGCTCAGCAGAGGGCTCGGGGATGTCTCACAGAGCCTAGGCGGGACTCCGCCTGCTTGGCTCCGAGACCCTAGCAGATACCCCCGTGAGTGTAGCCCTGGAAGGGGTGTTTACCTGGGCCTTTCCAGCTGTGTCCTGGTTGCAATATGGAGGCCCGCCGCTACACCGCTGGTCTAGGGCACCCCACCTTTTCTTTTCTTTTTTATTTCACTTCTTTATGCATTAAGTCATCAAAGGCATCCAGAAGAAAGAAACTTCTGTTCTGGAGAAATTGATTAGAGAAATAAGATCCTCAGACTCTGGCAGGAGAGTGCCTGGTTCCCAGCTCCTTTCCCAACTCTAACAAACGTACACAGAGCTCACTTACCTGCCTTTGACTCAAAGCCTGACTCCCTGTGCAGTTCTCTTCTGGATTTCTAGTTGGACCCCAGCCATCTGGTTGTCTTTCTCACAGTTTAGCCTTATGCAAAGCTAGAATCCAGGTACTCCTGGTCCTCTGGGGAGGCCTACAGTTTCCTGGCAAAGCTTGTCATGAAGTTCTCCAGTAGACACTGGCTTGTCCAAGCCTGAATCTCCCAGTTCTACATTTCAGTTCCCTGTATTCCCTTTGGCAAATGGTTCTTCTTTCCCAGTAGTTTCAAAAGGAGTGAGAGAGAATTAACATTGTTCTCTTCTAATGTGCCAGGCATTGTCTCATAGTTCTTGTGGACTGCTGGTGTAATACTTCACCGTGGAAGACAACTTCCAATTCCCCGATTACAACTGAAAACACGAGACTCGGGAAAATTAATAATTATTGTCTGAGGGCCCCAAATAAATGAGGTGGTATAGCCACTATTTGAATAAAAATCTATCTCTGCTCAAGCTTATTGCTCTTTCTAGCACAATATAATTGTCTCTCAAGACAATCCATGAGCTTGTAATAGGCCCTCCATCCTAAAGGAGACTTGGAGATATTGGGGGTAGGGAGCTGGTTTGGGTTTGAGCCATCACTTGGCAAATTAAGATGGATCTGGAGTAGAGGTCTCATCTAGGTCAATATTTGACTTCAGAGGGTGTGGTGGTTTGAATGAGAATGGCCTCCCATAGGTTCATCTGTTTGAATGCCTTATCTCCTGTGAGAGGAACTGTTTGAGAAAGATGAGGAGGTCTGGCCTTTTGGAGGAGGTGTGGCCTTGTTGAAGGACATGTGTCACTATGGGTCTGTACCAGGCCCAGTGTCTTTCCCTTGTCTGTCTGCTGCCTGAGGATCAGTGTATAATGTCTTCGGCAGCTTCTCCAGCACCATGCCTGTCTGTCTGCTGCTACACTCCCCGTCAGGATGCCCGTGGACTACTGGAGCTGTGAGCAAACCCTCAGTTAAATACTTTCTTTTATAAGAGTTGCCACGGTGAAGATTCCCCTCTTCACAGCAATAGCATTGCAACTAAGCCAAGATACTTGACAAATCTGGCAATGTATGAGTTTGTTACACGGAGGGGATGTGACAGTGGCATCAGAGGCAGAGCTACGGATGCTGACAGACATCATATACCTCACACACACGGCTGTCAGGGAGAAAAGAAGGAGACAATGTTACGGAATCACGTTTTTCATTATACCAGACCTGGAATAAAATGGATATCTATTTTTAATTTTTTAAAACATTTAATTATTTGTGTGTGTGTGTGTGTGTGTGTGTGTGTGTGTGTGTGTATCTAAGTGTATGTGACCATCCGTCAGTGTTTGTTTGGAGGTCAGAAGATAACTTCTCTCTGAGCTTGCTCTTCCTGTCTACTGAGTGAGTCCCAGGGTTTGAGCTCAGGTCGTCAGGCCCGGCAGCGAGTATGCCCTTAGCTGCAGCTCTCCAATGAGATGGTTTTTTTAAAAGACATTCAATAAAGGACTGTCCCTGCCTCAGAAAGAATTAGTTGCTCTAAGATGTCACTAGTGCTGAGGTTGAGGGACCCTGGTTTGAAGGATTGGCTTCTCCCCTGGACTTTTCTAAAGAGACCTGAACTTGGGTTTGTAACTTTGCTTCTTGAGGCAGTAGGGTTTTCAACTGATCCGTGAATTCTAAGATGCTAGAGTTCGTTGAAGAAGAAAAAGATAAAACTGAAAGAAGTGGGTCGAGTTTTCTCTTCACCAAAGAAAGTATTCAACTATATTAGAGGTGAGAGTGAAAAATTCAGTTCATTTTTAAGCAAGATGATAGGACCTATTATTGTTATTGTTGTTGTTGTTGTTATTATTATTGTTGTTATTATTATTATTATTATTATTATTATTATTTTGCCCAGGTCATTCCTGGGACAAGTTTCCTTTCTCCTCAGCTGGCTGCTTCTGTTCACCTGTTTCTGCTCTGCTCAGTGTGGCTGTCAGCCCCACATTATAGGGCATCTTTGAGAATAATCTGTGTTGGTCATTCTGTTACTGTCTGTGCCATTGAAAGGGACTTAAAGATTGTATCAAAACATGCTAAGGTTTTTTTTAACTGTTTAAATGAGTTGGATTCTGTTAAAAGTATGACTGTCACCATCAGTTGCTTCAAATATTTGATGCAAATTTTGACCTTTCCAGGGTTGAGGTATGGGCCTCAGAAGACCATCAAAGGAGACTTGTGGAGTTCCTGCACGTATAAAATCTTACGTCAGTTTGAAATCATGCTTGCTGGCTTTCATGGTAAGAACAATGTATAATGTGTGGGCTATGACCAAAAAATTTTAAAGAGTTCTCAAAGTGTGTGGCGGCACACACATTTTAATCCCAGCACTCAGGAGACCGAGGCAGGAGGATCTCTGTGAGTTTCTGGCCAGCCATGACTTTAGAGTCAGAACTTCTGTCTCTGTCACTCTCTCTCTCACACACACGTGCACACACTGTCTCTCTTATGTTCTTTCCATAAAAAATCGCATAGAATTAAAGGTCAGCAATATTATGCTAACTAAAAACCACCTACTTACTTTTTGCTTAGAACAGATGGTAGAAGCTGGCTCTCCTGAAAGAATGACAAATAAGAAGCATGAGGTAATATTTACCCATTCTGTATCAAGAAAAAAAAGCAATAGGATTTAGTAAAATAAGAAAATTAGCTTTTGGTCTGACAGCAACTAGCTTGATTAAACCACACGCCTGCCAGTCAGCACAGAAATCAGTTTACATTGGAAAAATAATCTCTGATAGCCTTGTTTTTCCCTTCGTTTTAGGGGCGGGTCTGATGTCTCATAAGAAATGAAGGTGCAGAGCACAGGCTTACAAAGGGCTGGATGACACACTATTCTGGAGTATTTAATTGCCATCATCCTTTTTTCTAATGGAGCTAAGGTCAAAAGCTGTTGCTAAGCGATCATTATTTAAAGCACCCAGTGTTCAGCATCCTTGTCCTGAGCCAGCGGATGTCTCGATCAGAAGAAATCAGCTGTGGTAGGTTTTCTTGTTACTAATCTGAGGACCATGAAGAAGGGCCCAGAGAGACTGGCAGTTCAGCAGAAAGATTCCTTACTAACAAGGCAAGATCAAAAGGCTCCTGCCTGTGAGATAAAAAGAAAGCTAAGTAAGTCTGATCTTGAGAAGCTTGGTGACTTTGCAGTTGGAGATAACCAGTCACAGGCCTTCATCCACCCCTACCCCCCCCATGATTGTTACATGAGCCTAGATGAACGTTCTGAAGTCTTCTCTTCTCTTCTCTTCTCTTCTCTTCTCTTCTCTTCTCTTCTCTTCTCTTCTCTTCTCTTCTCTTCTCTTTTCTTCTCTTCTCTTCTCTTCTCTTCCCTTCCCTTTTCTTCTCCTCTCCTATCCTCTCCTCTTCTCTCTTCTCTTTGACCTTCCCTTCCCTTCCCTTCCCTTTCCTTCCCTTCCCTTCCCTTCCCTTCCCTTCCCTTCCCTTCCCTTCCCTTCCCTTCCCTTCCCTTCCCTTCTCTTTTCTCTTCTCTTCTCTTCTCTTCTCCTCTTCTTCTCTCTTCTCTTCTTTTCTGATTCAGGTTTCTTATCTGAGAGATGAAGTTTAGATGACATAATATATAGAAGGTCTAGCTTAAAACAGATGCTCAGTAAGTGGAAGTGTTCTCTTTCCATGGTGCCTGTTCCTATGTCTCCCCATTGAAGAGGGAGAGAGAAGAGCCTTGTAGAGCATCATCCAGAGATATGTGGTGGGTATCATCTCTTAGATAGAAGCTAAGTACTCTGTTAAAGGCACTAGTGTTCTTTAAAGGGTGCTCATCACTCTAACTGAGAAGGCCAGGGAGAGAGAATTTCTCTCCCTGACTCATTTGAAGCGCCCTGTTTTATTGGAGTCCCCTCCACCCAACATCAAGAATGTGTATGAGCTCCCATAGCTTAACACAGAAAGATGGGACGGTCTTCTCACTCTGATGCATGATTGTGTACATGCGTGTATGCTTCTCTCTCTCTCTCTCTCTCTCTCTCTCTCTCTCTCTGTGTGTGTGTGTGTGTGTGTGTGTGTGTATGTGTGTGTGTGTGCAAGTATGTGCTCTGGCTAACAAAGCCCTTCCCTAAGCTTACCTGCAAAGAGCCTGGTCATGGAATGAAATTAGTGAGCACTGGAACTGTGCTAAGAACAGCACATTTTGGAAATTCCAAGGGGGAAAAGTGCATTCTGGGAAGTAAACGCCCACATCCTGCTTTTGCTCTTTCATTCAATCTATGTTTTTAGTAAAACTGAACCTGTCAGACTTTGTCATTTGCTCTGGGCAAGTGGTTAAGTGGCCATTGTAATAACAGATTGTTTTCCTTTGGACTCAGGCCCTTGATATTGAGTAGGCCAGAGTACATTGCACAAAAATTTCACCAGAATCTTCCCTCCAGGGATGAGGCAGAGGATCCAGCCCCACCCACTGGCTTGTTCTCCTGAGTCAGGACCTGTGTGGATTGAAATGGTCAGGGTTCAGACCTAGTTTTTTCTTTCTTTCTTTCTCTCTCTCTCTCTCTCTCTCTCTCTCTCTCTCTCTCTCTCTCTTCCTTTCTTTGGATTCTCAAGACAGGGTTTCTCTGTGTAGCCCTGGCTGTCCTGGAACTCATTCTGTAGACCAGGCTGGCCTCAAACTCAGACATTCTCCTGCCTCTGCCTCCCAATCTGCCTACTGGGATTAAAGGCATGCACCACCACTGCCGGGCTCAGACCTAGCTTTCTCAGCTCAACCTAAAACAATAATTAAAATACCCAAACAAACATAGTTACTTGCTTCCTATGAACAATTATAATGGGAGTGTTTGTGTATGGCCAGCCAAAAACTAGCTGATCAGAAACCATTAAAGGTTTCTGAGCCACCAGCCAGGTGGTTAGCAGGATACTACCCAGAGTTGGCTTCCATAGAAGCACATTGCTACTTCCATGGTCCAGATGTTATCTTAGAAGCACATTGCTACTTCCATGGTCCAGCTGTTATCTTAGATGCACACTGCTTCTGCTGTGGCCCAGATGTTATCACAGATATATAGTCATGGCTTTACTTTGGTCAACATTTACAGGAATAAGATTTTAAAAAGGCAACTGAGGTATAAACCAGTTAACTCTGAGCTAAGGGTTAAACTTCTGGCTTCTTGCTTGGACAAGGATCATCTGTGTCAGACCCTGATGGTCTGATTTTGTAACATGTAACATGTTCAAAACTTAGAAATTTGTGTACTGTTTTTCTTGAAAAAGATATTTACTCTCAATTCTACCACAGGCTCTAGAAAACCCCAAATATGCCTTGATTAAGGATGACAACTGGGAGTGTGTTTGCTGGGCAGGGGGTGGGGTGGCACAGGATTTCTCTGTGTAGCTGTGGCTGTCCAGGAACTTGCTCTGTAGACCAGGCTGGTCTTGAACTTGGAGATGAACCTGCTTCTGCCTCCTGAGTGCTGAGTTAAAGGCCTGCACCACCACCATCCAGCTTGGTCATTGAAATTCTGATTTCACACAGAAAGAACATCTGAGGATATTCCTTATCTCAGAAATTACTTACTTCCTCCTGAGGTTTAAGTGAGTCACATCACCTTGGTGCAAAAGTGTGTCTCCCAGCTTCCCTCGCTGTTAAGTGTGGCCATGTGACAAAATTTGGCCCAATGGGCTGTAAGCTGGAGTGAGAACATACAGATTCTGGAGCGAATCTTGCTACTTGATCTCAGCTCCCCTCTTCCTCCGTCCTGCTGGCTGGGAAAGGCTGAGAACTTAAAGCTTCTGTTGGTGGTGGCCCTGCCCTGTTGTCCCCCGACTCTCCGGAGACTTATAGGTAGAAAAGAAGTCATGCAAAACCTAGAGTCTCTTAGTTATGATAATTTAGACTGAACTAATGAAGTTTTTTCTCCTCCTCTCCCACATCAAAGAAAATAAGTGATATAAATGAACTCAGTTAAGAGTTTGTCTCTGTAATTGTTTTAGATATACGATGCCTAAAACTGAATCTTTCCAAGATTGTCAAAGCATGAGGAATATCCACATCACAGATTCTCTCCAAATCCGTCAACTTAATACCGGAAAGAAGACTGCAAATAGCTAGAGATATCTGTTCACAGATACTGGAAGATGCTCTTTCCTTCTTTGGTTCTCAGCATTCTTGTCTGTAATATGAATGTTCCCCCCACACAAGAGTTTTGGGAAGGTCAGATGAGTCCTCAAAGAGGGTACCTGTCAAGTTTTAAGTTGACAGGTTTAATTAGTTTAAGTTAATTAGTTTATAAATTCATAATTTTAATTTAAAATTCATTGTTTAAATAAATGGCCTAACTTGGTACTAATAAGAACCTGATAATTTGGTATGAGGGTAAGAGATTGTCTCAATGTTTAGATCATCCTAGAGCAACGTAAGTGCACAATCAATGGCCGTTCATTATTAGAAAGTTAGTAAGTGGTCAATAGATGATGGCTTTGTTTCTTGCAAAAATGCGTTATTAATAATAGCTGACACCAGGTATTTAAAAATGTAAGCACCATACAAACGTGAGTATTGACATTGTTGAGTCCACCCTGAAAAAAAGAAGGAAAGACAGACAGAAAAGAAAAAAAGAAAGGAAGGAAGGAAGGAAGGAAGGAAGGAAGGAAGGAAGAAAGACAAGAACAAAGGAAGAAAGGAAGAAAAAGAAACTACACTGGTAAATGTAAGAAAATTCCCCCAGGGAATATTTACAGGATAGAATTTTGGAGCATAATGGCCATGAAGAAGATGGCCGCGTGTAGTGTCGTATCCCTGTTGACCTTGTCTTTGCTTCCCATCCCAGGTCCCTGTTGTGTCAAAGCAGACCCAAGCTGAGCCAATCAGATTCCATCCTGAGAGTTGACAGTTAGTGCAGCTGTATCTGAAGGGAAGGTCTGGGCTTTGCCTGCCTGTTTCTCTCTCCTGCTCGCCTCACAGCCTGCATGCAGTGCCCGAGTCTGTTTCTCTAGCCTCCACCAAAGAACCGTGGCTGACATCACAGGAGGCCTGTTTTCCCATGCTCCCCCTACATGCTGCTGGGGTATGATAGGTGCGGGTGGTTATTTTTAAAAGCCCGTACAAAAGTAGGGGGACAATACAGAAATACACACAAAACTACACAATAAAATTACGGTTTTTGAAAGTGTATTCCATTTCCCACACATTATTGATTTCTTGATGCAAACTACAGAAAACTGTGAAAACCAGTTGGGAATGTTTTTCTTATTAAATTATAGAACTATCTTGGTTTAAAAAGAACCACATTAGAAAAAGAACCACATTCATAAACAGAAAACACAATGAACAGGTTACCCCAAAGCACCCTGATTCATGAGATCTTTAATAAGACCACAGTTTTGGGGACTCTTGACCCAATAGTAACAACGGTGGAGGAAGAGTCTTAGAGCCTCCCTGCACGGCTAAGGAAGGAGACTGGCGAGCTGCAGGCCTCCCTCCCTCCTCCCTCCCTCCTCCCTCGGGTGCTTTATCTCTAATGTACCAAATGTGCTAATTACAAGGCTGTTTTCTCTTTGAGGAGGTCCCAGGGCACAGGCTCCTGAGAACCGTATCCTTCTGCTGCTTGTAAAACTGCTATCAAGTGGGTTTTGAAACCTAAACAATTGTGTGGATAATATATGTGGCCGTAGACTTGTAAAAATGGAAATCATGCTTACCTCTGGTGAGATGAAATGGGATGTGTCCTTTGGCCTGGTCACTCTTTATTTTAGTCACCTTGCCTTAAAGAAATCTCTCCCGACCATAATAAAAACCCCATTGATCCTTTCTTTGGAGACATTCATAACCAGATCTTTGATGAAATGCCCCATAATGGTTCTAAATGAGGTGTATTGAACTGTTTGTCAATTCATCGCAGGAACGGTGGCATTGCCAATATTAAACACGAGGTAAACAGTTCTGAAAAGCGTTACAGAGGCAGCATAATCCCCGACTCTCAGAGTGTGCCTTTGTAGTTTGAATCCTTAAGTACAGTCTGGAAATATTCAACACTGTATTAAATAATGGAAGTAAAAATGCCATTCTGTAGGAAGTACAGCTACCAAGTTCAGCCTTCTGTGAAGGGCATGGCTGCCCATCCGAGCACCTTAGACAACACATCCACCCATCCATCCATCCATCCATCCATCCGTCCGTCCGTCCGTCCGTCCATCTGTCCATCCGTCCATCCATCCATCCATCCACGCAGTCATTTATTCCTGCATTTATTCAGCTGCTGTTTATTAAATGCCTGTGCCTATGAATGCCCCAATCAAGAACACCAGGAACAAGTCTGTGTTTTCTTGGATCTGTGGTAGAAGCCTGATCAGCGTTGTCTCTGAGTGTCTTCTGCTTTTTAGGGCTGTGAATGACCTTACTGTCATCTTACCAGAAAAGAAGAGCCTTATCAGAAGGGTAGGAGACATCCCTTTTTAGGTTAGAACATAGCTTTGTTTCTAAATCGTGCACTGTGCCCCGGGAGCGGTGCCCTAGGTATCGATTACACTCAAAGCCTCCCCCTCGTTGCTGCTAAGACTCCTGGGCTCATGTTAAATAAATAAGTCCTTGCTGCTGTAGATGCTGAAGGACTTTACTGATGGCATTTTATCTCAAGAGGTTCCATCTAGGCCGAGGCTCACAGTAGGATCCCTGAGGGGACTTCCATTTGGCTTCTAGTGGCTTCTGGCCACCTCTCAGCCCACACTTATCTCCTTGAAACAATTCGCAGGCTTATGAGCCTCGCTGCTTGTTTTTTTTCCCCCCAAGTAAGGACATCCCAAACCTATCCACTCAATTTGATAAAAATCTGTCTAGCCATTTGGGTATGATGTGGTGACAGAAAAAAAAAAAAAAAAAAGACAGGAACTTAATGTTAGATTTATGGGACCAAAATAAGGCCTGGTAGAATGCTACGGAGAATTCCTGCAGGTTCAAAAGGAGTTCAAGTGTGTGGCAACAAGGCTCTTTCCCTTTTGATGTACACTCAGGAATTCCGATGCTGTGGATTTCATAACATCAGCCTGGCTCCCAGAGCCTCCTCCAGGACCCCTCCCCCACTCCGCACCAGATGGGATCCGCGAGGGCAATAGAAGAGGTCCCAAGTGCCCGCTCCGTTTGTCTTTTGCCTGTCTGTCCCCACAGTGTGGTCTGGTCTCATGAAAGCTACATTCTGAAGACTTGGTATTCGGCAATTAAGAGAGATACGGCATCTGTGTCACCCACTTTTTTTTTTTTAATTTCTGAGAAACCATTAGATCACTTTTTGTGTAAACAACAACAACAACAACAACAACAACAACAAAACAGGGTTTGAAGGAAACTCTCCTTCTTAAGCTATCTCCAGGAGCATTCTTGAGATTTAAAGTTGTGATTACATATGAAAAAGTCTGACCATACACTGAATTATTAATTAATATTGATGTCCCGTCAGTCATGGCAGGGCATTTATAGTTAGCTGTAAGGTAGAGAGCCAGGCAGCCTAATTGGCACTCTGGAAGCAAGGATGCTCAGAGAGGGCATACAGGCACATGTGCCCTCCAGACAGCCCTCATCCCCTTGACCCTAGATAGCTTGTCATCCCAGCTCCTGTCCTTAAGAAGAGGAGGAAGACCACTGCAGAATTGAGGAGGGTCCCTCCCTTAGCTACCGTGTGTCATTAACCATCCTCTGCCATCCTCTGATTCTCGGTTTGGTAGTTTGCATTGGGCTCAGTTAGCTGGCTTAGTTTGAGGTGTCTGATGCGGCCACCGCTAGTGGACAGGTAGTGGAGGGTGGCCTCATTCATGTGTGACAAGATTTCTGGGGTGGCTTAACGTTCATCTCCTCTTTCTGTTCGAGTTCTCATATCCCCCAAAATGCTGCTCTGGGGTTCGATGGTGCTGGTGGTTTCAACAGGGTGAACATGGACATTTCCAGACTGCTAGTGGCCTGGGCACACGGTCTAGGACATTGTGAGTCGACATCCAGCCCTAATCCCAGGAGAAGGGATGTGGATGCTACTTCTTATGTCTCTGAGAGAAGCTGCAAATAATGTGTGACCCTGCTTCATCTGGAGGCTTGGACCGTGAGGACTCTTCTTCAGGGAAAGCAAGTGCTCCCGTTGGGGATAGAGAGGTGGCGTGAGCCCAGGCAACGGTCTCTCTTTTTACCCCAGCATGCAGAAGGCTTGCTTGTCCTTAGACAGAACAATGTTTTCAGATTCTGGTCTGATATTATTCTCAAACCTCTACCTTGGTTGTTTTATTACACTTGCAAGCTAGAATTACTTCTTTAGTGTGGCCCCTAACACCTCTCGTGGTTTTCCTATCAATAAGCCTTTGTCCTTGACATTTCTATCATTCATAATGTTTTCATGTTATGATGCAGTGCAAAGTCCTGTTTGGAAGAGATTAACAAGATGCGGAGAGCCACCTCCTGTCCTCTCCTGATTCTAACTCACTGGGTACAAAGGATGAGTGGTTTACATGGCTTCTCCTAGGACATCCTCATCTAGGTTACGAGGCCTCCTCGAGTGTTTCTGTGGTATCCACAGTGTCCTAAGCATATTCTACACACTGTATGGAGGGCAGTCTCCTGATTCTCCTCCTCAGATCGAGAGTTCCCTCAAGGCAAAAAGCAAATAAATAAAGAACAACAACAAAAACCATGCCTCCTCCCTGTGACTCTTAGCCCAGTATAGACTCATACTGTAACCTCAAAATGTGAAGGCTGGGATTGTATAATACATTCTCTGAGATTTATCTTTCGACTATTTTGATTTAAAAAATCTTCAGTTGCCTTTTGAGGGACTCTGAGATGTATAAATCCAAGACCGCCTACCATAGAGCAGTTTCCAGGACTGTTAGGTGGCCCTTCATGCCTTCAAGGCCTAGATTTTCATTCACCTATTTTGGAATGCAATGGTTCTCATTAGTACACATTTCTGTTGGACTGGGGAGAAACCCTCAAGAAGTGAGGGAAAAGGCTGTTAAAGTCTCACTTGAGACTGGAGTGACCACGAGAATCCCAAGACGGGCACAGGAGTGGAACTTCCTGGTGGATTTTTCATATTTGTGTTGATCTGAGGAAAGGGCGCCTACCTTGGGCAGTGACCAGCCCTGGTCCCTCTCTGAAGCCAGCTGGCAGCCTTTCCCCCATGCCACTTCTGCTCCAGGAGGAGATTCAGAGAGTGGGTGAGGGCACCATGGGAAGGAGTGATGAACTGGGGGCGGGGCAGGGTGAGAGAGGCAAGGGAAGGGGGAGGAAGGGGCTAACCTACACCCCCGCTGTTGTCCAGAGCCTGGTCCATCTGAGCCTCCCTTACCATTTCCTCATTCCCTGAGTCTGTCAAGGGCAGACTTTATAGCTTCCCTTTGCACACATTAAGGAGTGTTGGCTCTAGAGGTGGACTATCGAACCGCAAGCTCTGGAAACCTTGCAAATTTCAGTCCATAACCGATTTTCTAATAGCGCACTTAATCTTTGTTTTCCTTTCACCCCCCTCCCCGGATCGATATTGATTATCAAATGCTTCTGTGTCTCTCACAAAGGAGTTGGACTTGCTTCTTGTTTGACCTCACATGGGGAAACGGGTTGAGATTTTGCTCTTAGGATATCACAGACTAAGCCCTGACATAACTTGGGTCTAAATGAGACTGAAGCAAGAATCGCCATCTTCCAACCGGATGCACACGGAGCTTATCTTTCAAAGGCCTCATCCAGACGGTAACCTTGTGAAGTAGATTCTACTAGAACTATCCTGAGATGAAGAAATAGAGCTGTGGGTGAGCAAACTGGTCCAGCAAGGTTTATAGGCAGTGGTCAGGAAGGCTGGGAATACTTGAATCCTGGCGCTCACTGCCTCTAGAAATGGGTGTTGAGAGTCCACACCCAGCCGTCTTCTCTCACTTCCAGTTTTTGTTGAGCATCTAATATGTACCAGCAACATTTAATATACTAGCTGAATTAGTATACTACTGCTACTACTAGTACGTGTACACACACACACACACACACACACACACACACACAGAGACAGAGACAGAGACAGAGACAGAGACAGAGAGACAGAGACAGACAGAGACAGAGACAGAGACAGAGAGGAGAGAGTAAGGAGAGGGAGTACAGCATGGTGAAGTATTTGGATTTAAATTTCAGAGCTCATCGGTTCAAATTCTAACGCTGTCTCAGTTTGTCACTGTGTGATAACACGGGAGCGTAGGGACCCCTGATAAGGCTCAGAGGACTTAACATTTTCAGAGTGCCCAGGACAGTGAGCGAAACCTCTTGGGTTCTATGAGAGTTTGATTAATAATTCAATTAGCTTTTCAAATATTCCTGAAATAGTGTAGAGTGAAACCTTGTGGGCAGCAAGAGCTAGCAGTGCAATAACCAACCCAGCAAGAAAAATCTTTACAAGAAAATGAAAAAAAAAACACCACCTATCAAATTAAAAATCCATAACAAGTTATAAGTGAGACCGCTGCCCAAATGTGTCCACTGAGCTAAACTGTCTAATTGTATTTGAAAGAAAAAAATACGTAAGATATTTAAAATATTTAGATAGGTGTAAATGCGCCTACCTGAAATCCCAGTATTGGGGAGTCAGAGGTGACAATAAAGCCATTGTGAGCCTCATATTACTGCTTCTGCATTTGAGGGTACCATTCTGTAATGCTCATAAAATTATTTGTCTCCAAGATGTTTTAGGCCTGTATAAAATGGGGCTAGTTGTTTTGGATGATGAGTGGGCTACTTGTTTAATTATTTATTCATGGGCTGAAGGAGAAAGGGTCTTTCCCACACCTACCCATACTGTCAAGTCACACGGTTCATCCTTGAGACGTTAAGTAACAGAGGGCCACTTTAATACTGATGCCTGTGTGCATGCCCCTGTACACAGTTGGCTCAGGCTTCTATGAGACGGTCTAAGAATTCCTTGTGCCTTTTCAGTCGGCTACGAAAGCAGGCAAGACCATCTTTTAACTTTTGTGGGCATGCATTCAACCTTCTTCCCAACCTACATTTAATTTCATTGACTGTCTTTTTTTCCTCAGATTTTGCTTTTAATCCTTGCCACAAGAACCGCCTCCCACCAAAATGTTCATTTTCATTAGAGATGGGAGGAAGATTTCTCGGAGGGGAGTGTCTGCTTTGAAGGAAGAAGCAGAGGGTTAGAGAAATCAAAATGCCAGTTATGTGTAAGGTCGGCTGGTGAGGAGCAACGCTAGAAAGGCCACGGAGTTTACTGCAAAAGGGTGCCCCCTGCTGGAGGCTCCTTCAATTGCGTCACCTCCAGGCTCAGCTCGGCTCAGTTCCTAACCTAAAGCAGCTGCCTTTCCCAGTGCCAACTCAGATTCTCTGCAGATGTTTCCTTATGACCCATCCAAATGTTTGCTAAATATCATCTGTTAATTTCCCCCAAACATCCTGGATCTAGTTCTTTTATGTGTAACTCAACTCAAGGTCTTAAAATAGATGACAGCAAAAAAATTTTTAAAAAGTACCGCAAAGGTACAATTGCCCTGAATATCAGCACACTAACCCGGCAGCAGGACTCCAGTCTCAAAGGGCATTCCAGCTATTTTATGACAAGCGGAGGTGAGGCATGTGCCTATCACCCCTAGTCTTTAGCTTTTGATCATAGGATTTCAGTGAATCACCATCAGTAGGAAAAGAGCAAACTCTCAACTTTATATATAATTTTACACACACACACACACACACACACACACACACTCTGTCTCTGTCTCTCTGTCTCTGTCTCTCTGTCTCTGTCTCTCTGTCTCTGTCTCTCTCTGTCTCTCTGTCTCTCTCTGTCTCTCTCTGTCTCTCTCTGTCTCTCTCTGTCTCTGTCTCTCTCTCTCTCTCTCTCTCTCTCTCTGTGTGTGTGTGTGTGTGTGTGTGTGTGTGTGTGTGTGTGTGTGTAGATATGTGTGGCCTCAGTCACCTTCTTTCTATCCCCCCAGGAAGCTCCCCCCCTCTGTGCCCTCAAGCAGGACTTCCGTGCAATTGGATAGAGGCAAAATTGCTGTTGTCAGCGTCCCTTTGTGGGTGAAGGCTGACTGTCCTCAGCTCCTGGCTGGTACAGGCTTCATTTGATAAAGGAATTCACTCTTCCAAGGACTCTTTGCCATATAAAATGAGGTTCTTGGATAGGAAAAAAAATACTGCAAAAAGAAAGATTTCTTCCTGGTAAAAATAGTTGTTATTTGGGGAAATGGTGTAGCCCACCCAGCAAATCACACACCAGGATTCCCTTTGGAAAGAGGATTGGTTGCCATGGTAACCAAGCCTCTAGCAGTTTCCCTCAAGACAGTGAAGGCTGGTTCTGGGAGGAAATCAGGAGATGGCGGAAGTCCACCAAGAGGCAGAAGTCTACCAAAGAGGCCCCAGGTCCTCACCACACCCACGGGGTCCTAGTAGCATTAGGGAAGTGGCCCAGGGACCAGCTGTGGCTTTGCTTTAGGATACTAGGAGCAGGCAGCTGGGCTGGGAACCCTTTGTGCTAAGGGAGGTCTGCCGAAGACAAGCAGCCTCTGATTATAAGATGTTTCATCAGAGCAGCTGCAAGCCATCAGCTCCTGACTCAGTGCCTTTCGGAGGGCCCACCCTAAGGAACTTCCCAAGCTGTGAGTGCTGAACTTTATCAGGAAGACTACCGTCAGAGTTCTTTTAAAGGGGAAGGCGTACCGAAATGCCATTGTGATGGGCTAGGCGGGTGCTTTCCTCAGCCCAGCACTGTCACCTTTGGGAAATCGACTGAAATCCACAGACCGGGCCCCATCTCACACCTACCACATAAGAAACTCTAGGTAGGACCAACTCACTGGTACTTTTGCAAGCTGGGTCTTTTTGAGGCACACCAAAGTCTGATAATCACAGAAGCGATGAGAAATCTGTGCTTTAGTTCTACTAGGACCTGTGAGAGGAGTAACAAGGACTGACATGGTGACTCCAGTGATTTCATCCTTCTGAGACCAAAAGCAGGTTCTCTTATTGCCCGTGGCTTTCCTTCCTCTCCCAGGAGTTGTCACATCTTAAGTGTCTTGCTGAATCCCGACAGACAGGAATACTGTTTGAATTGTCGATACCAGCTCATGGAGGGCTACCGTTGGCTTTATAGTGGACTCTATCTCCAAAGTTCGCTCTAGAAACACTGACTGCCTCTCTAGAGAGTTTTCTAATATCCTGCACAGGTATCCAAGCCAGGCCTGGGAAGGGAAGGTGGCTTTAACTTCAGTGAGAGCCTCCAGGAAGCCGTTGTGGGGTTTTGCACAGAGCATTGTAGTGTGGGTACCCATCTCCCGAAAAGAGGGCTGCTTTGTCATTATGCATAGTTTGAAAAGTGCTAGACACGGCTTCCTTGGAGTACAAGGACTTGAATAACACCCACAACCAGTGGAGGTTAAATATCTACTGAACACATCTAACATCCTTGTACTTTTACCGACTCTTACCACAACCCTACAGCATACGTATTTTCATTCAACAGTAAGAATTAAGAGATGACGCTAATGAGAAGCAACTCATCCAAATTCCTAAAGCTGATCCTCTTTAGCATCAGAACCCCAGATGGTCTAATTCCAGGAACCACAGATAACTACAGCCTCCTTTACATCCAGTATATGGGCCACCTCCTTCCTAGATCTGCAGAAGTCACTTTGCTTTGGTGCTGGGACTTGTATATGCTAGACAAAAACTCTACCACTGAGCTGGGCCCACAGTCTGGCTCCTTCCCCTTTGTACCCCTGTTAGTATTGCAGTTGATTTTTTGATGGACGTCTGCATTGGTGTCTTATTTCATCTTCACAGTAGTCCTTGGAGGGAGGTAGTGCTGTCAAGATCTCTCCGTTGCAGAAGAGGAAACCGAGGCTCTAAATAGACAAGTAGCTTGTCTGAAGTCCCATAGTTAGCAATACGGCTGAGCCAACATCCAGACCAGGAAGCACATTCATATTTAATGGGCTTGATTCTGCCACTTAGCACGTGATGGCGTGTATCCAAATCTGTGGTTATCAGGTTGTTGATGACAGCCTTTTTGAGTTACCACTTGTTTTTCTTTCATATAGTTAGAAAAGACCAGGATTTAGAGTTCTTCAAGACTATTGTTTTTCCATTTATTCATGTCTGTGTACACGCATGTGAGCATACGGGTGTGTGTGTGTGTGTGTGTACACACATGTGAGCATGTGTGTGTGTACAGCATGTGGGCACGTGTGTGTGTGTACACGCATGTGAGCATATGTGTGTGTGTGTACACATGTGAGCATATGTGTGTGTGTGTGCATGTGGAGGTCAGGGAACACTTGTGAGGATCAGTTCTTTCTCTGTGCTACATGTTGCTAAGTAAAAGCTGAATGGGTAGGAGTCACATGCCATGCAAAGTCTACCAAAGCGTGTAATCCCGTGGCTTTTGGTATATTTATAAGTGGAAGTAAAATGACGTCTTCCTGGAACCAGTTCTCTCCTTCCACTGTGGGTCCCAGGGATTGGCCTCAGGCCATCAGGGCAAGCACCCTTCTTAACTTGCTGAGTTCTCCAGCAGGGTTTCTACTTCCATTCCCTGCTCAGGAGTTGGATTTTTGGGTCAAAACCTCCCAAGTTTGTTGTTGGTGAGCTTTCGGGCGGGGCTCAGCCAGAGAGTCTACTTGTAGGTGAGAGACAGAAGAGAAAAAGGATGAACTGTCTGAGGGCCCCCTGAAGGGTGCCCTGAAGCGGCTGCACGGTGTACGTCCCACGAAGCGCATGAAGATTGCCATGTCTCCGCAGCCTGAGCAGCATGTGCGATGTCTGTCTTTTTGATTGTAGCCATCCCCCTGGGTGGAAAGAGGTATCTCATTTGGTTTTGATTTAATGGCTAATCTGGAGAGTTTTGAGCATGGTGGTGACATAGTCTGGCTTGGGTTTCAAAGGAACTGCCTGGATCAGAATAGACTGGAGTGGGAAGAAGGGAGAGGTCGGGGAGCTGATAGGAGGACATTGTATTATCCAGGTGGGACATAAGATGGTGGCAGGAGAAACAGTTCAAAGGGATGGAGTCCTGACATGGAGGCCTCCTGTGTCAGGAGTGTCAGATCTCCAGGATCAGGAAGACAAAGATCCCATGGATCTAGAAACAGAAACAGAACAACCAACCAAGTCCTTCCTCATCCACAATAAGGACAATAGTAACCTGGGAACCTCAAGTCTGGGGGAGTGGTCTATACCTGGATGAAGGGTTTGGTGGCATTGTAGGGGTGTCACATGAACATGACCACAGGACTTGTGTCAGGAGGCGTGACCCTGCGACCCTAGCTGGGGAGATGAGAGACTTTATGTACATCATTTGACACCTCTATGGCCCAATGGTACACAGAGAAGGAGAACTCATTCCTGACTCTGCCAGGTTAATGTTGGATACGCCCAGGAGATTCAAGACTTCCCAGTGACTTTTCTCAGAGCTGGGCAAGACAGACACCAGCTCAAAAGGGCATCCGACAGAGAGAAGGGGGCGACATGTTGGGACTCATATTTTCTGGCCCTCTAGTATTTATTTCCTGCAGCCCTTTGAGAAAATGTAAAAACAAGACGAACGACAATAAACCAATGAAAACCTTCGTTAGATAGTTTATGTAAATATTCAAGATCGAGTTATGTCTCGAATGGACTAAATAGACTGGAAGTGTGTATCAATGGACTTAGGGACTGTAACGATCAATGGCTTCGTCTAATTGAGTTCAAAATCCGTAGCCACCACCAAGCCTCTGTAAAAGACAGTTGATCAATCAAATTGTGAGTCTAGGAAAGGTAAGGAAGGCAATTGCCTTCTATGCTGACAGGACTCGCCCTTACTGAGCACCCTTCATACTTTGAAGAAACCAAACACACACGTGGCTGCTGGGTAGAAAGGAAGGGGAGACCCATCTCCGCCTGCAGGTAAAGGGAATATTTTTTCTAACACAGTGGCTGTGGAGCCTGCGACTAGAAAGCAGATTATCTACTCAGATCACTTGTGTCCTGCGCCTTGGCTTTCCGGTTCGGCTTCCACATGAAAATGGACAATTTGGTTTCTGTACCAGGTATCCATTTGATTTATCAGGCAGCATAGAAATGCTTGAAACCGTGTATCATCACACAGGTGCAAACCTAAGGACAGCCGGCGTGAGGAGGAGTGGTTCTGACGGCTTGTAGAGGAGTGGAAAGCCTAAAGCTTTTCCATTTGTCTTATAATCAAAGAATACCGAGGTCTGAGCCCAGGGGCTGTGCTACTCTGAGAGGTGACAAAGACCCAGGGACTTCATAGCCCTCCTACTCGACGACTACTTTGAGCTGGAGAAACGGGGTCTGGTGCCGGCGCCTCTTCTGTCGGCGTCTCTCCTTGGCCTGGTATTCCTGATAGCTTGGCTGCTATTGCAGAGACCGTTTGCCCAACCCAGTTCCTTTTCCTCTGGAGCACACAAAGAATCCACATTTCCTGTGACCGTTTTGTTGGCCAACTGCATGTGAACGGTGCGGTGTTTATTCCAAAAAAAAAAAAAAAAAATGCAAAGATGGTCTTACCATGACGAAACCCGTTATTCTTCACCATATTAATACATCACAGGGAAAGAAAACATCTGATCCCTTTGAAAGATGACCCAGTGCATTTCCATATCCACTTAACCCAGGGTCACGGCCATGTTATTTACACCAGTTCTGATCTGTGGAGTTTCCTAAAGTGCAGATCCCAGAAGATTTAAAAAAAAAAAAAAGGAAATGGTAAATGGTTTTCATCCAATTGAGCTGCTTTCTCCGCTGGGAGGAACCTCGATTCTAAAATAATTTCATGATTGACTGTAGATGAAGCAGCTAAAAATCCTAAGGTCGTCAAGACTCCAGAGCGTTCCTCTGACTGCCCCTCGGTGAAGACAGAGCCCTCCGGAAGCTGCTCCATATCACTCTGGAATTTTCTCCATAAGAAGGAATTGAACCTTCGGCCTAGGGTCTCCGCAGAAATTGTTCTCTCTTACCCACTCACTCAAGCCAAGCCACAGAAACAAACCTGTTTGGACTCACTCGTTTAATTTCTTTTATTTTACTACCAGGACATTTACAAATAAAGCTACAGGTTTTATGCCCGCTAATAAAATGATGCTTATTTTTTTAAAACTTCTGAAAATGCTCTGCGTTGTCAAAAATTTCACGCAGGGACCATTTGAGAATAGCATTAAATTATGCGCCCCGGAAGTGCCATGTCCTAGGACCTCCATTCCCTAACCGCCAAGCATTGCACAGGTTACTCCTGAGTCTCTCCGGGTCTCAGAAGTAAATAGTATTTCTTTGTTGTAATTATTTATTTTCCCAAGAGGTCAGAAAGGCTGCAGTCTCAACAACAGCTTCATCTGTCTCCTCTCTCCTGCATGATTTACCGTGTACACCCTCCTAGGCCGGGCTTCCAGGAGATAGCTCTCTTTTAGAGGACCCAGGTGTTAAGCCGAACCCCTTGTTTATAGAACGTTAAGGTTATGACACAAGCCAATAAAGCCTGGAAGTGCAGTTACTGCCGCTGACTTTGCACCCCTAACACACGTCATTGTGCTTTTATTTCTCCTTCACAATGGTGCAGCATTAAGGAGGGAGCATAAAACTTAACTTTGAATTTCCTGGCTTTTGTTGGTTTGTTGAGCAATCCTTAACGCTATTGAATTCGCCCCCCCCCCCTCGCTGGGTGGTTGTTTTTCTGGTGCAGTGTGCGCATTGTGTTTTTCTAAGAATTACAATGGTTTCCACACGTCCCGTTGGCATGATTGTAAGCCATACGTTGACCTTTGGCAGGGTCACTGGAAACAGAGGAATATGTGTAAGCTGTGTGAGTTCATTTGAACCTGACAGTGATTTCCAGTGGAGAGGTCGCTGTGCAGCTAGCTGCTTCTTTCCCCTTTGGATTGGACTGACAAATACCGGATGAAAGGGAAATCTCACGTTCAGTGCCTTCCACAGTGAGGACCCAAGCGCTACCTCACCGGCGAATTTGCTGCAGAATGAGGCTCTGAGCTCACTCACATCGCAACGCAGACGGGTCTTGTTGGCCGACTTGATCTTTTCACATAGTAAAATTAATTTACAGTTTATTTTCCTCATTGCAAAGCTATTCATGTTCACGGTAAAAAAAAATTATCAAATAAAAATAAGCATCGAGGAAGACAAAAGAATTATTTAATCAGCCACTGTTGACAGTTTAATGGCTATCGTTGTTGGCATTTGTCCTAGGCAAACTATTCTTTTATTTAAATTGGAAAAGGGGAATCATACTATAGATGCTCTTCTGTAAGCTACTTTCTTTGAAGCCACGACTTTAAATGTTAACCGCGCAACAATCATGTTTACAGTCTATGGCAATTACACAGGCCATACATATTTATAATTGAAGAAGAAAACATTCCATGAAGTGATTTGTGCGACACTTCTAACTTTGTGGTTCTACAAAATTTACGTGGATGAAAATATATGTAATTGTACCAAGAATACTCCTTGGCAGCTGAATTGTAACTGAGGTGCTCATTCTGACTCTCCACTGGACAGAGAGAGCGCTGTGGACTCTTGTCTCCTTTATCATACCCAAGGTGGTACTGACTGAGGGACTGGTGTGCGACCAATTCAAGTTTAGCTTGTTTGTCTCCATTACGAATGTTCTACCCTTGCAGGTAACTTTAATCTCATGTATTTTGTGTTACTGTTTGATGTGTTTATAAAAAGATAAAGAGATTGGAGATATGTTCTATGGATGTGTGTGGTGAGGTATGGGGGGGAGGGGATGTCTCAGCGGGCCCATGCCAAGGCACCCCTTCCTCCTGAGGGACCAGCCACAGGATGGTATAGTACAGAACAGAGTTTATTCAGGGCATGGGGAGGGGAATTAAGAGGGTAGTAGAGGCAGAGAAAGGCAAAGAGGGAGAGGGAGAGGGAGGGGGAGGGGGAGGGGAGGGGGAGAGGACAGAAAAGAGGAGAGGAGAGGAGAGGAGAGGAGAGGAGAGGAGAGGAGAGGAGAGGAGAGGAGAGGAGAGGAGAGGAGAGGAGAGGAGAGGAGAGGAGAGGAGAGGAGAGGAGAGGGGGGCCACCGCCATGCCCACGTGGAGAGAGCTGGAAGGGAAGGGAATGGGGAAGAGGTGAGGGAACAGGAAGCAAGAAGTGAAGGAAGAGCAAGAGCAAGAGAGAAGCAAGAGTTCAAGAGAGGGAGGAGGGGCAAGCAGCCCCTTTTATAGCTGTTGCCAGGTAACTGTGGGGCGGAGCATACCTGGCTGTTGCCAGGTAACTGCGGAGGGTGGAGCTTAGACAGCATGCTAATCACTGAGCACTGGAAACAGAATGCTGGCTGTGAGCACAGAGCTGTAGAATTTGCATCCTGGTTCCAACACTTTGGACGGAACCTATAGTGGCTGGAGCTGGCGTACAAAGGCCAGTTATGTATGCCGACCGTTTGGGAAAAGCTGTAGCACAGGTATTCACACACTTGATTACGCTATCTCACCATTGCTGTGGCCATGGGAAGGCCACACACCCTTTCAGAGCTTAGATTCCTCATAAGTGGGCCCCCTAGCTGGGGAAGGCGCCTGCTGCAGCTTTGAGGGGCACAGTGCTGCTCAGAGGGAGCAGTGAGACTCCCATGGTTAGTACACCTACCCAGAAAGGGTTCATCTGAATATATACCACGTGTCAGTAAGTGCAAGCAGTTGCCGCACTATGTTGTTAGAGGTGTACAAATTACTTTAGGTGTCTCCAAATGCCCTCCAAACATGCCATCAACATACACTCCATGAGTTTTTCGCTCTTGATACATTGGTCTCTCTCCTTGTTTAATTGCCGCAAAGTACCTAATTATAGCATTTTTATGCTTTTCATTGGTTACTGGTTCAGCCAGGCATCTTTCTATTTGCCCCTTAGCCATTGGCTTTCTAAAAGTTACCTGGGTTTCTTATCTATTTTTGTATGGATATTTTTTCCTTTCCTCTCCTGTCAAGCCCCAAAGAGCTCTCCATGTATATTTTGTACATGTATGTTACATTTTCCTTGCTTTTGGGGGGAGGGTTATCAGATTTTGGTTCTTTTTTTTTCTTTTTCTTCTTCAAGAAGACCAAAAAATATGTTCCGCTTTGGCTGGTGGGACGGCATAGTGAGTAAAGGTCCCTGACAACAACCTGACTGTTAGAGAGTTCAGGCCCCAAGACCTGCATGCTGGAAGAGGAACCGATTGTTGAGGCTTCTCCTCTTGTTGCATGTGCACACGAACACACACACAATACATATATGTAATAAAAAATGTTACATTTGCATGTAGCAAATGTTACTGAAGGCTGGAGGGATGACTCAGTGAGTAAGATTGCTTGTTGGCAAGCGTGAGGAATTCCAATATCCACGAGAGAGGCTGAGCATAGCCACATACTCCCGGCACCGGTCAGGGGCGTGGCAGACCGGACAATGGCTGGGACCCGCCAGCTGCCAGTCATGTTTCAAGTTCACTGAGAGACCCTGTCTCAAGGAAATAAGGCAGAGTGATAGAACAGGACACCCAGCATCTTCCTATGGCTGCACATAAGTGCACATACACATGTGTATATGCCATATACATACACTCTCACGTGTGTATGAAAAAGGTATTGCTCTTTTAAAGATTGGTGGGCCAATCTTTAAAGTCCTCCAGAATTACAAACATAACCTCAAAACCATCAATAATTAGGGAAGAATATTTCACATTTTTCAACCAACATCTGGGTTGAGTTCTTTTATATCTATATATGACTTTATTATTTAACCATCTACCTTTTGTATGTGTGCATTTTATGAAGATTATAATAATCGTAAGTGGCAATTATAAATATAAAACCCCTCTAAATAGCTATTTTGCTTTTATGCTCAGTTCTGACTCAGCATCCTTCTAAGTCTGCTGTCTACCTAGAGTAGAATCAAGCTGACCTCTGGGAAGATTATACCATTTTCCATCCTTGCTATCAGCATAAAAAATGGGTATTTGGATTGGAGAGGGGGGAGACAGAGGGGGGGGAGCTGGAAACGTGAGAAGCCAAACTTTCACTTTGGGAATTGAGGATGCAATTTGAGTGTTTTGTCTTGTCTTGTTTTTCCTTTCAGGTAAGAATACGTCTAGATGTCTTTCCAGCCCTATTTTTTGTGACATCTTTACCACATAAATCATCCCGGCATGAGGAATGGAACGCTTTATCAGACTCGGGGAAACCACAATTGGAAAGCCTGCGTAATGCGCAGCTGAAGTCACGAACAAACGTGGCACAAAGGCGGAGGGACACCAAGCAAATGAAAGTAGGGGGTGTTTCTGAGAGGTAGCTGAGCCCGCAAACCTCTGCAAATTCGAGTCAACAAAAACACAAATCCCTCGAGGAGCTCGGAAACCTCAGGCCCCCGGGTGGATTGCGGAAGGTGCAAATGTGGTCTGAAGGCATCCAATGTATGCCTGGAGTGCTTGTCACACCGCAAAGTCACCAAAGGGTGTAGGAATGATTTCACACAACAGTTCACTTGGTAATTTAGGTTGGTGCAGGCAGTTGGGTCACGTGACGCTGCCGAGCCAATAGGAAATAGGTTTGCTTTGCCACAGCCAGCCAGCCGGCTGAGATGTCAGCAGCCAATCTGACAGAGAAGTGAGACGTAATAACATTTGCATTGATGTTTGAAGCCGCAGTTGCTACATGGTTTCTCCTCTGCTCTTGCAAAGATGCAATATGTTGATCGTGCAATAAATTCCCCAGCCTTCATTCTTTAAAGCCTTCTAACCCAAATTGGATAATTTCACAGCGGTGCTGTGGTCTACTGGTAACTCTAAAATGGGATCAATGTCTGTCTTACACATACGGCTTTTCAGGGATTGCGGTTTCTATTTCTTGGACACCAGAGCCATTTAATCAAGACAAAAATTCAAGAAAAGGCCAGAGTATGGTGCCTTGAATGTTAAGCAATACCCTGCACGCATTAGACAGTGATGAATATTTCGAGGCGCATCTCATGACTAAGCCTTGTCAGTTTAAGATAAAAGATTCAGTTGCTGCACATGCAAGCTCTTGTATGCAGAGCAGAAAGAGAATAATTTAGTAAGGCCCCATTCCATTGCATCGATGCATAGTATCATATCTCTCAGAGAGAAAATGAGAATAAAGGTTAAAATCAAAGATGTGCAGAAGCCAGTCATGTGGTTCACACTTGTAACCCCAATGATTGGGAGGCAGGAGGCAGGAGGACTGTTGTGAGTTTGGGGTCAGCCTGAGCTCCAGTGTTCTTCTCCCACTTTTTCATGTATATGGAGAATGTCTAACGAAATATGAAATTTAAAAGGAGTACAAGAGTCACGTGCTAATATTTTTTAATCAACCTTTATAAAGATCTAACTCTTTCCTGGACTGCAGTGAAATTTTAGATAATGCTAAACAAGCAAATAAAAACAAGAGACAAAAAACAAAACAAAACAACCATCACAGTAAAAAAGGCAAGTGCAGGATCCTGAAGGCACTTGATGCAGTGTCAGGAGGGTGATGAAGACAGCGGCCATGATCATTTAAACTCTGGCTTGAGCACTCTCCAGGGGGAATAGAGTTTATTTTGCCTTTCCTTATTCCTCATTTGGACAGCAGTTGGAGGGAGAATGTAGCAAGATAGAAATAAATGTCCCTCAAGCCCAAGCAGGACACTTGTGTTGCCAGCAAACTCTCTTCCTACCTAAAGCATATTGTGCAGTCTTTGGATCTCATCTCTTCCTTTGTGTATGTCTGGTTTCAACTCGAGGCTTGTTTGTCATGGATTGCTGTGTGAGAGAGAATCTCTGTGTGGAAAGACGTGAACGAGCAGATTGCCACTGGACATAGAGAGTTCTGGGTTATTGCTAGTCCAGAGGAGGGAAGAGACTGAGAAGCTATGATGTTAAAGGATCTTCCCCCTCAGGCCTGCCCTCAGGGAAATGTGCAATCGCCCCACGATTTCTGAAAGTTACCAGACCACAGGACCCATGTGTGACACTGGAGCACTCATTGGCCATTCCCCCTGAGCCTTACACGGTGCCTGGCAAACCAGGGACTCCAACAGAACAAATTAGCTTTAAGCAACAGGCCCTGTTTAATTTGCATCATAACAAGCATACACCTAATATCTAACTTTGTACTTGTGTTTTGCATTCATTTTCATAAGAGGATCTCCCAAACAGTACGAACTTCAGGCCCTGCAAAACTGGCACCTGACCTCTGTAGGCAGGTCACAAAGATTCATCAACCCAGGGAGTTGCCATGCCCTCAATCCAACCCAAACCCAAACCAAATAAACAACAACCCCAAAAGAGCCAGTGGCAACCAGGGAAATCAAATCACTCTTGATCAGTCAGAGAGAGCATTCCTAGACTATGCCTCAACAGCACTAGGAAATGATTTACCTCAATTAATTCAGCTCACTGGAAGGTTCGGTCTTGCTTTCTAACAGAAAGCTAGAAGGTGGAAGTGCATACGCCTCTCCTCCAGTGTCCTGAAGGATCACAGTAGAGGTTGTGAGCCCAGCTGCAGTCAGGACAGCCAACACTCAAGGAGCTGGGTGCTTTCACAGACTTCCCTCATTTTCTTGTTCCTCTTCTGTAGATGAGAAAAATGGAGCTCGGAGACTTGAATCAAGCAGCCGGGGACAGGTGGAGCTGAGATTTGCACCTTGATCAGCTGAGTCCTGCAACCCACATCTGTTCCCCACTATCCCATGTGATTATATGGGAGGAAAAGAAAGGGGCTGTTATGGATTGTACCAATTAAAATTAAACATACAAAGAGAAAAACACAGAGGAGAATTATCAGCATCGTCGTCATCACATAAAATAATAATATAATAGGTGATATTATCAAAACATGACTTGATTGATTATCGTTTTTCCTGATTTTTGTTTTAAAAGGTCATGTAATTCAACATGGACTGGGAGAAAACAATGGCTTTAAGATGGAGGAATAGCAAACAGCACTGAAGTTGAAGCAGTGATTTGAAGCAAAGCTGTAGACGCTTAAAGATTAAAACTTGCAGTTAGAGGCATCAATGGGAGCTTAGACTGGAACAGTAATAACAAACCACATCTTTGTAGGATTTTATTTTCCTCTTTTCTCTCCTCTCCCCTGCCTTTAACTTAAAAAAAATTTTATTTTTATTTACTGTGACGGTGTTTTCCCTGAATGTTGACTGTGCATCACATGTGTGTAGTACCTATAATGACCAGAAGGGGGAGTCACACACACACACACACACACACACACACACACACACACACACACACACACTCTGGGACTAGACCTAGATGGCCTAGATGTAAGTGCTGGGAAGTAAACCCTGATCCTCAGAAAAAGCAGCCAGTGCTCCTAACAACTTCCAGCTAGCTCCCCTCCCTTTTTGGACAGTCCCTGTAGAGCAGGCTGGCCTCGAACTCATGTGGCTGAGAATGACATCGAATGTTTGACTCTCCTGCGTCCTTCTCCTTAGTTCTGGGACTACAGATGTTTACATAGTTTAAGGAACGGAACCCACGTCTTCATGTGTGTTAGACAAACACTCTACCAAGTGGGCTCTTTCCTCAGCCCCAGCATCTTAATTTCTCTGCAGCTCCACGAGCTCTTGGTTATCTGTCCCTTACAGTAGGAGGCCCTCATGGAAGTCAGCGTTTGGGCCTGCGGCAGAAGGGAGGCTGCTGAAGCTATCATGCTACATTTGGAAAAAAATATCTGCGTAGCAAGAGCTGGGGGGACAGTTACGGAGTCTGGGTATCAGGTCAGAACATCAGGAGACAGAGTCAGGGTGCTGGTAGTAGTTAGTCAATTATAAGGAAGGAATGTGGGAAAAATTAAGACAAAATATAGTCCGTTGATAATTGTATGAATTTATCGATCCTTTCTCAAACGCTTCACAGTTTACAATGGTGTTTTATGTACCAACTCACATCAGGCTTGTGACAGGGGCTCAGAGGGTGGATGGCATTGCTCAAGGCCGTCCAGCGGGTTGGTGAGCGCAGAGAGCTGAGAGTCGGGCTATACCCTGCGTCTCCATCGCAGGCTATTAGTATTTTGAGACTCACTCTTTACTGGGGAGCGCCTATATGACCCAGTGCACTGGAGCCCGGGTAGCAAGTTTCCTAGTCACCCACTTGACAATGGATACACCATTTCGTCTTGATATTGAAAGTGTGAAATTAGAAGGCTACAGCCTTAGAATTAGACTCGTACATCCCCAGACTCTGCTTTAAAACTTGGCTGGAGATGAACTGGCAAAATGGGGGTTAGAGATGGGGTAGCCTGCTTTGTGGGGTCTGCTGATATTTTTTCCAGGATAGACATTCTAAGATGCTCATAGTTTAAGGCCAGTTCAGGAAATCCCTTCATATTTAACAATAGGTTCCCACAAAGCTGGCGAGAATCCAGTCCAATGCTAGAACCGTCTCTACTCTTACCTTGATGCTAAAAGGTATCTGGAGAGAAAACTGTGGACCCAACTTGAACATCCTGGCTCAAGTCCTAAAGGCTGTGCCCCCACTCTCCAGTTGTGCCTGTCCATTAGAACACAAATTCATATTAACTATCTCATCGATTTTTAAAGAGTGGCTTGACTTGATCCCTTGACATACACAAGCTGGCTGCATTATTGATAACTACCTTTCCTTTTTAATTCTTAAAGAATGGTGTACTCCTAGTGGGTCTGAAAATTAGATTTCAATGGCCGATAAAAAGCTACACTTTCATTCAAAGGGGCTCCCTTTCCTTACACGTTTCAACATTTCTGTAAAGAGCGAATCTCCTTACGACCTCTGGCCTCCTGAGTTTAACGGGACACTCATAAACAGCTGACTTCGGGTTACCAAGCGACATCATCACTCTTGTGTGTTTGAATCAAAGGATCTGTTGTAATCTCATTGAGCCGAAAACCCAAAGTGCAGGGTATCCGTTCAGTTTTATTATCCCTGGTATGAATAATTCTCCTTGGATAGTAACGAGAACTGTAGATGTGGGTGATGGAGAAACCAAGCCCGTGGAGGGGAGGGGCTGGTCTTCTAGAGACACCGCTGTGGCTCTTAAGGAAAGTGGTCGAGCTGCTTTGTTTTGTGCTCCTATAAGGCAAGAATACAATGCATCTCTAAATATTCCTCAATACTTAAGCTAATATAAATTTGGGTGTATACACTTGCACACAGGAGGAACAGAGGTAGAAGAATAGCAGCTCTCTGGAATGGCCACCCTGTTACCCACACACCTTTAACTTATTTATCAGGCTGTCGATATTCCTTTGTAAAACCAATAAAGCCAGTTTCCCTGACGGGAGCCTTTTCTCCGGTCAGTGCACTGAGTGTACATTCTTTGTCCTTTTGCTTTGTTTTTGACATTAGGCTAGCCATTCTGTCGATGGGTTGCTAAGGAAAGAGTCAGTGCAACAGTGTGGGGATGGGCGGGTAGGAGCCCGTAAAGTTTGACCGCACGTCGAGTCCTGGGGCGGTCTGTGGATGCAGCGAATGAGCACCTGGAGTGCACACGTTTGCCAAAGAGCAGGGGTTTGTCCACTTTGCTAAATTCCTTCCTCCCCCCCACCCCACGATGCTTGTATTACCTAGGTTTCCCCTCTTATGTCCCTCAGTACCTCTGTGGTTTAGTTTTCTTGGGAAAATGGGGATGGTAATGGGACTCCCTTCATACAAGAAGTGTAAGAGGCAAATATTCACACACACACACACACACACACACACACACACACACACACACTACAGGTGGGCTTCATACATGGTTGTAGACACGGCTTCCGCCAGGTCCACCTGGGGTGCTTCGGTCATGTCTGCATGCCTGATCTTTGTGGGGGAATGTCTCTTGGACTGGCATGGCAGGATTTTTCTTTCGAAATGTCTCATTAGGACTTTCCCCAACAGGACAGAGAAGAGGGTCAGAGGCTTTCTGGGATCCCCTGCTGGTGCCGTCCTCAGGACCCTGTCAGGATGAGCCAAGCGGCTTCTGCCCAGATGTGTTAGCCTTTGGGGGAAGGAGAGAGTGGGGTTGTTGTAGAGGGCAGCACAGCTTTGTGCTCTTTGACCCCGGGGTCAGAGTGCTCTTGGGACATTACCTGTCCGCACCTGCTCCCATCCTGCCCACGTTTACTTCAGTTACTGCTTTCCTACGGAAAATACTGCTAATGTGGGCTGACCATCGGACACCCTGGACAGCGTAGGCATTCTCTGCTTTCTTTTGGTGTAAAGTACAATGAGAATTCAAGGCCTTATTATTATTCCGACTAACCAGGAGAAGAGGAGGGTTTAAAGTCAGATTTGTTTTTGTGTTAATAATGCATTCGTATTACCCTTCCTCGCAGCCCCCGCCCCGTCTCCACTCCTGCTATCTTCGATGTGAGTTTGCACTTGTCAAAATGAGTAATAAGCAGCATCAGTTCCAGCCCCACTTTTCCAGTGTGTTCAGCCGTAATAGTCTCCCTCCGCCTTGATTCTGTTGATTGCTATTAAATCCTGGATTGCTTTAAATTCTGGGAGATAGTCTTCAAAGTATCACTTATAAATTGTGTGCATTTATTACAATCTCTCTTAGAACAAAGGGTATTAACTCCTGGAAAAACACTGCCTTCTCCTCTGCACTCCAGCGAGGGGATGGAAATGGGTTCTAGCTTTTCAGAAATTAATGGTTTAAAATTAAGGTAAGCGCACATGCTTTTGGAAGGCTTGCTGTTTGTTTGTTTGTTTGTTTTCTTTCTTCTCTCTACATCCCCTTTCGTAATCTAACCCAAACATGTTTTAGTTAAAAAAAAAAAAAAAAAAAAAAAAAAAGAACCCAAAATGTATTCTGGCCAGGATGCACAGATCTCCCTTTCTTGAACACCAGTCGGTGTGAAATGATAGTTCAGTCTATTTTGGAGGCAAGGCTCCTATGTAACTCATCTAGGTTCTAAGGTTAGTCCTCACTATTTTTCTAGTTTTTTAGTTTTTTACAGTTTATATTTGAAAGGGACCTTTCCAGAGAGACTATTGCAAAGAGCAAGTCTGGTTTTTTTTCTATTTCGCATCTACTTCAAATACAAGCCTACACAAGGTGTGCCTGAGTGGTGAGGGAAAGCAGTGCCTGTCAAGCAGTGGCTGTGCACAGCTTGAGGGCAGTTGGGTCCCGGGTGTGGCAGACAGCAGGCACCTTCTTAGATGGCTTGTGAGTGGGAGAGAGTGACAGCGATTGGCTGGGTGCCTGTCAGGGTCTGAAGGAGACGCGAGTTTGTCTTGGTGTTGACATGTTGCAAGGGTTCCTTCCAAGACCCCATGCAAGGCCGAAGTAATGTGTCCACAGGGCAGCGTATTAGGTAAGGCTGGCAACGTTAGAGATTGGCCAAGGTCAAGGTTTATGTTCACTTCAGCTTCCTCTCTTGTTTCTAGTCCTGATATTGGGTAGTAGGAGCTTGGAATGGCCACTAGTATTTGTGGGAATCTAGTTAAGGAAACACAGGTTGAAACAACGTTTAGTCGTGGTTTTCTGAGATATATTTTCATGGTGTCCAGGCACCCTCCATGTGTATTAGATTCTTGCTAACCATGCCCTAGTAGACACGGCTTCCTGGAATACGTCTACTGCTCAGCGCATTGGCCTCTCAGCAACGAGACAAGAAGATGCAGAGCCTGGAAGTGAAAGCAGAGAGCCAGTGTGTTCTCTGGGGATGGCTGCTCTGAGCAGGGGAATGGCGAAGGGGCATTTGATTGGAGACACGTAGGAGGGGCTATTGTGGTCAATGGCTACCAGAATGGGAGTTTATTCCTGCCAGAAATAAACTCAACAACAACAACAACAACAACAACAACATGCACCATTCTGCAGACATTCTTTTTGACAGAGATGTGAGGATTGCAATGGCTCACAATTCTTACACTGTTAGGGTGCAGGCCCACATTCATAGAGATGTCTCTTTAGTGTTCAGCACTTCCCAGCCATCAATAATAGAAAACAAATTTTGTTTGACTATCTAAAGAAAAGACTGAATGATCTTTTTGTTCTTTCTATAAAAATCATATTAAAAAGCCATCGTCCTATGAGGACGTGATCAAGACCGCGCAGGCAGGCATTGTAGGAGGAACGCTATGGATGGGTGCCAGGCAGCTCATTAACGGAAGCTTTGGGTTTTTCTGTGTTTCGTGACACCTGTGGCATCTGACAGCTTAAAACCCTGTAATTTGTGGTGCTTTCCTTTCTCCCCTAAGCACACTTTTAGCTAACATTCTAGTCTTAGGGTGCCCTTCAAACTGTAAGATCTCTAGGCCCCACAAAGTCCAGATCCAGCGCTCTTTGGCTCTGGGCCACTTTCAGGCAACGGTAATCTTATTTAAGGGACGTTGTGCCCGGCATGATGGAGCCTGCTCGTTGCTTGTTCTAATAGGAAAACTGGCACAAAGGAGTTGAGTCACTTGTGTGAATGGCAAATGCCAGCCTGGAATCCCTCCACACTGTGGTCATACGGACAGTGCGCTACCCTCTAACTAACCGCCCGTCACTGTCCATGGCACGAGGGCTTCAGCGTGACAACCTCTGAGGCGGTCTCCTCTTGTTTTATCATCCGTCTCCCATTTCCAGCAATGGTGGTGATTAGATGCTAGGTTCCCTCAGTTTCCCCTTTTGCTTTACTTCTTTCTCCTGACCTCAGCACCCCTCCCCTATAGGAACCAAGGGTCCCCCTTACCCGTCACCCACCCTCATGTTCTATCAGTTTCAAGACTTTAGAGGTTCAGTTCCTACCCACTTCACCCCTTTGTCTCTGACTTCTGAGTTGTTTAATTAACTCATTCATGCCCACACTGCCCTTCCTAATCTTATTCTTCTTTAACCTGAACTGAACAATGCTGCCATCGAACATGTTTGATCCTGTTTCCTTCCCGCTCAAAATGGTACAAGTCAGTCATCACTGTGATGGTTTCGATCTTTTGTTTTCTTTTATTCTTTTTTTCATTATTATTCTTTAATCTTTTTTTTACAGTCCAGTCGTTATCCCCCCCGCCTCCCAGTCTGCCCTCTGACTGGTCCTCATCCCATACCTCCTCCCCCATCTCTAAGAGGATGTTTCTACCCGCCACCGCATCCCACCAGACCTCTCCACTCTCTGGGGCTTCGGTTTCATGAGGGTTAGGTGCATCTCCTCTCACTGAGGCCAGACTCAGCAGTCCTCTGCCGTATATGTGTCGGGGGGCCTCAAATCAGCTTGTGCAGGCTGCCTGGTTGGTGGCTCCGTGTCTGAGAGATCTCTGGGGTCCAGGTTAGTTGAGACTGCTGGTCTTCCTATGGGGTCGCCTTCCTCCTCAGCTTCTTCTAGCCTTTCCCTAATTCATCCACAGGGGCCCCAGCTTCTGTCCATTGGTTGGGTGTAAGTGTCTGCATCTGACTCTTTCCACTGCTTGTTGGGCCTCTTGGAGGACAGCCATGCTAGCCTCCTACCTGTAAGCACACCATAGCATCAGTAATAGTATCAGGACTTGGAGCCTCTCCTTGAGCCAGATCCCAGTTTGGGCCGGTCACTGGACCCCCTTTCCCTCGGGGTCTTCTCTATTTTTGTCCCTGCAGTTCTTTTAGACAGGAACAATTCTGGGTCAGAGTTTTTGACTGTGGAATGCCAACCCCATCCCTCACTTGATGCCCCGTCTTTCTTCTGGAGGTAGACTCTCCAAGTTTCCTCTCCCCACTGTAGGGCATTTCATCTAAGGTCCCTCCCTTTAAGTCCTGAGAGTCTCTCACCTCCCAGGTCTCTGGTACATTCTACAGGGTCCTCCTACCTCCGGAGGTTACCTGTTTCCATTTTAAATGTTTCCCAAAGGCTCATTGAAATCTTGTTCTCCAGCTGGTGGAACTGTGTAGCCAAGTGCTAAAGCCTTTGAGAGGAAGGGCCTAGCAGAAGGTAGGTTATTTGGGAGCACACCCTTTAAGGGATGGTTAGACCCCAACTTCTCTCCTCTCCTCCCCTCCCCTCCCCTCCCCTCCTCTCCTCTCCCTTCCTCTCTCCTCTTTCCCACTTCTGTCTCCTCTTTCCCACTCTTCGAATATAGAACTGAAATGTCTGAAACTGACCAAGACAAACCTTTCTTCCTTCTCATAGGTTGATTTTTTTTTTTTTTTTTTTTTTAGCTATCTTGTCACCGGAAAACAATGGTGACTTATACAGTCATTTACCAAATCCTTATTGAGGTACAACTTGGTCTTGGGCAATGAGATTACACCGGAGAATAAAAGTTCCTGCCTCATAAAACCAACATTCCATTAGAGGGAGGGAGATGAAAAGCAATATTTATACTTTAACATTATTACTTCAAATGTATACATATTTATATGTAATATATTCCTATATTTATAATTTATTATGTATTTGTTAAACTATATATATCAATGATATCATATAATAAATAAATGAACATATAATATATAATAAATTAACAAATATATATAATAAATAAATGAATACACAAATACAGTAAATTGATAACAAATATAAATATATGTCTAGCACATATATGTAATATATGCTAAAAATATACATATATGTTACATATATTACAAAATTACATCTATGTAATATATATATGCATGTTCATATATATGTATATATACATATATATGCTAGAAAGGGGGCTTAGCTGTTAAGAATGCTTCGTGCTCTTCCAGAGGACCATAGTTCAGTTTTCTGTACCCATACCAGGCTGCCCTCTTCTTACTTCTGCTGACACCTGAACACACTTGTGTATGGACACATATAATGAATAAAATAAAATCATAATCACACAGTATGTATACGTATACATCTAAAATCAGATTAAAACTTTGTCAAATAAATGCCAACAGGGTGCCTTAGGTTGCTGTGATGAAACATGACTAAAGCAGCCTGGGGAGGACAGGGTTTATCTGGCTTACACTTCCACATCACTGTTCATCATCAAAGGAAGTCGGGACAGAGACTTGGACCTGAAGGCAGGAACTGATGCAGAGGCCATGGGGGTGGGGTGCTGTTTTCTGGCTTGCTTCCCCTGACTTGCTCAGCCTGCTTTCTTATAGAACCCAGGATCGCCAGTTCAGGGATGGCACCACTCACAATGGGCTGAGTCTGCCCCAACCAATCACTAATTAAGAAAATGTCCTGCAGGCTTGGTGTGTATCTGTGTAAAACCTTACTGGTTACTTACTATCTAATAACAGAAATATATGGTGTATGATGCAAAATTGATTTTGCCATCAAGAAACATCCTCAATATTTTTTATTGTGAAATAATGTGAAGGCAGTTTTCACCATTTTGCCACAAGCTTGTATTAGTCATCTTTGCATTACTACACCCAGACACTCAAGGCAGCTAACCTGCGGAGAGAAAGGGATTGGTTAGCTCGTAGCTTTGGAGGTTACATTCCAGGGTAGGTGGGTCACATTTGTTTGGCGTGTGATAGGGAAAGGTGCGTGTAAGAGGCCGTGGTCTCATCTAGAACAGGATCAGGCAGGGAAAGGGGCATCACTCTTCTCATAGCAGTGTTCTTAGAAAAACAGAAGAAATAGAAGAATTGTCGAATGGTGATGAGAAATACTCAGGCCCCCAGTGACCTCAAAGCTTACTGGGCACACTTCCCAGTGGTCCCACCATTTCCTTGTGTGACCTTGTAGTCACAGTGGATTTGTGAGACCACAAACTAGACTCAAACTGTGTAAGAGAATAACTCTGACAAGTAAACGTCTGTTTTGGAATTGATGTGTTATTTGATATCTTTCTCTTATTTACTAATTATTCAGATAAGAATTCCATTGATGCCAATCTTATGGGATCAGACACCAGAGACTATCTTAGTTTAATATGAGATGAGTTTGTATAGCCAAAGAAAGAAAGAAAGAAAGAATGAAAGAAAGAAGGAAGGAAGGAAGGAAGGAAGGAAGGAAGGAAGGAAGGAAGGAAGGAGGGAAAGAGTAGATTGTTTTACAAGGGGCAGAGTAACAAAATCGCCATGACATGCATTCGCTAATGTCATCTATTTATAAGACTGCCCCCTTCACACACATAATTAAAAATCTCTCTCCAGTGAACAGTAGACTTGGCAGTTACTTTAACAAAGCAGGATAAGTCCCTTCCTCTAAAGTAAAGTAGCAAACCTTGCAACAGATGTGGGGTTTTGTGACGTTGATCGAAGAGATGTTGATGGCTGTTGGAATCACACGCAAAGCTCTTGGCAGATGGGAGTGGTAGAGACAGGAAAGTAAACAATAACTAAAGGAGAAGAATCACAAAATAGAAATTTATCAGAAAAGTTTGAAAATCAAATGCTTAAAGGGGCCCCTGGGGGGGGGCGGCGGGAAATGAAGTCCTAAAGTATTCTGTCATTTTTATGGGAGAGCAGGATAACAAAATGTGGTATCATACTACCATAAAGCTTGATAGGAGAATTATGAGAAGAAATCTACTTCTTTCATTCCTGGTTGTTAAAAGAAATTTATAGCTGCAATTATAATTCCCATCTAAATACACGGCAAAGTAAGCCCCCCTTTTAATGATCTTTAGTGGTTTTTGAAAGGAAATCCCTATCTAACCTTCCTCTCCAGCCCGGGCTCCATCTTCTGCACACGAGCTTCTGCAGCCAATGGAGTCTCCACAGAAGTTCTTTCCCCACTGTACGTTATAATGTGCTCAGGATTAGGGGCGTTTTAAAGCACAAAAACCATATTTAAGAAGTCAGTTGGTAAAAAGAAGAAGAAGAAGAAGGAGGAGGAGGAGGAGGAGGAGGAGGAGGAGGAGGAGAAGGAGAAGGAAGAGAAGGAGAAGGAGAAGGAGAAGGAGAAGGAGAAGGAGAAGGAGAAGGAGAAGGAGAAGGAGAAGGAGAAGGAGAAGGAGAAGGAGAAGGAGAAGGAGAAGGAGAAGGAGAAGGAGAAGGAGAAGGAGAAGGAGAAGAGAAGGAGGAGGAGGAGGAGGAGGAGGAGGAGAAGGAGAAGGAGAAGGAGAAGGAGAAGGAGAAGGAGAAGGAGAAGGAGAAGGAGAAGGAGAAGGAGAAGGAGAAGGAGAAGGAGAAGGAGAAGGAGAAGGAGAAGGAGAAGGAGAAGGAGAAGGAGAAGAGAAGGAGGAGGAGGAGGAGGAGGAGGAGGAGGAGGAGGAGAAGGAGAAGGAGAAGGAGAAGGAGAAGGAGAAGGAGAAGGAGAAGGAGAAGGAGAAGGAGAAGGAGAAGGAGAAGGAGAAGGAGAAGGAGAAGGAGAAGGAGAAGGAGAAGGAGAAGAGAAGGAGGAGGAGGAGGAGGAGGAGGAGGAGGAGGAGGAGGAGGAGGAGAAGGAGAAGGAGAAGGAGAAGGAGAAGGAGAAGGAGAAGGAGAAGGAGAAGGAGAAGGAGAAGGAGAAGGAGAAGGAGAAGGAGAAGGAGAAGGAGAAGGAGAAGGAGAAGGAGAAGGAGAAGGAGAAGGAGAAGGAGAAGGAGAAGGAGAAGGAGAAGGAGAAGGAGAAGGAGAAGAAGAAGAAGAAGAAGAAGAAGAAGAAGAAGAAGAAGAAGAAGAAGAAGTCAGTTGGTTTTGTATTTCTGTCTTACAGGTAAACACTGAGGACATCAGATGGGGCCAAGGCTTGTCACGGGCATGGCACTCAAGTTGAGACGAGGCTTAAGTGCTCTGAGTTCCCGCCTCATTCTCCACAGCTCACAGTGTGGCTTTGCAGATCACCAACGCTCTCTTCATTTCAGAGCCCAGCAGTTCTCCCTGGACTGGGTTGTACCTAGGAGGATTTTAACTCTCGAGCAAAGGCGCCACTGAGAATCTGAGAACAATGTTAATTCTTGACTACTTGGCTTTCTTGATTAGAACAAAAATGTAGTAGATAATGGGGGGTGGTGGTGGAATGGAATGCTTAGAAGACTTCCTTGTTTTATAATGTATGAGAGTCTCAAAATTACATTGCATTTGGTTTGTATTCTAAAGGTTTTAGGCCCAAAACATTAAAAAAAAAAAAAAAAGAGCAGATAATTCAAAAAGCACTTATATTTAGCTTTGTAAAACTTATCTGGTGTGTTCGATTTATCTTTTCTAAACATATCTTGTTTAGAAAAATATTTAAAATTAGCTTATCTTCCCCGCGTACAAACCACTAATAGTTGATGGTAAAGGAAATCAGTTTTGAATTAAAGGTTTGCCTTAGATAATCCATTGAGCCAAGAATTTGCATGTGGATGTTACAGAGTAACTTGTATTCTAAATTTCAAACACATTTGTTTTTCAGAAGCTTTCCAGCGCTTAGTAAAGTAGTTTGAAGTTTTCTAAGACACAGACTTTTTAAGTCGTTAAGAAAATACTCAAAATTGAGAGAGAGAGATTTTTTTGGCTATTAAAAAGACAGTATCAATTAAAATATGCAAATAAAGAGCTCAGCTTGCCGCGTACTGCATTATATCGAATTGCCTCTTTTTCTCTTTTTGAAGCTACAGCTGTTTAGCAGATGGCAGACACAAATATTGCACAAATGAGTGTCACAGCACACACACATCTTCTTAATGGGGCTCCTGTTTATTAGTGTGCCCACTGAACACTCCCAGCTGAGGATAACCCAAGTATCAGCACTCCATCAAAACTACTGTGGAGAGAGAAGGGCTTTGGGATATGTTAGCAGTGTGTGTCTCGCGGTGAAAGGCCACACCTATTCCAGGAAGCCAAACAGATAAAGTTCCAACATCATGGGGCCTTCTCTAAATTCTATGAGGGTTTTTTTTTAAACACTTCTTTAGGTCTCTGGGAAGCTGGTAGAGGGCCTCCAGCTTGGGAGGGGGGGGCAACTGCAGAGAAGGGAACTATCTTTGTGGGTGGCGAGGAGAGGGGTGTACACAAGGGTAGGGGTGGGTGGGAAATCAAAGGTCCTGGGCAAGAGACAAAGCAGAGAACATGAGGACTGGCTCTTGCAGTGGTTCAGGTGAGCTGTGGTAGAGCTAAGAGAGGTGCCCAGACTCCAGAAGACGTGGAGCTGAATCACAGAATACGGTGATTAACTAAAAGAGATAATCAGACATGAGTGACTGGCATCAGGGAGAGGGCACTTGAGTCTCTGCAGGGGTCACTTGTAGATGGGGAACCCTGAAACAGGTGGCAACTGGTTGGTTAAAGATGAGGGGGAGATGTCAAACAGACCACACGGAGCTCCGAGGAGCCGGCTGCAGACTCAAGTTCTAGAATATTTTGTCTTCCAAAGTGCTTCCATGAATTGTGTCTCCTTTAATCATGTTGCTATTACTCCATGACATCACAGCACAGAACTTGTCCTGAATTTCACTGGTAGAAGCTGAAACAAAAAGACCTCTAGGAACCAAGCTTACTTCTTATTGCCACGTACAAGGGCATTGTGTGAGACACGGACACGTGGTCCTGGTCTTCTGCCTCTGAGTCTTACTGGTTGTTTGAATCTGATTTAGACACATTTTTAGTCTTCTCCAAGCAGATCAAGAAACAGAGTTTTCCTCTTAGCTGAGAGTTTCAGACTCCACAAATATTGGCAGGCTGCAAATACAGCTTTCTGTTGTCTCTTGGGTTATTTCTAGCCCAAAGGGAAGTCGGGGCTGCTAGCAGTCTAATTAATCTAGACTTGGTGGGTAGAGGGCCAAGGGTGTGAGAGACAGCCATAGGTTGTGGCTGATTGGTGGAGGGACAGCCCTACCATGATGGGATCCCAGCAGGGACAGCAACAGGCACACAGACTCTCAGTTCAACCCCTCGCTGTGGCAGTGCAGTCTTGCGTCTTCCACTCTTGCAGGGTGGCCGGCTATGGACTTGGCTTTTTATTATGAGAGTCTCAGCATGCAGGATTTTAACCATGCAGACATAAAAATCCATCACCCACACTTCAAACCTATAGCTCCCCCAAGATCCCTCTATTAGAAAGCCAAGGTGTCATAGCGAGATTGTTGAAATAATATCTGGTGACTGACGAGTCGTGTGGGGCGGGGGGGGGGGAGTGGGAAGGGGGTGTTTTCCAAGGGAACTCCATGCTCTGGGAGGTGCATGTGTGAAACTGGACGCGAGAGCTCAGACTGCTGTGCTCCTTTGTTCGGCTGAGAGACTGATGGTTTAAAATGTTTTCGTTGTGTGCTTTTGAACACTCCCTCCTCCTTTCAACTGCAACATACCTTTTTCTCCTTTTATTAACTTGACATTAAACACATCCTTCCCCAGCTGCTCCACACACTCTTTTCAGTAGGAGAAGGTGAACATGGTTGTACTCTGGGTTCAACTCACATCTTGAACTACTTTTCAGATGTTGCGGGGGAAGCCAAACCCCAAATAGCTTTAGCTGAACACTTTCCCCTAATTTCTGGGCCTGCCTGTATATAAAGGGAAACACATTCCACATGCGTCTCATTCTACGTATCCCTAATTCCCCAAGAGGTAATTTTCTGAGACTTGATCGAGGTTCCAGAAACTTCACGAACCTCTTTACCCTTGAGCCAAATACATCTTTCTCCAGCTTAGAGTCACTTTGAACAAAGATCATAACTTAATCGTCAACACTTCCTCCTAACAGTGAACCCCAGAATTTATAGTCTAACAGTGTACAAAGAGACAACGTTCTCTGATCTCCAGTTTTCTAAACCTTCTATAGGCTCTCTATTTAGGGGACACACACACACACACACACACACACAACACACACACACACACATATGCACACACACCCCTATACACACATATCATATGCATGAAGTTTCTTCTAACTGATATCAAATCTCTCACACAAATTGCTCACACACGGATTTGTTTATCATATATAGACCCATGCAGAGCTAAGTTAGATCCTTGGGGAATTTAGACTATTGCTAATTTTGTACAAGATGTCTTTATTAATGTGGCCAGTTCAGAAAGTGTCTGTGGCCTGTTAGGAACGTGGGGATAAAAGAGAAGCGAGAGGACAGGTGGCTAAGGAAGAGGTCACGAGATAGATGGTGTCCCGAAAGGGCCAGAATAGGGTAAGGGAAATTCTGGCAACACTGGGGTTAGGAAATAGTCTGAGATGGACTAGGACCATGTGAAATAGAGCAACTGCAGGGATGATTAGGTCGTGTCTCCGGAGTCCCCCGAGTCCCACGTACACATCTGTCTTTGGAGATTGTAGATGATTGTTGAGAGAGGAGAGATTTGCTCATGAAATCATCTCTCAGTTCATTGTCATATCAAAGGACGAAGCAGTAGAGGACATTTCCTGGAGCTGGTGTCCTCACAGACCACTGGGGACTTTAAACGTATACTATGGAAAATTCACAGGCACCAGTTTTGTTTTGTTTTGTTTTGTTTTTTGGTTTTTTTTTTTTAAGGATTATAGTTTAAAAGGCAAGAGGCCCACTAACGCCTGAAATACCAGCTATTAAAAATGCACAAACACTTCAACTAGGGGAAATGGAGGAAATTCCTGGGACAGCTAAAAGAAAAGAAGCACTTAAAAGTAGGTGGAGTTCCTTTTCTACCCCAGAGGTTTCCTCCTACCTTTCCTGCAGCCTGAAGTTTCTGGATAAATAGTCCGCAGGAAATGGTTGTGATGTCATCTCAGCTGGGTCACGAATTTAAATGCCTGAATGAAAGAGGTACCTAGTCCGGGACTTCTGCTACTGCCCGATTACGAATCTGCAGAATACATTCTCTTGTTTGTTTGTTTGTTTATTGCTAGCTGACTCAAGTGTGGTTCATTGATGACATAGGATTTTGGTGTTTGGCAGAAGAATTCCCACCCCAGGCAGGGGACAGCAGATGACAGATCAGTCCTGTGTCCACAGTCAGTCTCTGCTGAGCATGGTCATTGGACGGTTGCTCTCGACACAGGTGTATGTGTGGGCAGTAGAGTGATATGACGAGGTGGAGCTTGAGATTCAGCCATCTCGTTTTCAGATTTCCAGTTAACCATTCCCGTACACCCAACTCTGAAGGGAGCAGTGTGTCTGGGTCTTGATTTTGTAGGCACAGTTCAGAGGACCAAGAGCTAAATGTGGTGCCAGTTGACAGCGATGGAGTCGGGCACTGGTGAAAGCCGTCTCCCGGACAGGGCTTTTCTTACCTGTCTCCAGAATGGTGGGCGTGGGCTGTGGGCAGTCCCCAATCTTTCCATTGTGGTTAGACAAAAATGAACAAAAAGCTAGTCACCTGTTCAAGCCACATCAGGGGTAGAGAAGCCTTCTCAAACCCCTGTGTCCTCTGGCTTGGTGTCCAGTGTCCACAGGTTAAACCCAGTGGTCTGCAGTTGGCAGAGCCACCGTCACCCATAGCAACTGCTTTCGCCCACATACCTCCAACAAAGCCGATGTTCCCACGACAGCAAATGGAGACCTACCCACTCCTGCCTCTATCCTAGGAGATCTATGATGGTGCAGTGGAAAGGGGCTTGGCTTAAACATATTTTATTATGTTCGGCTGTTGGTGATATTACTTCCAGATTACAACGAAATCTGCCCTCTATTAGGGAAAATGGTTAGATCATCGGCCATATTTAAATCCCCAAATCTGGGACTATATATCAAAGTGTGGAGGAAGCGGGGGTTATGAAGGTTAGGATGAGGGTAATGCCAGGAACCTGATAGCTTACATGTAGCATTCTTGGCTTAAAGAAACTGCTGAACCTTGGGAAAGATTTATACCCTGTTTATTACAATGCTGCAGCTTCACCAAGGATACAAAGCAGTCACCACTGCTGTCTCGGAGAAAAGATCATTGCAACAGCGCTGGTGCGGTATGTGCTCATAATATTTATAAAGGCTAAGCTTGGAAAACAGGGCACACCGACTGTAAGCAGTGATGGGTCAATAAGAGAAAGAGAATACAGCCCAATGGTTTAAGTGGACTCTGTGGAAATGTGTGCCCCTCCCCTGCCACACCTGTGTGCTCATGAGCCTTTTTCCAGGATCCCCTGCGATGCGGGGCTGTTGCCTCCCTGAACCTCCATTTACTATTTCTGACATTCTGGGTGTTGTCAGCAACACAGCTCAGTCCAGGGGTCTGATTCTGTTGTGCCCAGCAGAGTGCCCGATCAAGCGCAGTGAACCCACACAAAGGACTGATTCCATTTTTGCACAAGTGTGGGTGGGAGTGGCAAGTGGTTCTGCCTCCCATGAAGAGCTTTGAATCAGGACCATCTCCCAGTGGTTGGCTTCCAGATGAACTGGCTGACGATTGGTTGGTTGGTCTGGATGCTAGGATGTTCTGATGCTCTTGGAAGATGCTCCCAGAGCCTTCAAGGGTCAGGTGCAAGATCAATGAGGGGGCACAGGAGAGTGTCCCCTAAATTAAATGGTGATGCTGTTAGTAAAAATACTCCCTACTCTGATCATAGCAGGCAGGAGGGGAAGGAAGGGAAGGGAAAGGGGCAGCTGCTTAGTGAAATACTGGCTCAGGGTCTGTGAATTCAGACATAGATATCTCGATGGCTCAGAAGCGACATATGGCATAGAAACAATAGTCCCCCAGGACCATGTGAATGGAACACACTTTCTTTGTCTTTGATTAGAGTTTCAAAGAACTCTGGAGGTAGTTGGCCAAACCTTTGGAAGAACTGAACTGAGTAAATCTGGAGAATTTCTGGGCATTTTTTTTTTTTTTTTTTTTTTTTTTTTTTTATTTTAGCAACACAGCTTAAGAACTGAACTGAATAAATCTGGAGAATTTCTGGGCATTTTTTTTTTTTAGCAACACAGCTTAATCCAAGGACCTTATTATGTTGTACAGAACACGTATAAGAGCATGAAATATCTTGTTTATTCCACAAGGAAGGATTGTTTTCCTTAATGCTTTATCCTTTTTGTTCTTAAAAACTCTCAAGTCATATCAATCTCAGGCAATTTGGAGATGGGATTCCTGGATGGCTTGGAATTAGCCAATATCTCTTGTCAAAATACCTTACCCAACTTTATTATCACAGGGCCATATGCTATAAAGCCATTCCTGCTTCAAAGGCCCAACACGCTGATGGGATATGAACGAGTCAAAGATGGAGAAGGGGGAAGGGTGGTACCTCTGGGCTAAGGCCAGCAAGGTGAGGCAGGGGTGCTGTGGGAACCGAGGGGCAGTGGGAGAGCTGCAGGTCTGAAGCATCAGCATTGTAAGAACACATCACAGAGTCTGGCTGCAGACGTGGGCTAGGATGACAACCCTCTTGGCTTGTGGCCAATCCGGATGTAATGACCTGGTGAGCCTCAGTCTCAGGAATGTCTTCTTCCACTACAGAATTCTTACAGAAACCCCAACACCTGCCAGAGGCCTCAGCGGAGAAGGAGATTGAGGTCTGTATGTTGAGAATCTTACAAGTTAAGATGTGTGTGGGAACATCCCTGTCCCCAGGAGAAAGATTGGCCCATTTCTCACGACGCAGCCATTCCTGAAGCCTGGCTGGCTTTATCCGTGCTCCATCAATCTGCCATCTTTTAGGAGAACTAAATCTAGTGCAAATATTTGATATAGCTATTTGATAGTTCGAAACAGTCATATTTTATCAGACCCTCATTGTCATATTTCCGACAGAGGCTCAAGAGCTGCCCACCAAATATGAAGTTGGGGGGGGGGCCCTATGTGTTCCTCATTAGCCACAGACTTTAAATTTCCCTGTTAGAACATTCACAGTCAACTTTCTCACGACTGTTAAAATGTGATGTGCATGCTGGGATGCATTCACGCTTCAGACTTGAACAGAATCCTGACTCTCAGTTGTCTTCACCGAAACTTACACAAGAATAAGAGGCCAAAGTCTGAGCCACAGAATGAGTCTCTGGAAAACTGACCCTTCCTTGCCAGGACTTGGTACAGAGAAGGCAGCGACAAAGACTTTTCTGAGGAGGACAAAGCTTCTGTTTCAGTAGGTCATGTCTTCCATAGGAGCCCTGCTTCTTTGATGTGCTAGTCTTAGACAGGATATCCTACCCCAACTCTCACTTGAACCCTAAACCTAATCCTAACCTTAACCTTCTAACATTCACCCTATAACTCTGACTCTAACCCTAACCCTCTAACTGTAAACCCAGCCCTGCAACCCTAACCTTAACAATCATCCTCTAATTCTAACCCTAACCCTAACCCTAACCCTAACCCTAACCCTAACCCTAACCCTAACCCTAACCCTAACCCTCTAACCCTAACCACTGCCCTCTAGCCCTAACCATTGCCCTCTTACCCTAAGCCTAGGGTTGAGTCTTTCCAATGGAATTCCATCTAACAGCAAATCACTAATGCTGATGTAATGGGGTCTGGAAATGGAGACTCACCTAAAGAAAACCCTTAGCCACCTTAAAGCTCAAACCCCAGCCCGTTCTCCCCGCAGGCGTGACAGCTTGCTAGAGGCCTTCACCTCAGGATCACTTCCAGACGTCCTTTGTGAGTGATATGGAGTGACAGCCAGCTGGATCCCCCCATTTGCAGATTTGGAGGCAGACAGATGTGGGCTTTACAGGACTGACTCGGGTGGGACAGGAGTGCTACGACAGGAGGGTGGCCGTGACCTGGAGCTTGTTCTGAGTTATAACAGGGAAAATTTCCCTGTGTTCTGTGTTCCTTACCTGAGACTGTCTGTGATCAGGGTGCCTGGCTCGGCTCTCCACAGATGAGAGGCGGGGGTGGGGTGGGGGGTGGGGGGGTGGGGAGGCGGAATGAATTGCCCATTCCTCCAGGCAGGAGGCACCCTGGCAGTTTAGAGCGGACATTTTGAATTGGTGTTATAACTGTAAGCGTTTCTGTCTTTGGTTTGAATGAGGGCTTCTCCCTCACTGCAGCAAGTCCCTCCTGATGGTGGCGGGAGCCCCTTCCTGGGGTGCAGAGCAAGTCCTTGGACATAGGAAGCTGTTGAACTCTCTCCCTCTTTCTTTCTCTCTCCTCTCTGCCCATTTGACCACCACTTGCATGCTTCCATAAGGCTAGCTTTGGGATTTTATACCCTTTATCCTGTTTCTATTCCCCCCCCACAACTCCGGGGGCACATGAAAGTTGAAGTGGCCTCAGGTGCTGGACCACTGCTGTCAGGGCCTCTGCAGCTGTCTTTCAGCTGGGGCTGGGATGGGGTCTTGACGGGAAGCACACGGACCAGGCAGTGGGAATGCCAGGAGCAGGAACTGAACTCACTCAGACTGCCCGCGGGGGTGGCAAAGGGTACCTGAAAGCCACAGTTCCTCTTCCCCAGGCTCACCCTACTCAAAAGCTGATGGCCAGGACCGGCTGTGCTGGCTCCGGCTGCCTGGCCCACCAGGCAGTGCGGCTCCCTCCCAAAGCTGTCTTGGTTTCCACTCAAGAATGCCGTAGAGTCAGGTGGCCTGGTAAGGGCTTTTCCTTGTCTCTCCAAATGATGCCCACGTTGCTGGTCTGGTCCCAAGGTCAGGAAAGAAGACCAGGTGTTTCCCCAGGGAAGAACAAGTGGTTCCACCCTCAGAGAACAAATGTGTTCAGAGATCACACACACTCCCCAGATGTGAGAGCAGGCAGTAACGGCAATGCATAAGAAGGATCCAAGAACTCATAAATATGAACAACAGCCACAAATAAAATCTACCAGCCTGTTACTCCCGGGAAACCGACTGCCTGCAGATCAGAGAAGCTCTGCTTCGGGGTTTCCTAAGCCTAACCGCAGCAGCGCCCAGGGATGATTCAGAAAGTGACCCAGGCCAAATGCGAGTGTCAGTCTTTGGTAGAATTTGATACTCCTCAAGTAATTCTGGGTAAGGCAAGAACAGACTCTTCAAATCAGTGCTCCTGCTTTGTGAAAATGACTCGACTTGTTGGGGCGGGGGTGGGGGGTGGGGGTGGGGGAGGGAGGCATACTTGAAAGGATGCAGCCCAGATGTTAATTTTAAGATCCTCTGGGCCCGACACAGCTGTGGCCTCCAAGCTGTCTTGGGATGGAGTCCGGCCACACCCACTGCTGCAGCCAAGCAGTGCAATTCGAAACTCCCCCAGGGCCAACTGCTGTGAAAAGAGCAGTTTTATTACACAAAAATAAAACAAAATGCCAGCTCATCTTTACAGTTTCACGGTCTGCCTCGGGGAACACAAAAAGAGTTTTATTTTTCACCTCGTGCGCACTCTGCGCCAGCCGGGTTTGTCCTGGGGCCAGTTTGGGAAGAAGATCTGGAAAGTTCTCTGCTCTGCTGAGGACTCCACCGGGGATGGAGCGGACCTTTGACTGACTACAGCTGCTCTTTCTGGGCAGCGAGGAAGCAGCGTCTCGCATAGCCCTCCTGGAGATGATGAGTTCTCGGGAGCTGGACTCCGATACCGTGCCGGAGATACATGTTCCCCTCATCTCAAAGCCAATGGCTCTGGACCAAGTGTTTACCTTTCTATTAAATTTTAGAAGCTTGTTCAACTAGATTTCTGGTTTTAAGAGCACGCTTAAAAAGAAAATGATGTGCCCCGAATCATCTATAAAATTGAAATTCGGAGGCAGGTATTAAAGCTTTCTATACTAACTGAAACACTGACAAGAGACAATAAAAGTGTATTGTCAGAGGGCGGGGAAGAGGACTCAGTAGCTACGAGCTGAGCAAGCACAATCCCCCAGCACCCACGGAAAGAACTGAGAGTGGAGGTACACGCCTATATCTCAATGCTGGAGAGTCAGAGACAGGAGGATCCCTGGGGCTTGCCCGGCAGCCAACTTAGCTGAACCAGTGACCTCTAGGTTCAATGAGAGATGCTGCCTCAAAGAATAATATAGAGAGTGCTTGAGGAAGACACTTAATGTTGACCTCTGGCCTCCATGTGTACACATACTGACACTATATGTTATACTGCATGTACCACACACACACACACACACACACACACACATACACATATCGTTAAACCATGCATCAGCGTTACTAGATGAAACTGGTAGCTAGCAAATAGTTGACTAATTTTTGGGGTAAACAGGGGAACGACTCCATGGTCTTTTTATTTTCTCTCTGTGTCTAACGCGTTGAGTCGTACCCGGAACCTAGGACAGCTACTGCTTCTTCTCCACCGACGAGAAGCCAGCCTGCACATGGGTGTGAGAGTCTCTGTGACAGGAATCAGGAGGAAACATGAACTAAGTTGTTTGACCAGATGTTTTGTCTACACAGCGCCGAGCGTTAAGAGACAGATATTACCGTTTCCTCCCTCCCGTGTAGAGATTTAGTGTCATATAGATGAAACGCTCCGAAGGATAAATGAAGGTCCCTCTTCTGTTCAGATAGTTACGATATATGATATACAGAGGCAGCTGGAGAAGAGTTAACTCCAGCGCTCAGAATGGAGAAATGATAGCAGGAGAGAGAAGAAGAAAATGCAACAAGGACAAGGACCAGGGGCTCACATCGCTGGTAATACCAACCCTCCAGGGAACCAGGTAGAGGGAACTTGGCTGAAGAAAGCAATGGCATTTTCTAATGACAGAAATGTAGGCAAAGACCATGAGCTGAGCCACCGTCCCCTCCTCCCCTAGCTTGGGGCCTTTGTGCCCGTCCTCATCTTATCCTCATCTTATGCTAGCATAGCGGTTGTGGAAGATTAACAAAAGGAGAAAGGGCTCAGTAATAAAGCAGACATCAACATGGAGACAGAGGACGCGGGGTTTCTTACTACTGCTCTCGGGTCTCCCCCAGTGAAGGTTCACAACACAGCAGGCGTTCCTCTGTTCAGCCTGACCACAGCTAATGTTTGCCTCCCCGGGTGGGTGAATGCTTCTGGGCGCTCCGTTTGTTCCCTTGTGTTTGTTTGCTTATTTTTTCTTTTAATGTAAAGAGCTACTTGCTATACATTCCAGTCATGGGTTTCCCGCCTTTTCTAATTGATGTTGTTTGTGCCTGTCAAATTTTTGCTGTCCCGAAAATATACCTTCCCCCCCATCTCCCTCCCTACGCTGTTCTCCCTGTCTGTAACACAAATGCCTACATTTTATTTTCCCCATTTTAATTAGTGCACGAGTTCATTTTGATTGATGAATTGATGTGGCTTATTGGCGTGAAGTCTTCCCTCCCCTCCCGGTGCTGTGTGTGTGTAATAGAAACAGCTTGTGCATGCGACACCTGCTTTGATGCTGACACTCTGATGCGGATGTGAGGGGCCAGCCTTTCAGCTGGGTTTCTCTGGTGTCTAGGGGAGACTTCGTCACCGCTGTGGAGTGGGGTCAGACTGGTGGTGAATGGAGGTGCTGGAGGTGGTACACAGAAAGTAATGGCTGAAAAACAATGTAGCCTAGGACTCCATTTTTACATTTTCTTGGACTGCTTTTGAAATAGTCATTGTTCACACAATGGGCCCCGGAGGGAAGGCGACCTTGACCCTCTGCCGTCCGTAGTGAGGCATTGTGAAATAGCTCAGCGGACTGAAAATTTCCAATGCCTCTTGCCAAAGGCTTCCGCTGAAATTAGCACACAGTTGGTAGCAATCTGATTTCTCCGTTCATTTTAATCAGCGAGGATTAATGGTTAAAATTTTTATTTCTAATCTCACTTTAGCCTGACTAACAAAAGCTGTCACTTTCCCGAAAACTGCTAAATGAAGAAGGATTTATAAGCTCCTTGAGAGAGTAAAGTTAAAGTGCTGAGACCCACTTTTCAGACCATAAAGTTTTCAAATTCCCACAACGGTCTCCAAGGCTGGTTTGCAGAGTCCACAGTCACTGGATTTGGCAACAGTTAGGGCTGGGCAAAGGCGGAAGTATTGACGCTTCTTGGGGGGCACCAGAACTCCGGATGAAAGTGCAGATTATCCTTAAAGAAATTAAGATAACAGAGGAGACAGGACTCCAGGTGTGAAGAAGTATGACTTACAGATTTTCAACCATTTTCTTTCCTAGGTACCTCCCCAGTCAACCCTTTCCACAGCCCTCCTGGGGGTCTTCTGTCCAATGAAGATTACAAAAATGGCTAAAGTCCTTCTGTACTCAGCAGAGGATTCGTTGAATGTTTCTTTTTTCTTTTCTAACTGGTTCTCTCTCTACCCCCCTTTCTTGCACACATGGCCGTATCTTCTCAGTCTGCTTCTCACCCAAACTGGACCCACTCATTTCCTCACTGTCTGTTGAGAGGGTTTGAGGGCTAGCCTGTGCTCTCATTTGTCCCCAGTCTCACTGTGCCCAACATAGTATCTTCAGCCCCCAAGTAAAGGCCAGTGTGGGAACCTTAATGGTGTTGGAGGGGGGAACTTAAGAAGTCCAGTGTGCTGGGACCAGGGGAACCCTCAAAGTTTCTTTCTTACCTCAACTTTAGGATCCTATGGATTCAATAGAAGGAACAGTTTGGCCTTTTCTTCTAGTTGGACCAAATCAACATGTGTGTCTATCCTCCAGATTTTAATTCTCTTGTGGCAAATGTAACTCCCCCGCTACTGGACTGACTCCGTTCGTAGAACAAACACTTCCTTTAACAATGAACTGGCCCTGAAGGAGGGATTCTCCAGTTCTCAGGTACAAGAACTGCCAGACCGCTTTTTTTTTTTTTTTTTTTTTTTTTTTTTTTACAGTCATATTAATTTTAATTCCCCATGGATCAAAACAACCCCACAGTTATTTTTGGAGCTTGGTGAATTCTCTAACAGTCACAGAGTGTAGTGCTGCTGGGAAAGCTATCTGGCTTTCATTTTCACAGTGACAACTTAAACCTTAAAGCACACCTTCCGTGAAGGGATGTGCGCTCAGAGTAGGATTCACTGCCGGCTGGGGAGCTGTCCTCCCAGCATCCTTTTCACCTGCTCTCCCAGCATCCCTTTCACCTGTCCTCCCAGTATCCTTTTCACCTGCCCTCCCAGCATCCTTTTCACCATCCTACAATTAGCGGGGACAGTCTTTCCACCGTCAAGTTTATAGTTCTCACCCACATTTACCCCCTGGACTGCCACTCACGGAACTTGTCGTATTTCTGTTTCCTGATTTATGCCACACTTGTGTGGCAGGCTGCATGAGACCACATGTGGCAATCACTTTGCTATAGAGGCTTCATATGAGCGAAGTTCATTCCACCATGTGTCAATAAGCCCCAGCGTAGCAGTACGTGACTGATGCTGTTACTCCCTGCCATCAAATCGGGTCCCTCTTTCTGTGCATAGATGGCCTTTCACTCATGGTGTTGAGAGCTTGCTGCCTCTCCTAAGACAGGAGACAAACCCCAATTGTCTTTTCTTGGATGTCTTTTTGTTTAGAAGCAGAGGAGGGAGGGGATGTGTATTCTGCTCTGAGGTTGGTCAGAGAGAGTCATGTGTAGGGAAAGAAAGATGGCCTCTGATCACAGTAGCTGTTAATTCTTAAGCCACTGGAACATCTTGAGGAAGTATTGTTTAGAAAACGCTGATTCCAGGGGCCCATTTCCAGAGGTTTGGCATGCAGTCTGGGTATCGGCATATTTTGCAGATCTTCTGTTAAGATTCTCATGGGCAGTCAGGATAGAGGCTATATTACTTTCCTAAACCATGATTACAGAACTGCCCATTCCTTAAAACAGTGCTTTCAGGTAGGCCCTTGGTGGAGGCCCCTGCATGAGCAGGAGGCCCCAGCTAAAGCTCTGTGGTGGAGGATGCGCTCGGGTACTAGCCTGTATCCTTCTGTATGAGACATTCTGGAAAAACAAAAAACAAAAAACAAAAAACAAAAAACAAAAAAACAAACAAAAAAAAAAACCTTTGGCTCTGTTTTAGGAAGTGTAATTCTCCTGAACATTTGGTTTGTTTTTGTCTCGTTGACATGTTGAATCTTATAAATGACTGTTTCCCCCTCTATATTCTGGCTATCAGGAAGTTAAGGGGGGATTCTGTTCTCATCTGGCCTGCATTCCTCCCTGTTCATATCACTCTTGGAATTAACACGTTATATCCAAATGTTTCAGGCTCTCTTAATTTTTAAGAATGCTATCCTGTTTTATTTCTATAAGCCATCTACAACCCCTGATAGAAGGGGGCAGGGAATTAAAATAAATCTCAAAATGAAATAAAAATTCATAAAGCGATCTAGTCTCTTGCTGCTGCCCTAACAAAAATCCTCCAGTTCTGCACGCAGTTTTACTGCAGTTTGAGTTTGTAAAAGTTGATGTTTTCCTCTTCATATTTTGCCTTTAGAATTACTTTTAATCTGCTTCCCTCTCCCCTTTTGTGTAAAAATGCTCTCACAGGAAATCCAAGTGGTATTCTCCTAGTTGTGGATAGTTTCTTTTTGGTCCTTCAGTTCTTTCTATTCTGAGACCTTCAGTGTGGTTTTGTTTTATTTTTGTTCCCCACACTCCTTGGAAATCTAAAGAAATTAAGATTTAGGAAATTAAGACATCAACTGGCACAATGGACTTACTCTGGGCATTTCGGTTACTTTTCTATTACTGTGACAAAGTACAAAGGCAACTGGCAGCAGGAAGAGCTTATCTGAGCTTGCACGCCCAGAGAGATAAGAGTCTGTCATGATGGTCAGTCATGGCGCCAGGAATAGGAAGCTGAGAACTCACATCTTCAACCACAGGCAGGAGAGGCAACCGGAAGGACACTGGGTTTAATCTCAAGGCTTGTTTCCAGGGTTGTACACACTTCAGCTGTGCCACCTCAGCCTGCCCAGAGAGCATCACCAACCGGGGACCAAAGAGTCAACTGCCAGAGACTGTAGGGGACATGTCTCATTCAAGCCACCACACTAGATTATCAGTAGAAAATAGCTGTATGTACACACACACACACACACACACACACACACACACAGTGGAACTTCCATGTATTCTATGGTCCATGTGCATGTATGTGTGCAAACAAATATATATGTATATGTGTATTGTATGTGTATGTATATGATGTATATGATATATACAATGTGTATGATGTACATGCATATGAATATGTATATGTTCACACACCTGTGTATATTCATGCTTATTTGTGTTCATAAGTACATGTGGACAAAAGCACACATGGATGTTTCGCTGTGTGGACCTTGAGACTTGAACTTAGGTTCTGAGACCTGGCAGCAAGAGCCTTTATGACTTATGCCATCCCACTGCTAATCAGAGTCAGCATTTTTGTTATACTGCAATCCAGCTCATGCCTTGTGAGTGTCAGGCTGGGACTTTACTGCCTCCCTGACCCTAAGGAGCCATTCTTAGCTAAGAGAAAAGCATCGGGCCCAGCAGTTCTCTGTGAGTTGCAGAGCCAGAGAGTGGTGCCTGCTTGTGTCCATTTTGTTCCACAGAGGTAGCACTTAAGCTTTGTCCTCCACAGCTGTCCAGCATCGGTTGTTTACCAGACATGCTTTAGATAGCTCTAGCCCATTTGTAAGTCACTTATTTTGTACATTATGGCTGCATGCCTGGCAAAGTGTTTCTAAGTTGCCTATTATCTAAAGTTAAGAACTCTGACAGGGGTATTAGGGATCATAATGATACAATATTTATGAGGCAAACTACCAGGTAATTTCTAGTGGTGGAAAATAGCTAGCAAGCAGTTTCAAAAGAAGTCTGCTCTTAAGTCAGCCATTGCTAATCCATGTGGACTCAGAAGTAAGCCAGCTGTCTGAGGGGCGTTTCCTCCTGGCCACCTTTTGTTGTTGCTTTTTGTTTCAAATCTTGAAAGACTCTGAGAGCAGAGAGTCATGACAGTAACTTTGACCTTTAGTGTCTAAGTCTGACTATGCTGTGAAAACTGCAGAAATATTCAAACCACAGCACTGACCTAGCTCTCAGGATATGGACCGTCATACGGAGTCTTGGACAGTCCTGCTGGCTCTGTGGGGAGCCACGGTAGAACCCACTATTGCTGTTGCCCGCTATCTAAGACAGTGGTTCTCAATCTTCCTAAGGCTGCGACCCTTTAATATAGTTTCTCATGTTGTGGTGACCTCCAACCATAGCATTATTTTCATTGCTACTTAGTAACTGTAATTTTGCTACTATTATGGATCATAAAGTAAATATTTATGTTTTCTGATGGTCTTAGGATACCTCTGTGAAAGGGTCATGACCCACAGGTTGAGAACTGCTGGTCTAAGAGGTCTATCACATGAGAAGGGGATAATTGCTATACTGAAATCATTATGTGTCTGTGACAACATCGACAGATCCTGAAGACAAGCAGAAGTAAGATGGAAAGGAGAACCTTGGAAATCCTGCCCAGAGGATTTCAGAGGTCCTGCCCAGCTCCAGAGAATGAATATATATATATATATATATATATATATATATATATATATATATATGTGTGTGTGTGTGTGTGTGTGTGTGTGTGTATGTATGTATATGTATGTATATATGTATGTATGTATGTATGTATAAAACAATGTGGTAATCAGGAATAACTTGGTTGCATAATGTCTATGAGATTTTCTTTATCTCCTTATTAAATGACTTATTTATTTATCTAGTGTGGAAGTGGGACACATGTGCACCACAGTAAGGATATGGAAGGCAGACAGTAAGGATATGGAAGGCAGAGGACCATTTGTGAGAGTTGCCCCCCCTTTTCACCAGGTGCACCCTGACAATTGAACTTGGGTCATTAGGCTTGGTAGGCGATAACACCTTCGCCTGCTGGGCCATCTTGCAGGCCTTCTTTGTCTACGGCTATTCTTTCTAGGAACCAAGGGGAGATAGACATAGTTGGGATCCAGGAAACTAGTTAGTTCACCAAGCCCAACAGGTGGGCAGACTCACATGTCCTCACGTGCATTCTGCCACCTGGCATATATCTCCCTGCACCAGTGAGGAGTCCTGGGACCTGGACCTCCTGAGCTACTTCAGGACATCCAGAGCCAGATGGAGAACAAGAGGGTGAGGCTTTGGAGGCATGCTGTGAAAGGTGTAATGCTGGACTTATGCTCTGGAAGAACTGAAGCGAGTAAGATGGTTACCAAAACGGAGGAACCTTTTACCATACCAGGAGGTGGCCAAGCAGTTCATTGTAGCATACAGGTATTTTCACAGGCTCCTATCTGGATACCACCATGGGAAGGAGCATGGAAAACAGAGGAAAGCTCCTGAAACTCACGGACTCCTTTGGATTAGCTTGAATAACGTGGGGATTTTTAGTGGTGAAGACATGTCTCTTGTACAGCTTCTAACGACCTCAGCCACTAACATCTTGAGAGCATCTGTCGCATCTTGGCACAGTTGTTTCAACCTGGGCTTGGAGCCACATGCCATTAATGTGAATCCCAGAGATTCTGTAAGGAGAATTCAAACTTGACTGAATCGACTATGAGGCAAGACAAGTCCCCAAAGAAATACTGGGGTGTCCCAGTGACGAAAGACTAGCCATTCAGATTCTAGCTCTATTGTTTTTAAGAACTATAAACAAGACCGAATCATGTGGTCTCTGTATTTCAGCCACTGAATGGGGCTACTGGGGTGTGTTCTTAAGAGGACTCAATGAATCTAAACTGTTAAATGTATATAAGGCATGTAGGACATAACAAGCTCTCAGTTAACATTAGGTTATGTTGAACATTTAGGTCTAGAGCAGTGGTCCCAATGCTGTAACCCTTTAAAACAGTTTCTTATGTTGTGGCAGCATCATGAAATCATGAAATCATTTTTGTTGCTACTTCATAACTATAATTTTACTAGTGTTATAAATCATAACATAAATATCTGATATGCAGGATATCTGATACGCAGCCCTTGAAGGGGTCAAAACCATCAAAGATGCTGGTCTAGAGCATCTTTGTTCCTCTGCAGGTGAGACGTTCTCTAAGCTTCTTTAGCTTCTATTTTCCTGAACAGCATACACTTAGTCACTGAAGTTTCATGTTCTAAACACAAAGGACCCTTTGCAGCTCTAGCTTTGAATCTTTGTTTCATACCCCTGGGAATGAAACAGTTTTTGTACGTGTTTATTGTTGTGGTTTTGATTATTATTAATTCACCATCAAAAGAAAGTGTATTCTTAATCAGCAAGTCTCTGTATCTCATCACACATACTCCCAAATCAAAGCATTGAAAAGCACCATTCGGCCTGCTGGCAAAGCACGCTTTTTAGTTTCATTTGGGTAGCTCATGCAGAAGAATCTTCCCCATGACCTGACTCCCTAATAATTTTTGAGGGTTGAACTTACGCTCACATTGTTACATCTGGTTGTAGAGTTAACAATTGGATCAGAAGGAGAAGGAGGAGAGAGTGGAGGGGAAACCTAGCCCCCTCCCTGTTTTTTTTAGCTTCTTTTTCTCAGTGTGAAGTCATTTGATTTGCCTTTTAGCCCATACCAAGTCTTCAGAAGTCGAGCCAGGCAGATGGTGAGGTTATAGCTTGGGCAAAATGTGTTCTAATGTTATCAGCTTTAAAGGAGCACATGAAGCAGAGAGGAGAGATGGTTTGCGGTATTTTTGTTTATTAAATTTGATGGTTGGATTATGACATTTATATTTATTAAATGTACAGAATCCCATCCATCATAGTTGACAGCGAGAACATGTCCTGGGTGGTTGGCATAGCTGTCTTTTCCGGCGAAGAGATCTAACATTTATTCTTATTTGGGAGGCGAAGAAGAGGTGGGCTGGAAAGGAGATCCACTCCTCAATGCCACCGCTCTGGGGGAATGGGTCTATGAGATATGAGTGCTATTGGGTTTGAGCCCAGCAAGTTAAGCAGGTTTTTCCTTGTCTGGGCTGGGAGTTGGTTTGATGGTCCTGTGGGTGGAACGCTTGGCTGCATAGGAGCAGCAAAGCCAGCGAACCCACGAGGCACAGGAAAGATGAAAGGGCTCTCAGCCTAGCCCTGTGGAGACCCTGGCATTGGGTATGGCTGCAAAAATGGCACCTGACTTTATCTAGTGGTGAGAGCACACTGACCTCCAGACCTGCTTTCTGCTCTGCCTTGTATTACCTGCCAGATGTGGGTCTCTGGACTATTTTACCAGAACCCTAGGCGGGCTGGTGATAGGAGGGCACCCCAGCTGCCTTCTAATGGGGTGATGCCATGTGGAAGAGGAGACAAACCTGGCAAGACTGGGGGTCAGGGAAGGGTACCATCACTCATCTCATTTCTCATCCTCGTCCACCCCCAACATCTCCTACCACCCGGCCCCGGGCACAAGAAGTAGCATGCTTGCTCAAGGGTAACAGACCTCTTCACAAGTGCAACCTCAAGATGTTTTCACAGTCACTGCAAATGCACGAGACACATGGGCTCAATCTCTGGCCACATATGCTTCCAAAAACAAAAGATTCGGGCTGGAACAAACCCTGTCTGGTTGGGAACCAGTTAACCCACAACACTTCCCGCAAAGCCAGTAAACACTGGGATAACATTTAAGATATTAACCTGTAGGGTTAAAGGCCTCCCACTCCCCTTCATCATTAGTGTTGTAGTAATGTCAGTAGTTAGTCTCCAAGTTGACATTTTCTAAAGTATCAATGAACGCACACCCACCTTCTGTGTCTAGGAAAGATTGCAAGGGAAAGTTAACACACAAAATCTCCTGACAGGAATTTTCTTCCTCAGGTTGACTTAGAACCTAGGAACCAGTTTACAAGGACCCCGGGGTATTGGAAGTTATTCGCGGAATACCTTTGAGGTACGGCTCTAGTCTATGCATTATGAGGGCTATTAAAGAAAGGTAAATGGCCATCTATCTCCAGAGACTTTAAACAAAACACACCGAAAGCCAGACCTCTATGAAGAGGCCCTATTTCCTGTTAGATAGTGTGTGCATCTGATTACAGGAACAGACCGTAAACATTGCCAGGGGTGGGAGAGAGTGCAGACCTGGGTGTTAACGAGGCAAAGGTCGAGCGTGCATCCTTCGTGCGGCCCCGGGGCTCTGTAGCAGCCCTCGGTGCCCTGACATCCACCCTGACTGCTGCTGCTCACAGTGTGTGGCTCACACTGATGGGTGATCCCGCTAAGTCTATCTCTCTGTCTCTTCGAATAAAGAGTAATAATGTAAGATATTACCATTGTAATTCTACTTATGACAACTTTATTATAACCCCTGTCTATTTGAACGTCTTAAGTCAGCTGTGTCCAGCCCCACAACCTGGATTGGCCACATACGACCCCTGATAACTGAGAATATCCCAAATCATAAAGTTACTTGGATGTCATGAGATTATTTTGTAGTTACTTTTTGTAACTCAGTTTCACAGTTCTCAGATGTGAGCATTGTAGAGGGCAATGTTGTATTACAATGTCACACAGATGTGGCCTAAATACTTGTTAACGTCTACTCTGTGACAGGATATGTACCTGTACCCCAAACACATACATAAATAAGTACATGCGAAGTCCCTACATAGATGGGAAGTGTACAGGTTATGTTGAATCTCATCTGATTCTTTACAAGTGACACAGACCTAACATCACCACTTCTTAAAGAAACTAAAGATTTGATCGAATGAATAAATAAATGGGTAAAACTCAAGTTAAAGACCTGGCTTTTTACTTGTGGCCCTAAAACAAACAGGAGGCCAAAACAGGGCTCTCACCCTGTTCTTGAAGCTCCAAAGTCTATTTTACTTTTGATGGCGTGAGAGAGAATCAACATAGTTTAAGTACAAGTCTCTACCCTGTTCTGCTCTATTGCAGATGAAGACAGCTTCCTAGAATTCTCGTCTTTTATCAGAGCCTAGGCCGGGGGTTTACGACACTGGCAGGGCACTGGTCTTCTCCTGGAGAGGATTTACAATCCATCCGAGGTCAGGGGACAGAGGGCCTATGGGTATGGGTGCAGAGATAAGCATTGTGGACCCAGGAGCAGTCTTGAGATCTTTGATCTGTTTTCCTCTTGCTGTCACTAGACGCCCTGAACTCCAGCTTTTAAGATTCTTCAGGTTGAGATATGCCAATTCCCCACTCAGGAGGGAACTGCTAGTTTATTGCCCCAATTAACTGCTTTATTTGTTTATAAATTCTTCCCTTTTCTGTTTTATGACGCAGTTGTGGTGCATTTAATGGAAGTTTAGGATTAAGGCTGGCAAGCCGGGCTGCGTGGTCCATTTGCGAAGCTTATAAACGGTTTGGGTTTAGAATGCAGCTCTTTCCAAAAATATTTGCTTTCCCTAAAAAGCAACAGCTGTTGGAAAATGGCTGGGAAGTTTTGTTTTGTTTTCTTCTTTGCCCCAGAGGAGAACGGCCGTTGGCTTTCGCTGTAGCATGTGTGGCGTCTCACGTAAGGCTTTCATTCCTTTGGAGGATTTGCCAGTTTGCTAACAGATGACACAACGGGGATGTGGTAAAACATAAAAATCATGTTAAAAGTGAGAAAGTTGGATATTAATTTTAAAAGTCACACAAGAAGGACAGGAAGTCTCTTTCTAAAAATTCTCACAAAAAGTATTTTAGCTTCTGTTAAAAAAAAAAAAACTGGATGAATTTTAAAACTTCAATTTCCGTGACTGTTTTTATAGTATTCTGAAGCTTACAAATCACACATACTTAAGTCTGATTTCGCTGAGGTTCTGCCAAGTGGCTTGAGAGCCATGATTTTCCTTGTTATGCATGATTCAAGTAAGACCCAGAGGAATGGAAGGGCTTACCTGGAGAGGACAGTGCGGCTGTGGCAAAGCCAGGAGTCAAACAGAGGTTTGGAATGACTAGCTCATGGCTGTCTTACCAAAGCACATGGAACCATTGTCAAGTGGATGTCAGTGAGGTGTGTCACAACTCTAAAGACACCACTTGCTGCACCGTCAATGTCTTGATGGGAGCGGATCAAATGGTGGATGAGACCCCCATGCTCAAGCCCTGTTCTCCGAATGGGACAGAGATGCGCTGGTGGGGCCTGGGTGACTACAGAAGCCAAGGCGCTGTATCCCCGCGGTACTGTGTACACAGGGAGTGCTGGCCTCCAAGCAGGACAGGAATCTGAATGCTAGAGAAAGCACACTTCAATGCTAGGACATTTGCCCCACAGGGGAAGGGTGGACCAGATCCTAGATTGTCCCCCTGCTTCCCAAAAAGATCGGGAACAGAAACTAGAGGAGGCAGTTTTCCAATTTTAGTGAATTTAAGAATCTTGAGAACTCAATGAACAACGCAAACCCCAAGGCCTGAGGCCAATTTCATAAACATTTTAGCACGTTTCAAAAGCAAGGATGTGAGCCCCATAGTAAAGTGGTCCAGATGGTATCAAAATAACAGATAAAAGTTTGCTTTTTCTTTAAAGAACTTCATTGTAAAAAGACTGACCCAAGTTGTCCACCATAGACTGCCCACACCAATGGCATTTTACAAAGAAAGATAAGATGAGGTTAACATTCTGAAGACCATCATCCCTGGTTTTGGCAAAACTGGAAGTCTTAAATGGAGTTCCGGACTCTGACTTTTCAATAAGCCCTTCCTTGGCTCTGCCACAGAGGGTCTACCCTGATTTGGACCTCGGCCTAAGGAGATAGGAATTAATGTGAGTGATGGCTGACCAGTGGGTGTCAGAGCTCAGGGCAGCCTTTCCTCTGGACTTCCTATGAAAGGCTTTATAACTTATAGGCCAGTGGTCCTAAACCTGTGTGTCATGACTTTCTTAGAAGGTTGCATATCAGATATACTGCATATCAGGTATTTACATTGTGATTCATAACACTAACAAAATTGCAGTTATGAAGTAGCAAGGAAATAATTATATGGTTGGGGGGGTCACGATGACATGAAGAACTGTATTAAAGGGTCTTAGCATTAGGAAGGTTGAGAGTCACTGCTCCAGGCTATACCAAGGTCTATTTCCATCTGCAGCTGATAGCTCACAGGCAGGGCACTAGTCCCGGGCAGCTGCAGTGTCCCTGGGTTGTGCCCTTGCCTTGGGTCTCTGGAGCTGGCATTAGTGGGTGTCCATGTGCAGAGAAATGGATCCAGTCAGAATGCTTCAGGGACAGTGGAGAGCTAGGGGCAGAAGGAAGTGCTCTCAGGTTGGGTGGAAACCCTGCCAACCCATCTTCAAATGAGGAGCAAAGGGTTGGTGACCAAAGGGGCAGTGAATGTAGAGTCAGATAATACAATCAAAATTGGACCTTGTATCTATGTATGTGTAAATATATGTGTATGTATAATTCATCTGTTATATATGATCACATAAGAATGATATATGTCATGATATGTATCCATATATGTATTCATATACATACACATAATACATATACATATTACATAGACATAGACATAATACAAATACATATACACACACACATATTCTGGGAAAAAGATGGATGTGAAATGAGAGTCGGGGGCAAAAGAGAACGACTGACTTGAAGTGACCACCTGAGGTGGGCAAGCACGGTGGGCCTACACACGCAGTGATGGAGTGTGTCATGGCAGGGTAAGGGAGACTCCTTTCAAAGGAGGAGGCCTTAATCAATCTCCCTGCAGCCATCACATTCTACAGTTGAGAAAACTGAACTCCATCCAGAGGCACTGATTCTCCTTGGGTGGTGGCAATTGTGGTTGTGGATGCCACTGAGGTGCAGGCAGGGATGTTTCTTCTGAGGCCACTCTCTTTGGCTTGTGCATGGCTGAATTCTCTGTTTTCCCCCGATCTTCCTTCTGTCTCTGTTTTAAGGATATTTGATGACAGCCATCTTGATGAGATCTTTAAAGACATCCTTCCCAAGTATAAGTCACCTTGCAAGTTACTGGAGTATAAGATTTTAACTTTTAAGTTTGAAGGGAATAATTCAGCCGGCAATAGTCTCCAAGCCAGGGACCCTCTTGAAATACAGGGAGCAGCAGCTGGCTTGGCTGGATCCCCAGACTAGAGGGGCGAAGAGGAAGAGCTGTGAGCTGGAAGACCTTGCCAACGCCAGGACTTTGTGAGTGTGGAAAGCTCACACAGGACACCTAATCACCAGGAATATGAAAACCAGGGGGGTGCAAAGACGAGTCTGTGGGAAAATAAAATAGAGCAGTAAACAGCTTGCACTTCTCCAAGTGAAGACAGAAAAGAACTTAGAAGCTGTTACCTTAGGGGCCGCTCTTTCCCATCAGAGGGAAGTGAACCAGGTTGTACAGCCATTCCCGTGTGATCTGCGCCTGTAGGTGAACTTGCAAGGGAGAACTGGGGCTATTTCACATAAATCCCACTTTGAGCAGATGCAGAAGCAGGAGGACGAAGGAAAAATTCATGATGCAATTCTACTTATCCCCACGGGTGCCTTTCCACAGCTTAAGGAGGAGGAAGAAGGATTCCTTCCCCACACCTCTGTGAAAGAGTACTTACAAATTATGTTTCCTCATTGTTTGGACAGTAAAAGCAAGTAATGACTCTCACACCGCACAGCTCTGCTTTTTTATTGCGCCAATAACCTATCTGTCTCCTCAGGTCCTCACTCTGCTGTGCGGAGGGCTGGAGAGAGCTCACACGTGGGTTCTGGCATACAGGTCTGCATGCAGGGCGTGCCTCCTGTGGCTTCCCGAGGCTCGTTATGCTTGGAAGTCTGCTGATGTCATCTCCTCTGCCCTCCCACTGGGGAGAGGTGGATATGGAAGTCCCCGTGGATGTCTCACTGGACTCTTCTGACCAACTGGCTTCATCTACAGAAAGTTATACATCTTACTCATGAAAATATTCCCTGTTAATAACTCAAACTCATCTTTAAGCACACAGGCACAAACCCAGATATACAGAGACACACACTTGAGATGCAGACCCACACAGACACAGACATACAAAGACACACACAGAAACATGCATGCGCGCGTGCACGCGTACACACACACACACACACACACACACACACACACACACACACAAAGAAAACTGGTTTGCTTTACTTTTGTGTGTTTATGTGTGGCCGTTTGCTTTTCTGAAAGCTACCTCTCATCCATACTGCTAAACCCTAGTGAAGAGCCAGAAGCTTCACACTTGGATTCTGTCACCGTCTGTAACAAACTATATGGCATCTAGTGACAAACGATGTAAAATTGTAATACCACAGTGGGCAGATTAGAGGTGCTATGGAGGCCTCTGGCGCTAAAATCAAAAGCTTGACAGGTAAGGGGAAGACTCATTTTGTCTGGTTTCTGGAAGCTGCCTCGAGTCTCTGGACTCCTGTTCCTCCCTCCCTCCCTCCCTCCGTCCCTCCCTCCGTCCCTCCCTCCACCCCTCCCTCCCTCCCTTCCTCCCTCCCTTTCTTCCTCCCTCCCTTCCTCCCTTCCCTCCCTCCCTCCCTCCCTCCCTCCCTCCCTCCCTCCCTCTCTCCCTCCCTTCCTCCCTCCCTTTCTTCCTCCCTCCCTTCCTCCCTTCCCTCCCTCCCTCCCTCCCTCCATCCCTCCCTCCACCCCTCCCTCCCTCTGTCCCTCCCTCTCTTCCTCCCTCCCTCTGTGAACAGAAAGGCTGAAGATCTGAAACATCTCCCACAGGCATCAGAACACTTGGTCAGGCTCTCTAGTTGGCCTGATGATCAGCTGAACAGGACAGGTTATACTGTTGGGCACACAGTCTTAGCACACAACTCAGAACACAGGAAGTCTTAGAAGTGCTCATAGATTACCCGAGGCACTGCAGAAGTCTCCCCTCCCAGTGTTTTCAGCCCAGATGCTAAAGGATGTGGTGGCCTGGCTGATACACTAGAGGTCAAGTAGAAACCTGAAGGCAGTTTATTTCCTAAAGTTTTAATACTGGATTAATTAAATTAAGGTAAAGTCAGGGTTTCTTTGTAAAACAGCCAGGTAGATACATCATACATATCTAATAATGACTTTTCAAGTTGATATTAAAACTTGCCCGTGGTGAAGCAGAGGTACAAGTAGTACTCAGTTTGTTTGTTTTATTTGGGGGGGGGGGGAGAGTTTCGGGAGAGGGTTTCTTTGTGTAGCCCTGGCTGTCCTGGAACTCACTCTGTAGACCAGGCTGGCCTAGAACTCAGAAATCCACCTGCCTCTACCTCCCAAGTGCTGGGATTACAGGCCGCCTGGCCTTGGTCCTGGATTCTTAAGGAAGAAGCTGTGGAGTTTGGGGCAATTTTGTTTCACTCTCTAATGATGATGACGGAGTCTACTTGACAATTAATACAGGTCATGGCCAGATCTTCTCAATGTAGTAATGTTATCTTCTCTGTTCCCACTCTATTCTAGTGTGATGTGACTCAGTCTTTTGCAAAATGTGAATGAATATATTTAATAGTAGGTCATAGCATGTGTGTGTGTGTGTGTGTGTGTGTGTGTGTGTGTGTGTAATATTTTCAGTAATGCCTGAATGGCCATTTTGAACACAGATGACCAGATTGAACTCCACTCAGGACGATCAGGCAATAATGCTGTTGTGTGTCCTCTTGTGTCTTACCATGTACTGTGTCAGATCTCCACCTTGCCGCTGACCAACTAGGTCACTTCAAAACTTTAAAGCTAGAGTTTGGGTATTAGAATTGTCTCGTGCTTGTGTTTTAGATGCACGAGTCAAATGAAAACTCAAGACCCATCTTTCTTCCACTTTAATTTTCAGACTTCACCATCTAAGTCCAGACCCTTGACCCTGAAGACCGGCTTGTGGACATGGAAGGACAGTTTCTTTTCTCCTCCAGATTCAGGCTCCAGTGTTTGATGCTGCCTGAAATTTGGAAATTCACATTTTAAAATTCTCAGACTAGAGGGCAACAGAAGACCTGTTTCCTGGGGGTGGTACAGACACCCTATTAGCTAACAGATGCTCTGGTTGGTTTTCTTCTGGGAATTTCTCGGTACCTTTGAGATGCTCACCACCCATCAAAGGCCACTCTGTTTTTTCGGGTTCAGGGTTCATCTGTCTCTGTTGGGGTTTGTTTTTCTCTTCAGGCAGAGCGTAGTCAGTATCTATTCGGGATGATGGTAACCCTGGCGCTTTTTGAAATGCTGTTCTTGCGGCCAATGAAAGCTTACATATAGGCATTCAGGTAATGAATGCATGCACACAAATAAAATGGCAAATCTAAAATATTTTTAAAGATGCTACTTTCTACATTGATTTACCCATCAAGGTGAGGAATCAAAATCTAAAATAAGTGTCAAGTGAGATGGTCACAATTCAGAATTGTAAAGACTCACACGGTTTGTTTACCTGTAGTTTAAAAAGAGATAGACAGAAAAGCCTGTATCCTCCCCCCCCTTGACTTCTTGTTAATGTAAAGCAATTGTGTGGTTTAAATATTTGTGTCCTCTACCAACTCCTATGTTGAAATCCTGACTTCTAAAGTGATATTAATGTGAGGGGACATTCTTGAGAGGTGACTAGGTCATGGGCATAGAGTGCTTGTGAGTGGTTTAAACAAGTCCTCACGACACAGGCCCAAGAGAACACATGTGAGAAACAGAGGAAGCAAGTCTTGAGTAGACACTGAATGGGCTGGTAAGACGATGCATGAGGACTTCCCAGCCTCCAGCACCATTACAACTAAATCTTCTTAATTTATCAACTATCTGATCTCCGGTATTTTTCTCAAGCAGCCTAGATTGTCTAAGACAGCAATACGAACTCTCAAGACTGAAAGTGTCAAGGGAGGATTTTAAAATGTGAATTTCCACAGAAAGGGGGCTTCATAGAAAGAAGCCTTTTGACTTTGAAAATTCCCCACAGATAGCACAATCTTGGAAAGTTTCTTGGGCTGTCGGTGCCTGTGTTTGAAAAGTGGTCCCAGAGAACTCTGCTGGTTCACTAAGGATCGAGTAAGATAATGCATATGAAACAGACCAGCCTGAAGACTCCAGGCACTGCTTTATCAGGCAGTAGCACCTATCTATTGAATTTAACATTTCTCTTTACAGTATAATTTATATGCACTAAATACATTTTCAGGCACAATTTAACCCGTGTGCTTTGACAAGTATATGCAGTTGTCAGCTGACCCCACAGCTATGCTGCAGTCTGTTCCCACCCCACTGACGTGCACTGTTGCATCCATGGCAATGAATCTCACATCCCCTTGCTTTTCCTCTTTAATGAGTTTTATATCCTGGAACAACACAGCACATGATCTTTTGGATCTGGCCTTTTTCTCTTGGCGGAATGCCTTCGATATTTATCCCCAGTTTTGCATGTTGCAAAATTTCCTTTTTACTGTTAAGTAGTATTTCATTATGTGAAATATCAACATTTTACTTACCCATTCACCAGTTGATTGGCATTTGTTTGACTTCCAATCTATGTACACATGTGGACTTTCATTTTTATTGGGTAATGACCCCAAAGTGAGATTAATGGGTAGTATAGCAAGCCTGGATTTTATTTAATCTCACAAAAATCTTTGAGGATGTTTTCCGAATTGGTGGCCCAGTTCACATTTCCACCAGGATAGGGACTGGTTATTTCACACTGTATCAACACCTGGTTCTTTTCATTTGAGTTACATAGTGGATAGGAAATGAAATCCGTGTCTTTAATTTGCATTTCCTTAATAACAAAGGATGTTAAGTGTCATTTTGTGAGACTATCTGCCATTTGTGCACTTTCTTTGGTGAAGGTTTAGATAATAAAATCTTTTGATAACTTTTAAAGTTGGATTCCTTTGCAAAGGTTAAACATCAACCATCTGCTCTAGACAAACAACATTGAGAATATAAATGGAGGTATTTTTCTCCTGGTAGGTAGTTTGAGTTTCTTCATTTCAATAAAAAAAGTTTTTGTTGTGATTATCCCACAGAAACAGGGTGGGTCCTACTGATGTTAAAACCAATGACCATGCACACACACACACACACACACACACACACACACACACACAAAGGTTTGAGAAAGTTTATTGCTCACACAATAAGAGTTTCTGAGAACAGGGCAGGCTCCCAAACAGATCCAAAGATGTTATAAGAGAGTCCAAAAGAGCCTTGCCTTTAGCTGCGACTGGGGAACGGGGCTGAAGAGAGGGTTCCTGTGCCTGAGAGCTGGGACTGGCATGCTTTGAACTTCCCGTTGGCAACAAAGGTGGAGCACCTGGGTCCTCTTATCAGCAGGCCCAGATGTGGGGCCAAGGGGAAGGGGAAGGGCTGGAACATTGCCAGCAGCCACAGTCACCAGCAAACACAGTCAGAACCTTCACTGTGTGTGTGTGTGCTTATGAAAGCCACTTTGGCCTAGTTTTTATTTTGCTGCTCGCTGACTTTTATCTAAGAAATATTTTCCTAATCCCAATAAAGAGTGTTTTCTAGTAGGTTCTAGATGCTGCAGCTAAGTCTTTGATCTAGTTTGCATGGATTTTTGTGTATGATGTGAAGTCTAGAATTCTTTGTGTTTTTATGGGATTGGTTGGCTCTTCCAAGGTCATTACTTGATGACATTTCTTTCACCTATGACCTGGGCATCTTTAATGAAAATCAATTGGCTGTAGCTAAGAGTCTGGTTCTGTATTCTCTACTCTGCTTCATTGATGTCTATGCCTGTATTCATACAATAACACACCATTCTACTAGTATAAATTTATAGTCCTAAACATTTTCATAATTTCCCTACGTTTAGCTTTTGAGGTTGATCTTCTTTTGCTTTTTTATATGTGTTTTGAGATTGATCAATTTCTAAAAAGAAAAAAAAAGCCTTGCTAATACCTGATAGAAATTATGAGTCTATAGAGTACTCGTGTCTTAATATCTCAATTTTATCTAATAACAAATGAACATCTATTTATTTAGGCATAGTTCTCACTTTTTAAAAATGTGCTATAATTTTCAACATATGGATTTTACACATATTAAATTTTCCATGTTTTTATCATGTGTCTATTTATGTGTATGTATCCAGGAACAGGCACATAAACACATATGCAAGAGAACACATGGAAGCCAGAGGTTTACGCTGAGTGTCTTCCTTAATCATTGACAGCTTTGTTTGTCTACTTACTTGTTTGATTTTGAGACAGAGTCCCTCACTGAACCTGGAGCTGGCTGACATGGCTAGGCTTCCCAGAGCTGCTTGCCCCCCCCCCCCCCCGCCTGACAGAGGCTGCACTCTGACACGATTGCATCAACTCACACAAAACCATCCAAGAAGGAAATTCTAGGCAACTTGGAAATACAGAGATACCCAGCACTTAGGCGGGTGAAGTTCACAGTGGGGCAGCTGACCAAGGCGCTGAGAGAGGCTACCTCTAGGGAGAAAGTGCCATCTGTTGTAACAGGTCCAGAAAGGATGTAGACAATAGAACCGCTATTCGTGGATGCTCTCAAGGCTCCCGCAGTTGTGTTCTGTAGCTTCAAGAAGCCAGAGGGAAGGTGAAAAGTAATGGTACTGCCATAGACAAGGTAAGGAAGAAGGGACCTACATGTAACTGCTGGGACGGACATGACAGTATCTAGAACAGAAAGACACTGACTTAATGACAGATTAAACAGTAAGAAGAAACGGCAGGAAAGTTCATAGATTAAAAATCAAACGGAAGGAGAACCATGGACTGATTCACAGGGCGACTCAGGCTCCTAACGTGAGAGAGCACAGAGCGAGCAAGAGGGTCTGAACGACAAGAGAAAGCTCTAAGGGCACTAGGAGATGGACAGGAGACGGTGGTGACAGCTCCATGAGTACACACATATGTACATGTATGCAGACGTGCACATACACATGTTCACGTGTATATGCATGAGAAATATACTGTGCATTCTTTGGTAAAGCAACACATCATACCTTGCTTTTGAGGTAGATCTTCTTTTGCATTTTTGTGTGTGTTTTATAAATGTGCAATATATTGTGTCCGTGGTACCTCAATAAAACTGATTATTCGTTGCTAATGAATTACATAGCAATTCAACTGTGTTTTAGTAAAAGGTTAAACTTTTATATGATCTGAAAAGACTAGATGTTTGTTTGTTTGTTTGTTTGTTTTTAATGTATAAACCTTATATCCCTCAACTTCACGAAACTCTGGTTTTCTAACAATGTCTACTCTGGTAACTATTATTGTGGCTTAAATTGTGACTAAAATTAGCATCTTCCAAATAAGATGCAAAGATCTATGTCAGAGCTTTTGAACTGTGAAGTACCCTATAAATTAGTGTAATAACTGCAACACAAAGAAATGTATTTGAATCCTCTGCCTGAGCCCCTGGGTTTCCCTATGGAAGATCAAGGGCCACCGACTGAATGCTGGCATCCCACGAGGACACTAACGCACACAGGATCCCACCATACCCAGGGGCCAGACGCCCATCCTCCTCCAACAATCGCAGGAAATGGACTCAGCTCCCTTTTCCTCAGAGTTCGTGTGCCAGCTCCCCTCTGGGGAAACCCCTGTATCCTGTCTGCTTGATATTTGATGTTTGGTGATAGCAGGCCCTCATTGTCCCGGAGCTGGATGTGAGCCGTTCAGCGCGGAGGTATTCTAGGTTCTCGGAGATGCCTGCAGAAAGCCCCCTGGAGCCTGGCTGGGGTACTTCTCCATCACAGTGCTGCTAAGTGTGTGGGCTTACACATACTGCCAGGGCAAAGGTGGGGTTCTTCTCTAGACCCTGGCTCGTCAGCCAGGCTCTTAGTCTTATACCCTCCTGTGAAAGACCGTTTCCACCCACTGGTCCCGATATCATAATCTTCAGTTTCTCGAAGTACAAGCTGGCGTTACAATCACATTTTATCATTCATTCTTATGAGAAATTAGTTATTCAGTCTTGGTAAATTTATTAAGAGTCCCCTGCAGATTGCCAACAGTGGATGATTAGACTAGATAGATCGTGAATGGGAGGTGGTGAAATCTAGACATTTGCACTGCAGTGTCTTCTTAAAAGCACAAGCAAATATTACTTCATGTGGACATCACATTTCCTTTGTGCCCTGTGAGACATTTGATGTGCCTCCGAGCTTTTGTCTTGTTTGGCTGATGGCCATGTGACAGGCGATGCTCCTGGAAAGGCCTTGGGGACCTTAGGGAACGGCGCATACCTTCCATTTCTCCTGCAGTCTCTGATTTCCCCTCGCAGGGAGCTCATCTTTGCTCCAAATGTCTTCAACAACATGGAGAGTTTAACAGTGGGTGAACTCATTTTCTCAGAGCCGGAGAATTACTGAGACTTCAAGGTTTCTGGAATTAAAAGGGGATTTTTGGTTTCTACATCAGGTCACCCATGACACAGGGCAACTTCTGTTCTTAAGTGGGATTAAAAAAAATGCTTTTAAGAGGCATATTGAAAGGGCTCAGAAGATTTTGTGGACATCAAATAGTTTTTAAAAGACAATATTTTGATGGTTTAATTATAACAAAATAGGAAACATGCAGATTAAATTGACCCTAAAACACACATGGTTTTTAAAAATTAAAGGCGAAGAATTCTAACAAAATACAGTTTTTGGAATCTAAAACACATGAACAAAACCAAGAGGACTGATGGATTCAGAACTCAGCAACTGCTTAAGGCAATCTGCCACGTAGCAACCCACGGAGGCAACAGCATGCTTCTCTGGGTTACTCTGGACTTTCTGACCACTGGGATCCCGTTCCCACCTCAGCTTTACCTCTGAAAATGAAAAAACAAGCGCAATCCTTTGTGTGACATAAATCGGTTGTTTTCATTTGTCTATATTTTTTGTTTTGTTTAAAGGTTTATTTATTATATCTAAGTACACTGTAGCTGTCTTCAGATGCACCAGAAGAGATGGTTGTGAGTCACCATGTGGTTGCTGGGACTTGAACTCAGGACCTTCAGAAGAGCAGTCAGTGCTCTTAACTGCTGAGCCCTCTCTTCAGCCCATTCATTTTTGTTCTAAGCTTTGAATAAAATTGTGTTCTTTGAATTCTTTACAAATACAGGCTTGTTCCCAAGGAGTTGAGGCTTTACATTAAGGTCTTTGATGACTGGTTAGCTTCTTCCTTGCCAGGGAGCTGAGTGTTACTACAAGTTATAGAATTAAGAAATATCAGTGCGTGCATCCCCATGATATGATGGTGCCTCCTTTGTTCTACCATAGAAGTCGTCATCAAATACTAATTTAGTTTGACAGACATTTCTCTGCCTTGGGGTGAGGCAGGTGTCTCCTCTTCTCCTCAAGGCTCTTCTTTTGTGGAGCACTGTTTAGGCCTAACCAATATATAAGAAACTTTCCCAAGGTAGCTTGCTTCTGGGTTGGGGAAGTTTTGTCTGTGAGAACTTACTGGTGGGGGGGTCATAGATGCTAACACAAAGGTGCAATTCTGCAGAGGATCTTACCTTGGCCTGGGGCTTATTGGATAGTCCATGAGTGCTTCCACTTAAATTCAGTCTGGGGCTCTGGGAACTTACAAACCCAGATGTCCATCTGCGGGAGGATAGGCCTGGTTCAGTGTCTCGCTGGTGGATTTTTGCTTTCTGCTTTTGTTGTTACCCTTCTCCTCTTGGAGGGTGACCAGACACCTGACAATTTCTGAGTGGCTACCTTTTGTGAGAGTATAGTCTTTGGGCCTCATCCAACATGGGGATGGGTTTTCCTTGGTGTCTGTACATGTTACCATGAGACCAACAAGATTTAGCAAATGTGGGGCTGGAGAGATGGCCCAGTGGTTAAGAGCACTCATTGCTCGTCCAGAGGACCTTAGCTTGGTTCCCAGCACCCATGGCTCAAATCTGAACCTACAGCTCCAGGCCTCAGATGCTTCTGGACTCCATAGGCATCTGAACTCATATACATATGCCCATACACTAATATGCATATCTGCATATAATTAAAAATCATAAAAATTACCCTAAAAATGTAGGTTAGATTTTGGCCTATGGGTCCTTACGTCCTTGTTAGAATATGGACACTTCAGGAGACAGTTTTAGGCAACGCTGACACTTTCATCTGGCATTTAAAAATCCTTTTGATATAAAGTTGAGTTATGGTGGCAGTCAGTGCCATGGTCACTCTGCAAGACCCAGAGTGAAGTCTGAGCCCCAAGGGTGAGAACAGGGAGCTTCCTCTTTTGCTCACCTCTGAGTATTGACAACGTATGCTCCAGCACTTTCCATTAATGAAATCCGGCGTTAGAGGCTTTATGAGAATCCTGTCTACCTCAGCCCTAGGTAGTGCACATGAATGTCTAAAATGAGATTTATTTCCATACAGTTCTAAGAAATTTAGGATGATGTCTATTTTAAAGACTAAATTTAATTTGAACTTTAGCTTGAGGAAAAAAGAAGCCATATGTTTTAAAAGTGAGTCATAGGATGTTATTAATTTATCTTCAGTCAAAAAAAGAAAAAAAAACTACTGTAAGTTGAGTACTTCTCCTCACCTCCATGTTATACTTCTCTTCATAGAAGACAGTCCAGCCTCACATGGAGTGGTTGCGGCCTCCACACCAGCCGCTGAGACCTCTGGCGTGGAAGCGTGTTCCCGTTAGTAATGCCACGCCGCTGCCCTTGGGGAAGACAACGCACAGGCTGAGTGAAGCCCCGCTGGAACCGGGGGTGCCTTGCTGGTCGGATAGTGGTGACCAGCCTCAGTGACAGATAATCTGGACCCAGAAGGAATATTTTCCCACACCTGCGGATTCTGCTTCTGGTAAGAAGCTCCTGTCAGCTAACGCTGAGCCTGGCCAGTGGGCAGGAGCTTCGCGGTAAACCCTGAAGAGACGTGTAAGAGAGTGAATACATAGATGAATACACACCCTCCCTTTTCAGGCTGTTCTTTAGGGAACATGTGCTGCCCTCTGGTCTTGGGAAACTCTTCTTGTCTTTCTGGAGATAAATTATGCCTTTTTTTCCCTGGTAATCATTCACCTATAGTATTGTTGTTTAGTGGGTACTGCAGACCCTTTATACCAGACTATTGGAGGCGTTGGTCAAAACTTTGCACTTCTGGGATGAGTTCAGGAGTCTGCTTAGATACCGAAATCCCTGTGAGTTTATGGCACAAAAGAGTATGAATTCTCCCTCACATAAACTTTATCATCAACACGGGCAAACACTTACTAAAATGACTTCTACGTTCACTGCATAGTATAGTCTCCATACTAAAAGAGTGATCACTAGGGAGCCTTTGTCCACTGGATCAGATCATTCGGCATTCTCTGGTGCTGATTCCATCTACCTATTTTATAACTACAGTCATCATCTTTATTGAAAACATCCACACACATTTTGTCATCATGGATTTTCTGCAAAATGAGAAAAACAGGTAGAAATATTTTCCTCTTGACTTTAGACAGCTAAGATCTGAAATATGACAGTATCATTGAAGACAAAGTCAAACTGAGAGAGAGTTAGAGAAGAGGGAAGCTGGAGTCTCTCATTGTTCAGAAATTCCTTTAATCCTGAAATGATAATTCATTTAAGCAAGTTTCTCTTATCTTGGTCCAATATAGCTTCACATAATAAAAGTGGAATTTCTTCACCACAATTCCTTTTATGAATTGACACAGGCTAAGACTTGAGTATTTGGCTTGATGATTTTCTTAAAGAAGAAAAGCATCACTTAAAACAATTTTACATTCCAAAAGAGCTCACATAAATACTGTTACTTGGGTCTGGTTTAGGAAATGTCTAATACAGAATCTAACGAACAGAATGGTACACTGAAGAGTCTTGAAAAGCTAACTATATTGAATATGAGTAGAAAGCCCCTGGTATCTATCCAGCACATCCCAGTGTAGAGGAAATGTCGATTAAAACCATTATAATATCAATGGACAACTTTTGTCGCAAGTCATAGGAAGGCCATTGGTTAGTTACTATTTTTGAGAGTTGAAGTTGAGTTTTCAACTTGAAGTTACCAGCAATAATTACATAAAGCAAAATTCCCATGCAGAGACCAGCAACGAGCTGCCTCACAGCAGAATCCTTTATTTATTTAACTCTCTAGCCCTTAGACAGGCAATGAGCTGAACTTGTAGGTTTGCGTCCTCATTCGTCATGTACAGAGCCAGGCTGCTGCAGCAAGCTTTCTACTGTATAAACAGGAAGTCTGTGGAAAAACAGACCATGACACTGGAATACACCTGAGCTAGGGAAACACTTATTTGTGCGCCGTCAAAGAGTGAGGAGTAATGGGGGGAAAGGTAGCCCTGTGAAGAAGGGGACACAGCTGTTCTGGATCTGTCTTACTATCATCAGATGCAAAATACTGCATCTTTCCCAAGATGGGCTCTGTAGGAGAGAGATCACTTCTCAGGAAAATAGCCAGACTTCTGAGAGAGATCTGAAAGTGTCCTAACGAAGCAAAACTCCCTCCGAGTTATGAAGATACATTGGACTTTGCCTGATGTCATCCAGAATGTCATTCAATAATAAATTCAGTTGTCAAGAAAGAAAAAAAATGTTTTTCTAAAAAATTCAGTTGATTTCATGAATATTTAATAATTGCTCATTGCACTAATTACAAAGAAATCAATTTAACTTTAAATCTCACCCCTCGAAAGACAAAAGTTAGATAGAATTCCAATCATTTAAAATCAAGCCTAGTAGAATAATTTATGTGTACTGCCTGTTTTAAACAATGGATGGGAAAAGTCCAAGGCATTGCCTGTTGGCTTTTACATCCAACTGTACATAGGCAAAGGGAGCTAGTAACCATCCAGGGCTCGCTCAGGTAGAAGGCTTGCTTGGCGTGCAGGGCGTCCTGTGATTTGTGCTCCTTCACAGCACAAAACTGGGTGTGAGCTGATCAGCGGGGGAGAAGGGGAGAGGTAAGCGGGAGCCCAGAAGCCTGAGGTCATATTGAGTTTGAGGATAACCTGGGCTACACGAGACCCTAAAGAAATGAGAGTTGTGTACCACCTTAAGGAGCATGGAGTGTATGTTTTCTACTCAATAGAGGGCAGTGGGTGGGGCCCATTGATTAGGGCTGGTTCTCTCACCGGAGAGCATCTGGTGGTGGGGAGGTTTAAACATGAAAAGTCCGTCTGCCAGCTGCAGCTTCGTGAACATTGCAGACTCATCTGCAGAACAGACAATCTATTTCACGTGTGGAAAAGGGCAAGAGGAGACTCCCTCGATGAGGTAAAACACATCTCCCCACGGATTCCAAAGGCCTAAGAGAGCTCATCTTCCCCCTCCCTTATCTTTTTCTCCTGGCCTGTCTTCTGTGAAGACGTTGCCCTGGTTTATGTCTTTGGCACTCTTTCATCCAGTGGAATTTGTGCTGTGTCTTAAGAGATCTTCTGAACCATAAGTAGCATATTAATTAATTATTGAGTTAGTGAAACAAATTGCACATCAGTGTATTTTATAATTATTCTCCAATTAGATTTGGTTTATCGAGTTAGAGGAGAATGGGATTTCTGGTTAGGCTAGAGAGAACAGCACGCAGGGCTGTGTTCTGAACTGGAAACCGTTTTGAGCTTTCCCATTTAATAAAACCAAGCAACACATGCATGTGCAGCAGCTGGAAGGGTGTGGAGGGGGCAGAATCCCAAGGACCAGACGGCCTGTTCCTTCTTTGAAAGTCTTCTCCCACATTTTGGAAAGACTACAGCTTAAATGCAAGAGTGCACGATGGCCCGGAGGGGAAGACGTGTGGCGGGAGACAAGGAGAGGGGCTGCTGTGCTATTAGCAGAGTGTCGACAACACACGTGTCAGGGGTTTAAACTGCCCCTGGATGCTAGAACGTTTGGGGCTCAGGCTATAAGGGAAGGAATCTAGACAGCACAGTGACCACTATATCCAAAGGGTCACATTCCATTAAGACCCCATTTGAAAATAAAAATTACCCAAGAATTCCTTGCACATGGTGACTCTCTGTTCTTCCTGACTCCAGGAGTGGGTTCAGTGTGCGTGCTACTGAGACGTTTGGTTTCTAGCTTTGGACTCCGCTCACTTGTGTACTGTTCCACAGAGAGAGCAGGGACGCCCATGCTTAGCAATACCCCAGGCCACTCGTTCCTTTCAAATGTCACTTCACCGAAGCGACTTCACCTCTCTCCAGGAGTTTTTGCCCTGCCATGTTGATTTTTGAATATTGAAAATGCCTCCCTGGGGTCTTACCCAGCATAGCCCACTCAGCCTGCTTCCCCGCCCCCTCTCTCCAGCTTCTCCTGTTCTCTTAGGCCTTCAATGTCTAACGCAAGCCCTGTCCCCCCTCTGGAAGCCACCATGCTCTCTCTGCCTTCAGAGGCCACAGTGCTTCCTTCTGAACCAGTTTGCCAGCTGACTATATGTGATTGTAGAGGTCATCGTTGATAATGCTGTTAACATATTAAGGCTTTATGCCTTCTCTCTTGGAAGTCAGCTCTTTAAGAAGAGTGGTTTATAATATTCCCACTGACCCTCCAAGGATGTACAGTATGCAGTTAGAGCTCAATCAGTGTACAATGACTAATTGCTCAAACCACAGCAAAAACAAAAGGGAAAAAGTATCACCAAGTTTTAAGAAACATTCCTTTCATAGCTTTTACTGCTTTTTTATTAATATTATACTTATTAAATTTAGTTGATTTGATAGATGCTAACGTAAAACATAAACAAATCACCAGCTTTTTAAGAAAGCATTTGATTTGCATTAAGAACGTGTTAAAACATATGAACCATTTTATTTCTCGGCACATGTTTCTCCTAAAGTGAAATGGAACAATATTAGTTTGAAGAAATTACTAATTTTCACCACATTGTCTTGCAGTTATCTGCTTTCCTTTGCTTATTTGCTAATTAGATATTTCAGAAACACAATCTATGCCAGGAGTCATAAAAGTAAGTCAGACACTCCCGATTGAAAAATACATTCAAAGCGAGGAGGGGTCATCTGGCCTTTCTGGTCCCTCCCACATAGAAGTGTTCCATGTACGACTTTGTCCAGTGACAGCCACTTGCTGCTCCCGCTGTCCCTTCCAGTGCTCATGCCGGCCAGGAGCTCCAGGTGCTCAGCTGTGCAGTCGAGAGCCCCACTGCGGCATGCGGCGTGCAGTTAGAGGCAGCTAAGCGGTTAACTGCGATTCAGGGACCCGGCCAAACTAAAAAGCAGCGTGTTCACCAAACCGCCCTTTTTCCCCACTATTTTCTCTGGAGCAATCCCAGCTCTAATTAAAACGTAATATTCTCCTTATGTGATTCCTTGGAAAAGTTTGTGGAATGACCACATAATTCAGACCAGGTTTCCCAGCTGTTCCCTGGCTTGGCTGGTATTCTCATGCATACTCCCCACACCCCAGCTTCTCTTCTCTATCCTTACCATATGACCTCCCCTCCCCTCCCACTTCTCCCCTGCTGTCTCCCATATACTGTACATAACTTCCTGACTCGTATTGTTGTGCCTTCAGTGTAGAAGAGCCATTACTGAAGTGTAGAGGGCCAAGAAAAAAGGAATACTGCCCCTGCAGAGCACTTTAACGCCATTTACAATGGAAAGAACAACTTTGAACTGCTTCCAAAATCACAGGCATTTAAAATCACTTCTGTTTGCTGTTGAGATGGATTTTGCAGTAACCTTTCCAAACCTGCTTCCTCTGAATGGTTTTTAGTCCACAGAGTGGCTTTCTCAATGAAAATTTAAAACGGTGCCCATTTGAACGGGACATACACCACAAAAGGCAATCTCCCAACACGCTAACAGTCACTCATGAAGCCAGGGTCTGCTGTCCCATCTCAGTGATGATTATATAAGCACGGAGATATTATGAAACACTGCTTCAAACGCAGGATTAATAAAAGCAGACGCTGGGGAGTATGTCTGATAAAGGTATCACTTAGCACAGCTCTGTGAATTCCATTTCCCACGTCTGTCCTCACACACATTTTTCTGTAAACCTTACATCCTTTTAGCCTTTTCATCCAGTTTCATCAAATGTTATGAGGATTTCTCAAGCAGCGCTTACAACACGGCATTCTGTAAATGCAATCCACGAGTCTTGTCCCACTTTGGTTTGGATCTGCCTGGGTTTCTTTTAAAAATAAGTTATCATTCAATAATAAGTTATGGTTCAAGAGTTAATGTTTTGAAGTTATAATAGCCCATTCACAAATTTAGATTCTCTGCTTACTCTGAGAGATCATTTGGTGTGGACCGGTCATGGCCCCCAGCTGAGTGGGTCACATGACCGGAGCAAGGCTCTCCCCGGAGCTGCCGGCTCCACCCATTCTTTCCCACCACTCACTCGGGCATTTTAATTTGACATTTTGGGTTATAACGTCATTGGTTCAAGTATTTTACAGACAGAAACTTGGCCACACAATTGTGTTAAGCCATATGTTCTTATTCATCTCGAAATCTGAATTCTTTCGCCATAGAGTATTTCCCTCTTACCTAGATTCTTGACCTGGGTCGCCAAGGAAACGGCTGCCTATCACACAGCATACCCAAGGTATGATGAAAAAAGGCTTAGGACACATGAAGCCCTGACCCACATCCAATTGCGTAGTGCCGAGGATATGGCTTAAATGTCTGTGCTCCAGAATCCATCTTGATAAGATAGAAACACCCCCTTACTTGCCGATTCTCATCAGGGACGCTTGTTGAAACACAGAGCTGGTTCCTCCAAGAGTGTCTGACACATTAGGTCTAGGCTGGGCACATGCATTTTTCACAAGTTCCCAGGACCACACACTGAGAACTACTATCTGGCCTAATTGCTGTAGACTGTAGGCTACAGTGACATAAAACACATGATACAGTGAACTAGTCGTTTCGATGGAAAGAAAAGAGGTTGTTTATTTTGTTAGTAATTTGGCATATTGTTGCATTGGATAGGTTATAGGAGGGAGGAATCCAGATGATTATTTCACTTCTGAAATCTGTATGTTTTTGTAAAGCAAAACTGAAAATTCGGACCTCAAGCTTAGTTTGCTCTTGTTCAGAGCTCTTATTCTCCCGTCTGCACACAAGAAGAGCCAACAGTTTTGTTGGAAGACATGGGAAGAAAAGGGAGGGGCAAAGACTCATCTTGGACGAGTCAGATCACATTCTATCCATCCCTCATCCCTCCACACTCCCCCCTGTGCTCAGAGTCCAGACCAGGTAGCCCCAGTGTCTTCAAGTAACACAAAGCAGTCTGTGGTCCAGTTGGTATTTGTCTGCCTCTACTCTTTCCTCCCCCCGCCCCCAGTTATGGGTACCAAGAACTAGGATGACCTCACAGCAGACTCAAAAATGATGGGGATGGGTCTCACATGGACTTAAAATCATCAAACAAGCCATGGTGGCTAACACCTGTAATGTCTGCACTTGGGTGGCGAGGCAAGAGGACCCCCCACGCATCTGAGGCTAGATGCCTCTGGTAAGCACCAGGCCAGCTTAAGCTACCAGAGTGAGACTCAATCTGAAATTAAGTAAGTAAATAAATAAATGAGAAATAGTTGAATAAATATGTTCTTCCCTCAAATCATCTACTCATATTTTTATCTCTTTCCTCCCCCAACCAACCTTTCTGTTTTCCTGTTTCCTTCTTCCTACCCTGTACTTAGATATAAAAATATCTCAGGAAAACAGCACATGTTTTGCGATTTAGAAAACTCATATCCCCTTAGGGACTGAGAGACTCTAGAACCCAATCTGTCTTGTCTCGTATACAAAACAAAGTGGTTGCAGCACTGCGATCAAGCCTGTCCGGCTCACGAGAACCTCCCTGGTGCAAATGCAACAGCTAGAGGCTAACTATATAGCATCCAGAGTGTAATGCATTATGCTTAATTAAAAATGCATGAATCTCTAATTTTCGAGTGGTTTGACCAATACATTACACTCTGCTTCCTCCTGGGGTTGGCCTTGTGGGATCTTAACACCTCTCCGGGAGGGAGAGCCAGGCTGCCCAGTGTCAACTGCAGGGGATTTGAGGGAGATGGGGTGTTGGGGTTGGGGGCAGCCATGGGTGTTAGCTTTCTGATAGCCAACTTTGTTATGGAGAAAACCTGGGCCTTGAGATTTGAGGGAGGGTTTGAAACCTAGGCTGGGCTTTGTGACCAGCTCCTTTCGGGATGGTGATTTTGCGAATTTCTGTATTATGTTGCTTCTCAGCACCCCAGACACTTATAAAGCATCACGTAGAGCCTTCACTGCAGAGTTAACTGCCATGCAGTCTTTTATGAGCAATTCTAATAAAAATATCCACTCCAGAGAAGCAGAGACCATCAGAGTCAAAATGCCTATGACTTAGAGCAACCTTTGAGATGGGAACTCACAACTGGTATTTAAATTTAAATACTGCATCATAATTCAGGATGCTAAATCAGTGTAAACGAGATCAATACCCAGTAAAACGACAGGCTGGGCTGCCATGGGCCATCCAAATGCTCTGACTTGTCTCCAGGTCTGCCCGACACTGCTTCATTTGACATTACTTAGTCCATAAAACTTTACACATTCATAATGGGCAATGATAAGACTGGGCAGTTACAGTGGCATAAAAATGAGAGAACGAAGTTACCAGACCATCAAATATGGACATCATTTTCTAGCCAAATGCCTTATTAATGACAAATCAGCAGTCCCAAATTAACACAGATGTGATAAAATATCTCCTCACTGTGAGGTTTTCATCATGAAGTATACTGACAGGCTCAAACTGAGGAGGCTTGATAACCCCCAACATCCATCTCTAGCTTGTGAATGTTTAATTTGTGATAGACAAATGAGTGAGAGGTGTTTTAAGAATGTTTCAGTCATTCCCGTCTGGAGTAGACTAATTTTGCTTAGCTAGACCAAGCTGGTTTGTAAAACTCTCTAAGGATCGATGACATTTCCCTTGTGTCTTCAGAAATGAAAGGTACAAGCAATACTTTACTGTTGATATTTTCATGATGGTGGATCCTGTAGCACATTTGATGTTGTCAGATGATGTGGAATATTGGAGAAGTATTGAATAACGGCACAGAAAGCAACTTCGGGTGTGGGGGAGGAACGGGTATATTTGCATCAAAAATGTCTGTAGGAAGGAAGCGCTGTCTTAGGTTGGGTTTCCATTGTTGCGAAGAGACATCATGATCACGGCAACTCTTAAAGGAAAACACTCCACTGAGGCTGGCTTGCAGGTTCAGAGGTTTTAGTTCATTATGCTCGTGGTGGGAATCATTGCAGCATGCAGGCAGATATAGCACTTGAGAAGTAGCTGAAAGTTCTACATCTGGATTGGCAGGCAGAAAGGAGGGGGAGGGGGAGTTCTAGCTTGAGCCTTAGAAACCTCAAAGCCCACCCCTCAATGACACACTTCCACCAGCAAATCCACACCCCTTCCAATAAGACCACACCTCCTGAAAGTGTCATTTCTCGGTGACCAAGCACTTAAATCTATGAGTCTGAGGTGGGGTATTCCTGGTTACTTTATTCATTTGAGATAGCCTCTTGTATCCTAGTCTGGCTTTGAACTCACTATGTTGAGGAAGACCTTGAACTTCGAATCCTTCTTCCTTGCCCTGAGTGTTGAGGTTACAGGCATATATACCAGACCTGGTTTATGTGGTATTGGGGATCAGAACCAAGGCTTTGTGCTTATTCTATTGACAGCTATATTCCCAAACTAGAAGAGATCTTTTTACCAAACTATTGGCCCCTTTCTTTCAGGCTCAGTTGTAAAGCCAATCAATGGCTCTCGGCAAGACGCGAAAACTTGTAGAAAAATGGATTTAGTGGGGAGGCATCCACATTCTGGCCCAATGATATCTTTTCTAACTTTATAGTAGCAGATTGACAGCTCTTTGGAGGTTTAAACTAACTGTCCAACTCATTCCTCAGTCGTTCATCCCTCCATCAAGAATGAAATGTAATGTAATAGGCACTATGCAGGCAGAAACTCAGATAAGCTTTTACAAGCTGATCAAGGGAGCCATTTTCTCTTGCCTTATATTGATATTTCAGGGTGTTCTTTGATCTGTGTTGGGTTCAAAGTCTCAGAACTCGAACTCTCTTATTCTTAAAACTGTGCTGAAGAATATTCTTCACCAACCCCTTTCCATCCTGAGACATATTTAGCCCCTCTCTCTTCACCCCGAGAGTACCTCAAAGCAGGCTTCACTCAGGACTCTCACACAGCGAGCGTTCAGAACAACTTCACAATACTGAATCCTGTGAGGTTTTGCATAACCTTCCAAGGCATTCTTCTGGATCTTTCTCATGAATCATAGCCAACTTTATAAACATTTTAACACAAAAAAGAAAGAAAGGAAGAAAGAAAGAAAGGAAGAAAAGAAAAATGAGTTGACCTCATGCTCAAAGACACAAACATCATGAACAGACTTGTTTTCAGACCAAATCAACATCACTAATCCTGCCCCAACAACTATAAATTCAGAAGTCGTCACCACATAAAGTGCCTCATGCGCAAATACTTGAACTCTGACTCCTTTCAACAGCCTTAACGGGGCTGCTCTTCACAGCTTTGTCACATTTTTGGCTGTTGGTATTATAATGTCATACATGACAAGCTCAACTATGATTGTGGCCAGACATAACTCCACAACACCTTCTGTCATATGACATGCGGTACACCCAAGGGACCTCCCTGCAAAGCCTCAACTCTCCCGGGCCTTTCTCTCTCCATTAGAACGAGGAGTTCTGCAGTCAATGTCTGCAAAGCACAGACATGAACATAATTAGCCATCCCTTCTGTTCAGCTGTAACTTACGTTCCCTCCACGGAGGAAAAAAAACGGAGAGACGGGAGGGAAAACTCAAGGCCCAGAGACCCACGTTTCATTTGGAACACTAGGGGTTCTTGGAGGAGATCATTAAAGTGTGGTTTGAAATATTTTCCTTTTCTCATCAAGTCACTAGCTCTGTAATTGATGTCATAAAAAATATCTGTGTTCACTTGCAGTGGATTCCTTGGGTCCCTTCAAGTTATCAATTATTTACATCCCAGTGAGAAGAGAGGAAGCTCTTAAGCAAGGACCCAAAATGCCGAGAACTGTGAGGGTGGCCTCGTTAATCTTGAGCACCGCCCCTACGAGGAGGATGCTAGACTCTGCTCGGAAAGTTCATTTTCCAGTCTCTATCATTCATTATCTGTGTGGGTTTTATTGCTTCTCCTCATAAACAGGCTCATTGGGCTTTTTGTTTGTTCATATCTGCCACAGTTTACACTCTTAAGGATGAGAGGGGGAAAATGAAAAACAAAACAAAACACCAGTGGCTTCAGCTTTCATAAACCCCTTTTTCTGGATTCCCTGGGGGTTGTCCATTTCCTCCCTGATCCTACTGCATCTGGAAATGCTTGATCACCTACTGGTGCCCACACGGTCTAGATTCTAGAGAAAGTCACATTGGCAAGCAGCATGATTCCATTGGCATTAGAAGAGCTTTATTCTATTCTTTTCTCTTGTTTTAATTTCCCTGCCCAAAGTTTCTTCCATAGTCACATTCTGGCAGGATCTGACAGTCACACTCCTAATTCCTCCTTGGGGGAGAAGCAATAGAAAACATTTAATGATCAATCATCAGGCCCTATTGGCCATTATTCCTTTAGTGATATGAAAAAGAACTCTTGGCCCGTGTGTGCACGCCGCACATGGCCTTTCCATGGTTAAGAACTTTATGGTATTGCTAGTAAAATCTTGTGCCCCGTGCCAACTCATTAGTTTCAGGCTTCATTGGGATTGTCCTTTTACAGGCGTCATTGTAACAACTGGAGACAGTTTCTGGGATCAGTCATTCCTAAACTCTACAGTGCAGCAGGCCTCAGCCTGTTTTCCATCATCCAAGAGCAGATAGGAATCTCCCAGAGTCTGCTCCTAATCTCCAATCTACAGAATAAACATCGGGTTGCTATCAGTGAGATGGCAGGCGGGTGACTGGTTTGGAGAGTGACAAGGTGGCTCTGTTTGAAGGATGGAAGAGGGTATACATATCATCTAAGGGTCTCCGCCTTGTGGAAGGGGAAGGTTTAAGTACAGAAGGGCCATGCTGGTTAGACAGCACAGCAATCTTGGTTAGCCCTGCAGTTGCGTGTTCTATATTTACCGTTCCCTAGATATTTAAGCCTCTGAAATGGCACAGGCATATGGCGAGATTCTGCCAACATCAGGATCCTGTAAACCTCAGCAACATGATTAACTTTGGAGACTTACAGTCTCATTTGCCAACAAGTATTGTGCCTTCCAGACGTTCACAACATAACCATGGCAAGAGAGATAACTAATACTCCTCTCACCTTCATTTCCGGTGAGGGACTGTTTGGAACATAAGGGAGCATGTTCCTTTAATGCACCTGCAAGGAAGGAGGAAAGAACATTTTGCAAAGCGATTAAAAGCTACCGATGCAATTAAGTTCTAGGATGAAAGATTCGGGAGCCACTGGATCTCAGCTGGACGTCCCAGTTCTCATCCCAATGGAAGGGTAGCGCGTGGTCAGCTGTTAAGGAGGCAGGAGGGAGTGGGTGCCAGGAAGAGGAAAAGGAGATGGGTAGGCATAGAGAAAGAACTAAATTGCCCACGATTCTGACCAGCAGCTGGTATTTGATGACTCTTTTAATAAAATGTGTTTCTGTCAAGAACAAAACAAGTTCAGCTTAAGAAGTCTCTGCAGGTAATTTCAAAGCAGGGAAAGAGTAAAGATTTCTTTCTTTGTGTGTGTGTGTGTGTGTGTGTGTGTGTGTGTGTGTGTAAACCCAATATTTTGAAAATGTGGGGAAAGGGTCACTTTTAAGAAAATGGGCTCAAGGACCCAAGAAAGCTTGTTTACCCTATCTTTATACAACCTAGGTTTTCTAGTCTAGGTATGATAAGTAATTTTATTAGTCGAGCTTAATGTTTAGTGTTTTCCAGAATGCAGGCTAACTATATGCTTTTTGTGCATGCACTCTGCCTACGGCTCTGTAGTTAGACTGGCCTGACTGGGGTTCTCATTCCTAGTTGTAGAATACAGAGGATTTGAGTTGGTGGATGTCACAGGTCCCATCAGTTAGAGTGCTTGGCTTCTCTTTATGGCTGGTTCCCAGTTCCCATCTCCTTTGGGGCAGTGCCTCTGTCTTCACAGGCTTGTCAACCCTTCCTGTCTTAGCAGGGCCCAGCACCATTCCCTGTTCTCCGTGGCAGCTCCGTAAACACTGATTGATGAATTAATTGGCTCCGGTGATAATGACTACTCTCAAGTACCTACAACGAAAGTTGATGTTTTCCTCAGGGATCTGCCCAGCACTGATGTACCTAGGGCTGGCGTTAGAAAAATAATGAACAATATCTGTGGATATTAGTGACTGAGGAAGCAGGCTCTGGCTTAGCTCTAGACACCACACTGAGATTCATACAATTAGAAGTTTATAGTCAACTGCTGGATGATGCGGTCCATTAATCTTTCTAACAGTTACATGGTTCCATTTGGACCACGCTCAGCTCTTATAAAATGCAAACTCATTATACTGACTCAGACGGGAGCTGGGGGAAGACATTCAAGGGCAGAGCCGCCGACTGCAAGCATATTTGAAGAACTATTTTGGTATCTTAAGCACAAAATGGATGTTAGGTAAGCCTGGAAGATAATCAGCATTTACCTTTACCCCCACCCCCACCCCTTCCGCCTTGCCTGCGCCACTCAGACTGGGAATTCAAGTACAAAAAACACCTGTTTATCTGCTTAGGGAACAGATAAAGAGGATATAGGGTGGAAATTATCCTCTTTGGAAATGAATGCATGTGGGAAGTGTCAGGTGATTCTGAGGGTGTTGTGGGTGCTTTTGGTTTCCTCAGACTTAGTTTGAGCCTCCAGACTTAGAGGAATAAGGAGACAGACTCTTGTCTCTGCTCCACCCCACTTCCTGTGACTAGGAGTGTCTCTAAAGAGCCTCAGACCCCCACTTTTCCCCCAAGGAACTCTTTAAGACAGGGGACAATTTCATTCTGAGTCATACGGTGGCGAATGTGATCAGGCAATGGTTTGTAAGTAGACTCCAGGCTTAGTCTCACTAAATCCCTCTGAGACTGACTTTAGGGGAACAAGGAGGAGAGGCCATGCCTCAGGCTCTCATCATCTCAATCAGGAGATTCACAGGGAAGAGGGGAGTGAGGGGGAAAAAGGGGAAAATGGAGAGACAGAAAGGACAGATCTCACCTTGGTGTCATTGGTCTAGAGTAATCGTATGCTCTTCAGGGATTGGCTGGGCAGCAGGAAAGGATAGACATGGTTCTGTAATGCTTGGAAATGAGAAATAGGAAACTCTCAGTTAACAAGCTAAGTTTTCATAACTTCTGAAACATGCACATGAGGCTGGGGAGAGCACAGCTCTATACTGAGTGTGCAGGTGCTGGGGGAGGGGTCCTTTCTAAGCACTGTTTCTACCCTGCCGTGGTTGCCCTTGACAACCACTACAGTGATGATCTTTCCACTAAAAGCCACCTTCAGGACCTTTTGCAGTCTCCTCATATGTTTCCATAGAGTAAAACCACTGAAGTCAACATTTCCTATCAATACATCCTGATCACGAATATTGTGTCTGACTTGAAAAGATGGTCCCTGAAATCTCTAATGGTGATGGAGTTGGATCTTGATCATCTGCATACAGATTGTCCATGACCAACTTTTAATGCCAATCTGGTTTGCCCCCGCCATAGGAGTCCCCTTTGAACTAGCTCTGTTTGCACCCTGTTGCTGCCTGCCCAGGGAGGGCACATTCATTTTAATATTGGCTTTGGTCAAACCTCATTAGGAAGGTCAATATGCTGCCCAAATCCCATTAGATGGTATATTTAAAACACTAAATAAATAACCCCAAAGTATCTGTAGATTTGGGTTTGCAAGGCAGCTATTTATTTATTTATTTTTCTGTATTATAGCTAATTTAAGACTAGAAGAAAGGGTTTTAAGCACACTACCTTTGGCTTAAGCCCAACAATGTTGTAATACGATATTCAGGGCCTGTGAATCAAGAGACAAACATGTACAGCCAGGTGTGGCTTGACAGAAAAAATTTCTGCCTGACAACTGGCCTCTCTGCATGATGAATGGTCAAAAATCCCATTCATTTCTAACACCCAGGCTCTAAGAAGAAAGGCAAGCACTCGGAGGGCTTCCTTTCCTTTCGTTGGCATTTATCTTCTCAAGTATGGAGGTATATTTGATTCATGTCTAGTCATTTCTTGAAAAAGATATCTTCTCTAAATTTTATGAAATGTAAAATAATCAGGTCATACTTCTAAATAGTTTTTGTGTCCAATTATTTAAACTTTAGAACCCTTTTTTAAAAATGCTTATGGTGTCTCTGTTGCAAGGAGACCCTTACATCCCTTGGGATCTCCTGATGGACTGGTTCTTGATTTAGATTCTCTGTTAGCAGTGTCTCCATCTGCTGTCGGTTTGGGCTTCGAATTCTAACCCCGGCAACATTCTAGGAAGAAGGGGCTTTCGTCCGGTAGGCAGCTGCAATCCAGTCCACTGCTCGTTCATTTTCCTTAATGATGAAAATGAGTTTGTTCTAATTTTGGAACTACATATTCTACTCCCCTGGCCATCTACAATGTCAAAGCTGCCGCTTTTCACGATGCCGTTACCCAGTCTGAATTTTGCTTTTGCTTTGTGTGAGTTGTCACTGTTTTGCTAGTGCAGTTTCAAACATTTCATAAACAACCCATTTCCATTTTCTTCTTTCAACCCATTCTTTAAAACACAGCGAGCAGATAAAATAAAGTTTTGATGGCTAGAGACTATTATCAGCATAGAGACATGTTCCTGGACTTTGAAAAGGCAGAAATCAGATAGCAGAGTCCTAGTAATGGTGCACACTTCTGATTCTTTAAAAAAAAAAATCCCCTGCTCTGAGCCTTTCCTCGTGGCTCCTGATAGCAGGGGAGCCAGATCACCTGCATCCTCCCAAGGCGCGGCTGCCAGCAGCTCCCCTTCATCCTTTCTGCTCCCCGCGGCTTGTGGTGTTGGGTTTCTCCAGTTCCATTTGTTTCCTGTCTGTATGTTTCTGGGTTCTCATAGCTCCTCCTTGCTTCTGAGGACAGATTGAGACATATTAATAGAAACATGAAAGTGAACAGAGAGACTGGCAAAGACCCGAAAGACAGTGGGAAAGAGAGACGTGATAGCAGAGAGCTGGAGCAATGGCTCGGTGCATAAGAGTTCATTTCATTCTTACAGAGGATCCAAGTTCAATCCCAGCACTCACATAAGGAGGGCCATGACCTGCCTGAAACTCCAGTACCCGGGGAGCGTAGGACCTTGGTCTCCAGGGGCACCTGTGCTCCTGCGCATATGCCCACACATATACCAATAACTACAAAGAATAAAAATGTGGGGGACGGGGCTGGAGAGACTGGGAAGCCTGCCTTCCTTTGCCCAAATCAAATCCCTACTCTTCTAAGATGCATCCCGGGCTTGCTCAGCTAGTTATTAGCAGCAAGGTCCTGTGGCAACCATTGGAATTTTTCATGAATTTATCCTTTCAGGGTGTGGTCCAGATGATACGTCACACAGAGAAGCATCTATCACCCTGTCTGTCTTTCCTCATCACACCCTAGCTATATCAGTATAAGAAACAAGACACTGTCTTTCTTTTTGGATGATGCTGAGTCTTACTCTATGTTGAAGGCTTAGATTTTGTTCACTGTGAGTGTGCAGCAGATAATCTCCCACCCACAAATTACCAAAAGGTGTAATTACCTCTCTCTTTTCGGAGCACATCATGGTCATCCTGAGTCCCTGGGCTCTAGGGAGGGGCATGACACTGAGTTCTGGATGGAATCTTCGCTGGTCACTGTCAGATCCAGACATTGATCCCCTTGGGCTGCAAGTGAGAGCTTTGAGATTCTAGAAGCTGGAGGATCCACATGATGGAAGAGCCTAGATTTTGGGTTCATTGCTCAGAAGAGGTGTTCTTGGGAGAGTTTCTGGAGAAGAGGGAGCGTTTGCTCCCACTGGACTGAATGAGTGATTACCAGAGACACAGGAGTGCTTATGGCTGCTGCTAACCTTGCACTGTAACTTAATATGGTGGTTTGAATGAGATGCTTCCCACCGCCTTGGGCATGTGAGAGCCTAAGCTTGGTTCCCACTTGTTGACTATTTGTGAAGGATCAGGAGATACGGAATTGTTGGAAGAGGTACATCACTGGGGTGCTTAAAGTTTCAGAAGCCATCTCTAGCGTGCTCTCTTTGCTACCGGTTTGTGCATCAGGATGTAAGTTTAGTGCTGGTGCACCAGTACTATGCCTGCCGCCATGTTCCTTTCCATGTTGGTGATGGACTCCTAGCCTCCTGGAACTATAAGCCCCACATGAACTCCTCCTCTATAAGTTGCCTTGGTCATGGTGTTTTATCATAGCAATAAGAGAGTAACTAATAGACTTAATAACATGGTATTTGCTGTTTTTGCAAGAGTAAATCTGAATCCGGAGGCTTTCAAAAGTCTTCTGAGTTACAAAGAAAACACCAGAAGGCTGCTGTCTTTGAAAAGACAATGAATGTGTGCCGAGAACATCTTCTGAGGACATCACATCCACCATTGTGCAGGGTGGTCAATTTTCAAGAGAATATGTATTTCTTGTAATAATCAGGACATTTGCATTATCCCCAGTTTGGGGAGGATATGATTATAAATGGTTCACTCTTTGCATTAGTGAAATCCCTTACTCCCATGATATCCCCATCTTCTGACTGCTCATTTGCAAGTCTTCAACGTTTCCAATAACAGCATTCCCCTACCTGCCTTTAAATCATTACTGTTTTTATAATGGCTTCATTATTTCTTAATTGTCCTAATTTTCTTTCTTACCTATTCTTGTTAAAAGCTGATTAAAATATGAATAATTTTAGCATCCCAGGCATTGTGGAAGCAAAATGAATTTCAGGTTTACATTCATCTGTCAGTTAAAGGCTGAAGAGGAGGATGGGTGGACAATTTTAGATTAACCTAAACGGAATTTAATTATGCCTTTGTGCCACATCCCCACCGCTCTCAGAAGGCGTCTCAACAGTCACTCAATCCTGATGAGGACACTAGGGTCACCGAGTGCGGCTCACTTGACAGGGTGGAGGTGGGCTCGGGCTCAGTTCTGACAGTTTCCAGTCATATGGGCTGTGTGGAGTTGAGCCTGCTGATGTATTCATCGTGCATGGGTTTCCATCTCCTCCAGGACTGTCATATGCCTCTGACTTCTGCCCTAGCCCCAACTTAGGACCCCTGGGTTAATAGTGTCAACAAACACCACTGACGATTCTGGTAGGTTTGGCTCTCTGTGAGTCAAGCAAACCTCTGCCAAGCACTGCAGAAAGTCTCTTATCTCCGCCTCCTTCCGTATCCTATCTCTCCGGCTGCCAGCTCATTTGTTTGAACTGTTTCTGACAGAGCACCATGGCACCCACGGTCACAGGGCCTTCCTCCTGCGGCCACTCTTCTGAGTGCTTGGCAGAACGGCTCTCATCCAGAAAACCTTTTCAGGCACACGAGCGTTTCCCTCCATGGCTAGAAGTACTGACCTCTGGTTTCAGATTTTTCTGCCTGTGTGACCTTGAACTAAGCTCACTGCTCTCCGACCTTCAGTTTCTCAGCAGTAACATTAAGGAATAGTTCAGAATGTCACCACCATCTCTTGTCTCTCTCAGTTGGAATAACTCATTCAGTCTATTCAACCATGTGTGACTGTCACAAAGAAAGGCCTGGGCTTTTTTTTTTTTTTCCTCCTAGATATATCTTGCCATATTAACGTCCCTGTCCTTGCTTTTTCTAGATGGGGGTAATGAAAGTAATGATATATCTGGTGTCCTGGACAAGATATTTTCATTATCACATTGGAAAATAAGAAACCTAAGGACACCCTCTGACGGCTGGGCTTTCAAATCTCTACTGATACTCTTACCAGGAGTTCCCAGCTTTTTGACATTGGGATGGGATGCTGTTATCTACTAACAGGTTAAGTCGCAGTCAGGACTGCTCTGGTGGGCCTGCAGCCTGTGGACCTCAGGTAGGATACGCCTGTTGGCTCACGTTCTTGAGACTTGGTTGACTTCTCACTGATGGTCAGGCCAGAACACTAGAGACCCTCTGCATTGGACATACTGATAAGATTATACTCTTAGACTCTTGGTCTCTTAAGGCTCCCCTTTCCTAGGTCTCAGTTGTAGTGTTTCGGGTTTTTTTTTTTGTTGTTTGTTTGTTTGTTATTGTTTTTGTTTTTCAAGACAGGGTTTCTCTGTGTAGTCATGGCTGTCCTGGAACTCACTCTGTAGACCAGGCTGGCCTCGAACTCAGAAATCCGCCTGCCTCTGCCTCCCAAGTGCTGGGATTACAGGCGTGCACCACCACGCCCAGCTAGTGTTTCGTTTTTTTTAAGTACTTCAGTTCATATTTCCAAGAGCTGAGATGACATCTGTTACTTCAATTCTATGACTCAGTGGAAAAAGCCACCATTTCCTCTGCAGCAAGCCAGCAGCTACATGGCAGTGAGTCATGCTGCTCCCCAGTTACAAACGCAGCTTGGCCTGGCACAGAAGGCAAAGAGCTCATCATGTTCTTCAGTTTCAGTTCTACTTACCAATTCACCTTTTTTTTTTTATTCATCAGAGAAGATTAACATAAAATTAACAAGTTGGATAAAATATAAAACGGGAAAAATATCCATTCTTACTTGCAATTGTCTAAAGAGTCCACAGATGAGCATGAACTGTTGCCAGGTATATCTATTCATTTGCTTGATTTATAACACAGGCTTAATGCATAAAAACATCATAGCATGTATATAATAAAATATGTGCCTATGTTAATAAAACATGTGCCTATGTTAATAAAATATGTGCCTATGTTAATGTGTTACCTCATGATAACATGCTTCTATTGTACTTTAAAATTCCCCTAGCACATCTTTGACACTCAATGTATATTCATTAACGGTGAAACTTTCCAAACAAAAAGAACAAGAGACACAGAGAGTGTATACACACACACACACACACACACACACACACACACACTCATCTTCAGTCTTCAGAGTCATTGTTATTTTCACATAGACAAAAAGAAGTGAGTTCTCTGTCTTTCCTCCCAATAGACATGATTTATTCCTAAGATCTCACCATTTGATAGGATCCTTGGAACCGTTTCTGATCTTGCCACCTGTCCAACCATGGATTAAGTTTTAGGGGCGGAACTTATAACAGACTTTTTGCAAAATGAACAAGCCTTGACACAAGGCTCTAGACTCAAATTTAGATAGAGCATAAAGCAAAATGGTGCTTCAGTGCCTCCCATCTTTCCACCTCTGACTCAGTGAAGAAGAAAATGGAGAAATGTATTATAAGGAAGTGGATGACTGAGGTTTTCTACCCAAGCAGAGGAAGATGTATTCTGAAGACTCACTAACATGGATGTCCCTGAGAAGATGGGTTTGTCCTTTGGTAGCTCAGGATGGAGGAACTATCTGGGTTTCCTGAGGTGTAAGGGGCCATGTGTTACTACCCCGTACTGTCTTGGGGGTAGCCACTAGTTCCTTTCCCGAGGTCACTCGGGAATAGCTCTAATTTAAGAGAGAAACTAGTCTTCCCAGGGCACAGACGACCACCGGTGTACAAATAGTAACCAACTTCTCTTCAAAGCAAGGCTTAAACCTGACCACTGTATACATTTCAAATCTAACATGGCACATTGTCATTAAGATGATTGTGCCAGCTAGTTTTACATGTAAGGCTCATGGATTTCAACTAATTAGAACATAGTCTTATTTTTGTTTTTTGTTTTGTTTTTTTGAGACAGGGTTTCTCTGTGAAGCCCTGGCTGTCCTGGAACTCACTCTGTAGACCAGGCTGGCTTCAAACTCAGAAATCCGCCTGCCTCTGCTTCCCAAGTGCTGAGATTAAAGGTGCGCCACCACGACCACCACCTGGCTTAGAACGTAGTCTCATAACTAAAGAAAAAAGGTTCACTACAAATTGCCTTTGTGTGGAAGCTTTAGGTCTCACAAGGAAGACCTATATTGTATATTGTCTGGCGATACAATGTCTTAGCCAGAGACAAAGGGATTGCTGTTGCAAATGTTGGCCTCTGCCCCAATTCTTTGATGCTATTTCCTGTACTACAGCATTGATATGACAATGCTACACTGACCAGCAAATGCATTTAACCTGGAAGGAATGCTCTGGCAACCACAAAATGACTCAAGCTCCTTTGAATCCTTTGGTGCTTCCCAGAAAAGCATCCAGAGAAAGAAAGAATATCTGCATAGATACAAATTCTTACATGTGTCCTCTCTGATTCGATGGACACTTGTAAAAAGCCAAGACATCAGGAGGAAGGGGGAAACTGCGCCAAGGAGTGTTCGGGGATGTTTCTAGGCAACAGCATTGCCTGCTCTGGAGATCATGAAATCTGTTCTGTTTTATGGATCGTGTTCCCCATGGGGTTCAGAGATCTCAAAATATCCCCCCCTTTCAAAGTCCTTTCTTTCTCTCTTTTAGCTTTATTTATAGGAACTACGGTCATTTTGGATGTAGGGATACTATTGGTAATCTTAAGCATTCTGTGCTCAGTCAAGTAAGCAAAATTATAACATATGCACCCTTTGCCTTCCACATCCTTGGAGTCTACGAGAGAGCGCTGGCATGGCGCATGTGCACGCATGTGTATGTATGTGTGTATGTATGTATGTATGTATGTGTGTGTGTGTGTGTCTGTGTATCTGTGTGTCTGTGTGTGCACATGCAGACATATGAGAACTCTCTTAGTTCGCGGCTGGAAACCATGATCAATTTTTTTCACACGCATCCTATTTCCTATTTCCTGCCGAGTGGCTCAGGCTGTCACTGCTACCACAGTGATCCCGGAATTCCCCCCAAGTGGCCTCCGGATCCCTCCATTTAACTGTCTAAAATGTATGAGTTCTAGCTTCATGATAAGAATTCTCATTACAAAAACATCCAGACCATTTTTCTTTTCTCTTCTTGGCAGACATTTTGATATCTCACCGACTGCAGGCAGCTGTCAGTCTTACTCATCAGAGCATGCCTGACAAGGCCAGAATGCCTTTGTGTTCCATGGTTCCGGGCCAGGATTTACAGTTCCCAGTGGGCCCATTGTCCAGTGCCTGGGGTTAGTAAGAGCTCACTCTCCCATTTTTGGAGACGAATATAGATCCTTGTAATTTGTGAGATGTTTGGAGTGAAAGACTACCCTGGTGCTGGAGGGAACTTCAGCTGCAAAGCCACGACTTCTTGAGCTCCCTCCTACTTGGTGAGCCCTAAATTCTGCTTGCTCTCTGGAGAGCAGATTTTCACCTTTGGCTCCGCCCTGTGCTTCTTTGCCTTCTCAGCCTCTGTGTTTCAAACCTCTATTGATGGTGCTGTAGGCTGCATCTCTGTTCTGTACACCTTTACGGATGCAAAGCAGTGCCAGAAACGGCTTCTCAACAGTTACTCAATTGCCGATGTCCTTCATGTGCCACGTTTGGGATTTCATTTCTCACAACTGCCGGGTGAGCCGTGCAATTAATTCCTTCTTATTAATAAGCCATTAGACTTCCTTGACCAGCCATCACCGGGCAAAGAAAAGCCTACTTCCGGTCCTCTGCCTGCATCTCGTTCTTCTTTGATGTTCAAGCTGTTTCCCTGGGCAATGGGGGACCTGCTGGGGAGTCTGGAGGCCTCTGACTCATTTACACTCATTTAATGTGACAGGCAATGTTATCTCGTGATAATAAACAGGTTCCTGTATGACCTTTATCCCCTCATCCAGCAGAGGATTTCAAGAATGCCACTAATGCTTATCTATGGGTAATCATAAGAAGGGGAAGGTGCGTGGAGAATTTGTTATGGACACCAGAAAACTATGTTAGGAAGGGGACACAGGGTACAGGGCAGCAGGGATGATATATATATTGTCCCAGAGATATCTAATTCTACCTCTTCTTATACATATAAAACTTTGAACAAGTTGCTTCTGTCTTTAGGATTCCTTTTCTCATTCTGAAAAACAGAATCATGGTCTATTTGTCTGCTAGTTCGATTTTGGGCAGTAAAGACAGGAGATAGGGTGGGGGTTAAATTTTTGAGACACCATCTTGCTATGCAGCCCTGGATTATCTGGGACTAGTTATGGAGCCCAGATTTGTCCCTAACTTATGACAACCATTCTCAACATGGAGAGGGCTGAGGTTAGATGTGTGGGACTGTTTGCGCTGACCGCATGCAGAAGACATTTGCTAGAATTGCTCTCTTTACGCTAGATCCAGCTGAGCACAACAAGGTACTTGCAGGGCATCCTGGACAAAGAGCTCTGGAGCTGTGGAGACCCGGGGCGACCTCAGCCGCGTGGCTCACTCTGTGGTCTGCTCGGATACTTTCGTACCCTTACAGAGGGCAGGTGTAAGGGTCAAAGTGACCCAGTGGCTCAGACCTGCCAGGTAGAGGTCATCAGGACAGTTCAGATGCTCCTCTCCCAGCGACACAAGGCAAAGGAGACACATTAGCCCCTGGCATACGCTAACCTTTCCAGGGCCTCCCTAACTGTGGCCTTTGGCCAGAGCCATGATGTCTTCATCTGTTTTTATTATTGGTCTTAATGTCACTGGGGGATGATGCTCTCCCTTGAAGCCAGATATATTTTAGAATTTTATATTTTCCATGTTTCCAAATTTAGTATTTTCCGTATTGGTTCCCAACAATCACAAAATGAGGAACATTCTACAGTCAATCATATTAATGATTTTTCTGTGAAACATAAGAATACTTACCTTAAAATGAGCACACTGTAAACATTTCACATCATCTCTGATGAGATTTTACCATAAACTGCATTCAGGTCTTGTCAATATTAACAACCAGTGAACTTGGGGACACATTCAGTTTTGGGGATCCTTAACGATTTGAGGATTACAGGTTAAGAACCGGAGGGAGTCCTTATGAAAAGAGCTGGAATGGATACCTCCTTTTTCCTTGTTTTCTACCCCTCTAATTTCTACCTATTCCCAAGCATTTCATTCTCTTTGGTCACAAATATCCTGTCTAGCCTGTGCCAAAGCATCTCATTGTAAAGCTTTCTTCCGATGCCGTCCTTGGTAGATCCACTCCCTTTCCTCCAGCGGACCCACCTCACCCTTTGCTTCACCCACGCCAGGACTGAGCAGGTTATATGGCTGGCAGTGCCTGGCGCCTGGAAGAACTCTGTTCGTCCTGTACACGGTCCCTCTTCTCCCTTCCTGACGCAGCCCATGGAGTCAGAACACCTTCATCCGATTTCATGTTACCTCACTGCAGACACCTGGCATCTCCTGTGGGTGGGATGGATACCGATGGAATCAACACCGGACATCAAAGCCCAGTAGTTCTGATCTCCTCCGTGGTTTCCTGCTGCCCTCTGAACCACGTCCAGGCTTCCTCTGAAAGGGACTGAGAGAAAGCAAGAGCTTAACAAACGCCCAGTCTATCCCCATTGGCTTGAAAGCAACTCCAATTCTTCTACCCAGGTGACAGTTTTCTTCAAAAACCCCGAAACACTGATGGCAGCACCCTGGTGGCTTACCACTGATGCCAACTGGGACTTTATATAAGAGATTATACTGAGAGGGGCCTCTGCTAATGACTAACTGTGACAGGGAAGAGTAGTGGTCAAGACTAAGGAGGGTTTGCTTTTGAGTGTGAGCTCTGTCTCTCGCCTGACAGTCGCTCTTCCTCCTGGTCTGATAGGTCTTCTTTTATTGGGAAGAGTAAATAATTGAAAATATTCTCTCTAAACACTAGTGTCCTTAGTGGCTAAGTTCAGAGTCGAAGGGCTAATTTTCAGCCCGTACTAGAAGGATTTTTGCTGTGAACCATCTTCAGCTTGAAAGGCTTGCTCTGGAGGCCACGTGAAACCGGCCATGCTCTGGTCCTGAGAGAGAGGTGGCTCGCTCCTCTCTTCCATTCGCTCTTCTTTCCAGTTCACCCTTCTCTACCGACCAGAAATACAGGCCTTGTGCAAGGTCTGTTAACCATTTTCCTCCATAAAATTTCTCTGATGATTTTTTTCTTACCTATAGTCAGATGACTTAGAAACTTTTTATTTCTAATTCAGACTCACGTCAGACTTGTATATCCACCTGCTATCTTTACATCTCTCCATAGGGGTTGACATTCAAAATGAAGGTCACGACTTTCCCAAATCTCTCTCTCTCTCTCACTCTCTCTCTCTCTCTCTCTCTCTCTCTCTCTCTCACACACACACACACACACACACACACACACAAACACACACACACATACATACACACAAACACACAAACACACATGGCTCTCTCTCTCTCACACACACACACACACAAACACACACACATACACACATACATACACACAAACACAAACACACACGTCTCTCTCTCTCTCTCTCTCTCTCTCTCTCTCTCTCACTCTCTCTCTCTCTCTCTCTCTCTCTCTGGATAGTACATCACTTGATCCCTTTTTCAAGCACGACGCTCAGACACCACAGGCCTCTTTGACTCCCCCTCTCTCCCTCAATGCTCAACTGGACCCCTTGATGACCGTTGCTGCTTTCGCCCACCCTGCTGCTCACCGTGTTTATTTATCCCTCTACCACCAAGTCCAGTTCAAGCTTTTATCAATTCTCAGTAAAGTCCATAGTCCCCTAGCTATGGAGAAATCAGAGAACAAAACCAAAAAGGAAAGGAAGTCAATGCTTTCTATAGGCCCACAAAGGTTAGGATAAATGTACCAGTTAATAAAACATCACCCTTGTCAAGTTTGCATCATATTGTTTAATATTACAACATTGAGAAGATAAAGGCAGGTTCTCAGCCCCTTAAGACTTTGGGAAGAGAATTATTATGGGGAAGTCCTACATCTAACTGACTACCGTGATTCTAGTACCATGTCTATAGGGAGACAATGGGATGGGGTAGGGGCAAATTCATGGCAAAACCTGCTTCCTGCCTTCTTAAAAACCGGTATTGAGCTCAGATTAGAGAATTTGTTGGCTGCCACAGATCATGAACTCTCCTTGCCTGATGCTCCCCCAACACCTGTGAAGCCATGGAAACTATTTCAGAAAGTAGATTTGTAGAGTTGATGCTAACCCAAGCCTGCACTGATTTGCATGCAAGGATAGCTCTGGCTAGAATGGAGTTGCTTGGGGTGGGGTTGCTGTAAATGCCTTCACCTACAATCTGATTCTTGTTATACATCCAAGGTCTCGCTGAGGAGAAGAGCTTCATGCAGGCTCCATCAGGACGGGCCTCCTGCCTGAACAGTCGCAGCAGCAGTTCTGTGTGGTTGCTCTCACCCCTGGGGCTGCTCTTCTGTTAGTCTTCCATTTTTGTGTGTGCTACAGATGCATTGGCTGCACGACCATGGAAGCCCGTTCCCATTGCTGGCACATACGCGGGAATCTGGGCACATTAGGGAATTGACTGACAGTAATGATCCCGGCTCACAGGAGAGACAGCAGGAGCAAGGAGTCTCTCAGCTCAGCCCACAAAACCTTCTGAATATGCTCTGATACTTTTGTGTTTTAGAACAATATTTCCTCTGGATTTATTTTGGATCTCTCTTTCTAGTTTCATTTTTCCCAGCTATCTACTAATTATGGCTTTAGTTCAACTAAGGAAACTGGCTTCCTCACATCCATTACTGGCAAATTGCAACATTGTTGCTGGATAGAATCTATTCAGTCTATTAGACCTGGTACAGCAACAATCTTATTAGGAAGCAAGTTTCTGGTTTTTTTTTCCAAGACAGTTCCCCAATGGCATTTTTTGTAGCTCTTTCTATTTTAAGTATAGTTATACTGTTGGCTTGAACTTTCTTTGGCAAAATCTCAGTATATATTTGTGTCTGGGGCATAAAAAAAAAAGAAAGAAAGAAAGAAAGAAAGAAAGAAAGAAAGAAAGAGAAAAGAAAGAAACAAGAAAAGAATAATCCTCCTGGAAACAATGTGTTTTCCTACTAGACATCACCACCATTTATACTCTTTGGAAGTTAGTATCATGTAAAGCACAGTGAAACTTTGGTAGTTAGGTAGTTGATTCTGTTGAGACAGGGTGGGCAAATATGAGAATATGAGAACCTCACCCAGAGAGATGTCTCATGGTTTGGCTGCCGCTGTGGCTCAAGCTGTCTATCTCAAAAGGCATGGCCAGCAAAGGCTGGCACTTCCCGTCCCACTGTGCTTTGATCTTTTGGTGTCGTGCTGGCCATTGTGCAGCAGGTAGACAAAGAACATTGTGAAACATTTTCTGGGTCTGAGTAGTTAACACCCGAACTGGATAGACAGTTCACAAGACACAAGATGGCAGATCCAACTAGGGCAGGCTGGGTTATCTGGACAGGGCTTGACTTTCAATCCTGATCTTGTACTCAGAGATGGCGTGGATGGAACTGGGGTGGGGGTGGGGTGGGGGGCAGACCTTGTGACTGTTGACAAGATACTGAGCCTCTCTGACATTTTTCTCTTCTGTGGGGAGAGTAATAATAATAATCAGAAGACACTTGTAGGTTTGTTTGAGGACTTGGCGGGTGTCTTAGTTGCTCTTCTATTGCCGTGAAGAGACTCCATGACCAAGACAGTTATTATAAAAGAAAACATAGAATGGGGGCTTGCTTACAGCTTCAGAGGGCTTGCATATTCTTCTTGCTATTTTTATTCTTACGGTGGAGAACCTGGAGGCAGGCTTGGTGCAGCAGAAGTAGTGGAGAGCTACTCCCTGGTGCTGGAGCAGTGTTTGAAACCTCAGAGCCCATCATGTGACACAGCTACAACATGGCCACACCCACTGCAGCAAGGTCACACCTCCTAATCCTTACACTAACGGGGGGCCAAGCATTCCAGTACATGAGCTATGGGATCCTTCTCATTTACAGCACCGCAGTGAGTCACTACACTGAGATGCTGAATACTTGGCATGTGGTCTGTTATTCGTTGCTAACTTTCCCCTTCATTTGTACTCATAAGTGTCTCACTGGCTTGCCCAGGACTGTGGTTAAGATGACATCACTAACCCTGGATGGAGAATGTATAGCATAGGATAGACACTGATCACCTGGTGCAACTGAGTATGCTACTAATCTTCAAGGGGGGTATTTTTAAGTAGAAAGTTTAAGGTTTGGGTTTTTAATCCGTACCTCTGCTTAAAATGGTTCTACAGATGTTCATTGGTGGGGGTCGGGGTCGGGGACCCGTTTCAGCCACTCCAGGTTCTCTGTTCTTACTCATCTCCCATGCCAGCTTTTGGGCTTTCAAGAACTCATTTTCTACAGCCCCCTCGGGAAAGTGGAAAAGGGAAACAGCAGCCAGAGACCTCCTTGAAATTTCACTAGTCCGAGGCGGCTTCTGGGGCAGCTTGGACCAACAAATCCCAGCCTGGATCCGGCCAGGCACCATGCCTGCAGAACCCTCAGGCCACACAAATCTTTGCCTGCAAAGTCTTTGTCCTGGATGGACTGGCCCCTGGCTTTTAAAGGGCTCCCCCTTTCTTAGAGCCACATGTAGAAATCAACTGGACTTCGAGGACACGCAGGGATCGTTTTTTAACCCCCCCTCCCTGTTCACAGCCTGGTGACCCTCGCTATCCCTTTGCCCCTGGCCTGCGTCCCGCGTTTTGCAGAGTCAGGCTTGGGGACAGTGAGAACCTAGCTCTGCTTTCCGACGAGGTGGGGGTGGGGGTGGGAGGGTTATTGAAACGGATGTGTCTTTCATAGCCCTTTTTGTTAGGTGTCTCATGGTTCCACAGGACGCTCCATCCTCACATCCTCCTGTGGTCCGAATGGTGGTGACAGGGGTGAGGGTCGAGGGGGGAGGGCTGTATAACGCTTTCCTTCCACGTCATCCCTCCGGGGGAAGACAGGATTTCTCCTTCCTTCCTTCCTTCCTTCCTTCCTTCCTTCCTTCCTTCCTTCCCTCCCTTCTTCCCTCCCTTCCTCATACTCTTTCTTTCCTTAAAGCAAACCCTAAAAACCAAAAAGCAAAACAACAACAAAAGACAAAAAAAAACCAAACAAACGAAAACCCCCAAGTTCCTTGAATAGATGGCTTTCAATTTCCCCTCCCCCTCCATATAGCCCACGACGCCACCAACAGTGCCACCTAGTGGCCAAATGCAAATTTGTCTCTTCATTCTGAGTGGGCCAGCTTTTTAAGAGAAAAGAGAATGTCCCAGGGAAGTAAATGAAAAAAAAAAAATTGTTTGGGGAGAAGGCATGTTCCTATATTTTTCTTAAGAACATATTGAGGCCTAAAATCCATTTTCTCTAGTTTCTTCCTGCAGGAGTTTACATTTATAAAGTAAAAGCCACTCTGATTTTATTATAATTTTAAGAGTTGTCTGCTGATGCTTACTATTTTACACTTCGGCACGGTATTCTACACTTCAAAGTGTAATATTTTTAAATGAGTGACATAAAAACAGACCAGACACATAATATGTCTCAGACTTTACAACCACATTGCCTGGTAAAAATGCTACATATTTTAATATGAAAGTCAAAACGCTGTGTATTTTTTAGTGGTAGTAATCTCTAGGAGGAGGTGAGAACTTTAGCCAATGATTTTTTTTTTTCAACAGCAGAGGAAACAGTGAAAAAAATCTCTTGAATGAAATCTCTTGGAGGTTTCAAAAAAAATTGAAAGATCCCTAGTTCTCTTTAAATTCTTATTTTAAGAATAATTTGATGTTCACAGGAAGCTGTGGGATCGCATAAATAAGACCTGCACACTACCTGGCTTTTCCCAACAGTGACATTTAACAAGACAATAGTATGCTGTCAACGCAGGAAAGCCAACTCGGGCACAGTTCGTGGGATTTATTCTTGTCCCACCTGTGCTGTGTGCACTCGTTCTTATGTGAATATAGTTCTATGCACTGTCACTGCATGTGCAGATATATGCACCAACGCCATGACCAGAATTCTCCCATCACCTCAGAACGACTCTGTGCTACCTCTTTCATGCATATATATATGTGTATATATATATATATATGTATATATACACACACACACACACACACACACATATATGTGTGTGTGTGTGTCTGTGTGTGTGTATACACACACATATATATAAACGTGATCACTTCTGCAGGAAGAAGCAAGATCATCACAAAGTCATTGAACACTGAGTGTGTAATGTTATTGTGTAAATAATAGTACTATGTATCCCCCAGCAGTGACAGTTCTCATTTAAAGAGATCACAGGGACAGGAATTAAGCAAAGAAGTGACAATTCATATGATGTCTTCTAACACAGCAGAATATGCACGGCACTGAGTAAACCCAACAAGCACTGGGCACTAAGCTGGGTGTTGAAGGACAAATAGCACTGCTCAGCCCCAGCCAAGGGGGTCAGCCAAGACTCCCCCTGAGTCCCTTCTGTGGTCAGGGCCACCCGAGGCTCTGTAGGGATTCAAGGTCAAGGCTTGCTCTGACTACACAGCTGGGCACAGGGTCATTGCTGACGGAGTTAGATGGAAAGTGGGCTCACCTTTCTAAGTCTTTACCTCTTGCAGGGTGGGTTTACATCTTCAAACTTACCTGTCAGTAGGTGTCCTGGTCAGGGTTTCTGTTCCTGGACAAAACATCATGACCAAGAAACAAATTGGGGAGGAAAGGGTTTATTCGACTTACACTTCCACATTGCTGTTCATCACCAAAGGAAGTCAGGACTGGAACTCAAGCAGGACAGGAAGCAGGAGCTGATGCAGAGGTCATGGAGGGATGTTCCATACTGGCTTGCCTCCCCTGGCTTGCACAGCCTGCTGTCTTATAGAACCCAGGGCTACCAGGCCAGGGATGGCACCACCCACAAGGGGCCCTCCCCCATGGATCACTAATTGAGAAAATGCCCCACAGCTGGATCTCATGGAGGCACTTCCCCAACTGAAGCTCCTTTCTCTGTGATAACTCCAGCCTGTGTCAAGTTGACACACAAAACCAGCCAGTGCAGCAGGTCTACACTATGTTGGGAAAGGCGCGTCATCATGAGACGCAAAGGTGCCTTGAAACAGCTCCTCTGAGGGAAGAAGGCGAAGGCAGCGTGTGAGCACCTGGGAATCAGCCATGGCCTCTGCCTCAGCTTTGCCACCCTGGGGTCCTTATGAGACCGCTGGCTACTTTAGATTCCTCATGTCAAGGCAAGGGGCCTCAGCAGATCATGGCCAAAGTCCTCTCTGTGCCATCTTATAAAGTGAAGGTTAAAAGGTTTCTTGGTGGTATAGGATTCTAATGACTGAGTTGGCGATAAAAGTTAATTAGAAATGCTTCATACCATTTAAAATAGGTTTCTATCTCAAATGGATGGTTTAAGGGCTGTGAATCCTTGTAAATATCCCTGGGGTATTTATTAGAACTGTGGCACATTCCTGGTGGGTGGAGATCTCGAGGATGAGGGAATTCTGGAGTTCAAATGTGCCTCTTCAGCTGCGCCATCTTTCAGACATTAAACAAACTTCGGTTTTCCATTTCCTGGCGTGATATCAGATATCTAGTTTACGAGGTGACATTAAAAACACAGGCAGATATTTCATATTCAAGATTTTAAAAGATTCTGATACACGGACAAAACTTCGGATGGGTGGACTGGGGCGCTGGCCCGGTGGACGAAGCGTCTGCTGGCCAAGCGCTGGGACCAGCGTTCAGATCCCCAGAACCGCCATCAGAGTTGGGTGTATACAGTGACCAGCTTGAATCGCAGGACCTGGAAGGCAGAAACTGGGGTTCCTTCAGCAAGGGGGGCAGGCTCTGAGTTCAGGAAGCAGTTCCGTCTCAGGGAATGAGGTGGAGTGTGACCCAGGAAGAAGACGGGCATCGACTGCAAGCCTCTACACGTGAGTCCACGTGCACCAGCACACACACACACACACACACACACACACACACGAGTGCACATCGCTCAAGGAATTCCTGCCACACCAAAGTCTTCCCATGTGACTTATGATCCACGCAAAAGGGAAAGACCTTCGATGACTTTGAGATAATATTTCAAGCCACCAAAACTTAACGTCTGTTTTAAAATATTAATATTGACAATCCTCAACCTCTGGGCATCACACACATCAGAAAATATGGACAAAATTTAAGTAAGAAAATGTAGAATTTTCTTACTTTAAGATTCATAGTCTAAGAGGGGATATCCATTTTCAGACGGTTGGCCGTTTTAGGGGAGTTATTCGTTCAGTCAAGATATTTTAGGTGAACGTTCACAATATGCGAGGCATTGGAGAAATAACAAGGAATAAAGCATAACAACACTGCTTTTATGGCTTTTCATTCCTGCGTATAAGTTGTGGCAGCAAAAGGTGAGGGCAGTTACCTCACTAGAGGGTGATACAAGAGATACGTAAGACAGAAGGAAGGGTTGAGTGAGTGTGTGTGTGTGTGTGTGTGTGTGTGTGTTGCAATTTTATATGGAGTGGTTTAAAAGGCCTCTGAGAAGAGGTGATGTATATGAGAACTGGAAGGATGAGAATGGCCCGTGCATCCCATCGCCCTAATTCCAGCCACACCCGGGTTCCAAGGGAGAAGAGGTTTGCCTGCAGCGCTTAGCATGAAGACCTGGCCTGTTCCTCACAGGCTGTCTCTGCAGATGTCTAGCTTTATGGACACGCACCTCAACCTTATTACAGCTGTCCAGAGAAGTGAGCACCCCCTAACGCAGCCATACTTGGGGTAGCCTGCCACCAGCCCACTGGCACACTCGGGGTAGCCTGCCACCGGCTTACAGCCACACTCGGGGTAGCCTGCCACCGGCCCACTGGCACACTCGGGGTAGCCTGCCACCGGCTTACAGCCACACTCGGGGTAGCCTGCCACCGGCCCACTGGCACACTCGGGGTAGCCTGCCACCGGCTTACAGCCACACTCGGGGTAGCCTGCCACCGGCCCACTGGCACACTTGGGGTAGCCTGCCACCGGCCCACTGGCACACTTGGGGTAGCCTGCCACCGGCTCACAGCCACACTTGGGGTAGCCTGCCACCAGCTCACTGCCACACTCAGGGTAGTCTGCCACCAGCTCACTGGCAATTGCCATTCTCGCTGAACGGCTCCTAGCTCTCTGGAACCTCAGGTAGAGAACCCAGGATGCTCTCTGTCCTCTCATCGTTGTCTGCCCCTCTTTCAGCTGGAGCTGGGTACCGAGACTGAATGAAAGACTAGTCTATCAACATGAAGAAAGTGCCAGGTCAGCCCTTTAGATCATTTTTTTGGTTTTCTTTCCAAGGTTGCAAAGTTTAATAATAGTGATGATGGTGGTAGTGGTGATGATGGTGGTGGTGGTGGTGGTGGTGGTGATGATGATGATGATGATGATGTCATTTTTTCAGTATAAGAAATAAGAACATAAAACCTGAAATAAAAGTTTGACATATAAGTCATACCTGCAGTACCAGTGGGTGGTTTGGGGTATAAATTTCCAGTAGTGTAAGAGCCACTTTGCCACTTAGGAGCTGCCCCGTCCCCAAGATTCTTTTGGTGCCTCCTTTCATTTTTTGTCTTCTGTTTAAAATCTGAGGCAGAACCAACCTGCTGAAAGGCAATTTTGTGGGTTATTTTTTTAAGCATGCAGGAAAAGATCTCTCTGACCCAACTTCCCAAGCCTATTCAGCCCATTCTCTAATATTTAATTCTCTAATATTTAAAATACAAGTCCTTAGAGAGGTAGATACTGATTTAAAATTGCACGTATGTACAAAATACTGTTTAACAAAGGGGGGGCGGGGCGAGGAGCTTGCCCTGAGACGGGAAGTTCACAGTGAGGCTGGATGAGGGAGAGCCTTGGATAAGGGAGGTTGGAGCCCAGAAATTGGGGGGTGGGGGAAGGCCTTGTTTGGGAAGCCAACATCCTTCACTCTGGGGTTGCTGTGCTTGAAGCCGGCTGTGCAGAACTGGACAGACCCGGAACTGGACAAAGCCATAGGCAGAGGAAGGAATGATGCTCCGCCCCTTTCCCAGAAGTCTCTGGAAGCCTTTAAGTTCTGAGCCTGGAAACTCCTCAGGAGACATCTCCTGGATGTCAGATGGAGGGACACGGGAGTGAGTGGTCCCCACTCATCTTGTAGATCTCCCCACACCCCCCACCTCCCTCCCTTCCCCTACGCCCTCTTCACTGAGACTTGAGCTTTCAAGCATTCAAGGCAACCGAACTGAACTGGCTCAGGATAAGATGGAGCCGGTGCCCTAGCTGGGAAGATGAAGGGATATTACTGTGGAAATGGGGCTGGGGAGAGATGGTTTGAACACAGGATGAAGCAGGGAAGAGGAGAACTCAGAGTGCAGGTCGGTTATACAGACAGCAGAACCCGATCTCCGCAGGGCACCGAGAGTGGGCAGAGATGCGTCCTGCTAACTCGGAGCCGACTTCAGGAGGTGGGCCACCCTCCCTCCGCTTTTCCACCGTGCAGTCTCCAAGGACTGGGCTGCTCCCAAGGGCCTCCCAGGACGGATGTTGGAGAAGCTCTCCTCTTCCTACCGACTTATTAGCCTATTAAAAGCTCTGGGAAGTCCCCCAGGGCTTCCCTTTCCATTGCTTCCCCGGGGGAGATTGGATCCTGACTGCTCTTTCTTCTGTGGTATCCAATCCATTCGATAACTTATTTTGTGACACTCTCCTTTATCTTTTCTCCTAATCTGCCAATGGGGATGACTTAGGGTCTCCCTGGCTGCTACAGTCATATCTGGGCCAGCTCTTTGTGTAATATACAGGTTTTCTTCTCTTCCCCAAACAGGTTCACAGGGTCCCTGCAGACACTTTGAGAGCATCTTCTGCCTTTGTGACTCTCAGGAACCTCTCAGTGTGTCTATTGAAATACAGTTCAGCGAGCATGGGCGGCCTACAGTGCTGCCTTGAAAATGACTATGACCATGTTATGAGAACACGTCTGTCTACCAGGAGGAATGGATTTGTTTGTTTAGTTTTTGAAAAATGGCCTCGCGATGTCGCCCAGGCTGGCCTTGAACTCACTACCCCCCTGCCTTAGTTTCTTGAGTGCTGGGGCTTTCACCACCTCCTCTGGCTTAGGATTGTTTCTCTTGCGGCTGGAGAGAAACGCCTTCCCCACCTGTCTGACCCAGAGCTCTCCAACCTGGAGGGCTTACGCTGTGCTTTTTTCACTGGGATGCATGGCGCTACTTCCGGGTTCGGCTGTCAGTTAGCCCTGCTTTATTGCAAGCCTGTGCTGGCTAACAGACCATGAACCACTGAGAGCTAACACCCACAGTTACATCGCGCCCCTACTGAATCCGGGAGCTGAATGACTAAATTTGTTTTTCCAAAGGACATTGATTAAAGGAGTTGACAAAGCCACTTGAATGCGAAATATCCAACTGTCTAAAATGAAAAGCGGATCCTCTGGACTTGGGGCTGGGGGAAAAGGTTTCTTTTCCTACCGTGTGTAAATAATGGATTTTGCCTTTTCTGGGAATCCATCATCGGAGAGTACGTTGAATACTCAAACAATGGCAGTCTAAATTACCCTGCAGTGACACTAACTAGCTGGAACTAATTCAGAAATGTTCATGGAGCATGATGAGGGAGGAACTTTGTGTGCAGGAAGAGGCAGCACACAGCTCACCTGCCAGCAGCAGGTCTCACTCAGACACCTGCCAGAAAACAAAGTCAACAGACACCAGGCCCCACCCCCCACCCCCCACCCCCTACCCCCTGCTCCTGCCACCTCTCCTCCTCCCTCCATTCCCTCCTCCCTCTCCTCCTCCCCTCCTTTCTCCCTCCCCTCCTCCCCTCCTTCCTCCCCACTTTTCTCACTCTCTCCTCCCCTCCCTGCTCCCTCCCCTCCTCCCTCCTTCCTCCCTTCCCTGTTCCCTCCCCTCCTTCCTCCCTCCCCTCCCTGCTCTCTCCCCTCCTCCCTCCCTCCCTCCTCCCCTCCCTCCTCCCTTCTTCTTTCCTCCCATCTTTTTCCCTTTCCCCCTTGCCCACTTCTCTTTCTTTCTGGCTGGTTGTCAGGATGTAAAGGCTCGCATGCGTCTCCGCTCATTTTCTTGCTGAGAGCCGCAGGCATAACCAGCAGCAAAGCCAGTAATTAATCATGGCTCTGGAGAGGGGCGCACATATCCAAAGGCATTTTCAACCCACTGAAACACGTTATGGGTTTCAAATTCTGCCAAGGAGCAGAATCTCTGGAATGAAGCTTCCTTCTTTCCGATTCTGATGTACCTATAGAGTGTGACCAAGGTGGCCCTTGGCGAGTCCTCGGAGGTGGCTGTGCTCCTCCTCGTGAGGAGGCCAGCACAGGCAAGCATCTCTGGAGCTCAGCGGGCACAGCAGATGGCAGAGATAAGCATGAGGCACTGTGCAAAGCACCAGGTATTTCAATTACGTTGCTTGGTTGCGATTGCAATTGATAGGGCCTCTTCGGTTACACATGTGATTTATTGCGAAGATGTTTGTGGATCAGCGTTGGGAGTAGGAAGTGCTCAAGGCCGCGGACAGTTCTAGAAGCTGCCTCCACTCTTGCTCTCGGGAGCTGCCCTCTGTCGGCTTATCTGTTAACGTTTGTCATCTGCCCGAGCTCTCTGCAGACCCGTGCCTACTCGTGCCTCCCTCTTGCAGTCTCATCCTCTTTCCCCAGCAGCCTTTGGGAACGCTGGCCCTTATTGCCGGCTGGGTTCTCCTCGTGGCCTGTTCTTAGCTCCTTTCCCGAGCGAGCAAACTAATCTGGGCCAGATCACAGCGGTGGGCTAAGGTGCGGTTGCTGGCCAGCCTGGGGACAGTCTAGCCTAGTGTTTGGGTCTGGTGCTCCCCCCTCGTCTGACCGACTGTGAGTGGTAGTACCGTTGTACTGAAGAACCCAAGATCCTGATCCTGCAACCAGGCTGGGATCAGGGCAGACGCAGTGGTGGACATCCAGGGTGACGTTTGTTTCATGACTGATGAGATCTCCCTAGCAACCCATGCTATGCTAAGCCACAGGCTACATAGCTACCACAGGTTAGCTCTGCTTCCAATAAGCCCTACCCTGTGTGGTTTCCTCATCTCCGTAGATACCACCTACATAAGTCCATGGTTATTCTTGTCCAGCTTTCCCCTATCCTGTCTCCCTGCCAATAATTCTATTTCAGGCTTCTCAAAACCATATTTCGACTATACAATCTGGTCTCACCATCTCCTGCTAATAACAGCCCCATTACTTCTCACTACCCAAAGCACGGCCTCTAGTCTCTGATGTGGGCTAGAAGATGGATAGGTTTCCATGGCCTGGTGTGTCACCTCCTTCTGTCCTCTCTGTCGCCGCAGTCTGTCTGTTCGTCTTTCCTTTCTACTCTCTGGTCACCCAACTCCAGTCAGTCTCTCGCCCTTGCTGTGTCCTTCATTGGCTTGAGAACTTGGTAATGTCACTCTGTTTGCCTGGCCCCAACTCTCCTCATTCTCTGTCACAACTTTAGCCCTTTCAACTCCCCAGACGGCCATGCCAAGGCTGGAATCCCCCACGCCAACTTTACAGTTCTGTCCTGGGCCCCAGGCGGACATTCTCTGAGAATTTCTTGCGGAGAGTTTTGAATCCCAGCATGCTAAGCAGTGATCATTTCTCTCTGAGAATCTGGGGTGAAAGGTATGCTAACAAGCAATGTGGATAAAATAAGAGTGGAAAGAGAGGGAGAAAAAGCAGGCACTATCTGAAAACCTCACAGAGCATAAATGGGGCCCCCGAGGAAGACAAAGAATCTCTGGACTTTGATTACAGGAGAGAAATGTGCAGCCCCGGCGGGCTCCCCAAGATCAAAGGGCTCAGCGGAGATCTGTCTCAAGGCCATCCAGCCATTAAAGGCGGCGGGATTTGGGCTGTGGATTCCTTTCTTCAGCAGGGAGAAGCCCTTTGTAAAGCTTTTGGGATGACTGCGGTGCTTCTGATGGTATGCGAGTGTGGACACCTGTTTCCTGGGGCAGATTGCATTGCAGGGCGCAGTCCACACTCTCCATGGTCCCATTACCTGGGCCGGCCACGTGCTCCCTCGTGCAGGTTCACAGAGACACGGTGAACGTTATAAATGTAGCCAGCGTGGGCTGCGCGCTCTTCCCTGTGTTCTAGCCATTCTGCTCCAGGGAGAGAAGCAACTGGGCCAGCTTGCCAGACCCTCCCTGACTCCAGGGTTCCCAAGGAGGGCTCTATGGGCCAGCGTGGTTGGTCTATCTGTCGCACTGGTGTGGGACAGATAGCTTTCACCATTGCCAGGAATGTGAGGGTGAGTCCATTTCCCTTACGTTCTAAAGTGATGGTCTAGACCTTGGGGATAGGAAAATATGCTGAAAGTCAAAATAGGAACAGCCTCCGCCCGCTGAGTGAGGTGTGAGGGTGAGAGAGGCACTGGCATGGAGACAGACGAACCAGCCACGCCCGGGAATGGATGCTCTCCTGCTCTCCTGACCCCCAGCAGGTGGTAACCATGGAGCCGAGTCTTGCCCCCATCTAGGGAGAGAATGGAGGAGTTGAAAGCAAGGAACTGCTCCTTTAGAAGCCCACTGCTCTGCGATGGCTTTCGGAAGTCAGGCCTGGTAACAAAGACCTGCAAGACTAGTGACTCAGGAGGAGGCTGAGGCAGGGAGGTCAAAGGTTTAAGACCAGCCTGAGCTAGACTGAGTTCGAGGCTGGACTGGGCAACTTGGTGGGATTGTGTTTCAAGATGAAAAATAAAAGGTGTATGTGTGTGTGTTGTGGGGGTGCCGCTGAGGGTGGGGTTCAGTGGTGGAGTGTGTGTAGAGTGTGCACAAACCTTGGGTTTAATCTCTAGGACCACAAAAAAAAAAAAAAGGAAAGGAGGAGAAGGAGGTGGAAAAGGGAGAGGAAGAGAGGAAGGAGGAGGAAGAGGAGGAGGAGGAAGAAAAGGAAGAAGAAAAGGAGGAGGAGCAAGAAGAGGAAGAGGAAGAAGAAGAGGAAGAGGAGGAAGAAAAGGAGGAGAAAGTGGAGGAGAAAGAGGAGGAGGAAGAGAAAGAGGAAGAAGAGGAAGAGGACGAGCAGGAAGAGGCCAAGCAGGAAGAGGAAGGACAGGAAGGAGGGGAGGAACTTCTAGATGATAGTCAACAGTTAACATCCTCTCTAATGTCTTCCAGTGTCCTGACAGCCCCGATGGCAAGAGGCCCTCAGAGGCCGTGTGTGGTTACCCATTTCTGCAGTAGCTCAGCGTGAGGAGTGGGTAGGAGTTCACTTCCTGTTGGAGGCACACACCATTGAGATCCCCTCTTTCCTGGTTTTCATACCAAGCCGAGCGACCCATCTGAGCTTGTTTTGCCTTTTTAATCTGTAAAACTAGGGCGCTGGGTTTGCTGAAACCCTTCTCTGCTCTGCACATCTAGTCTGTCTCACATCCTGTAAGGCAGACAGATGCCGTGGCAGAGGCGGGGACGCACATGATTTTCACGGATGGGCCATCAAGTAAGAAGAGTAATGAGTGTCCGGGTGCAGGGCACGCACCGAGCCTGACTTCCAGACTGGAGATGCCTAATTAAACTGTGACCTCCTCAAGGTCACAGCCTTCTTTCAGTTGGTGGTGTGTCTCCCCTCAGTGCCTGGTACGCCACGATGCCATGTAGATCGGTGGATCCGTGGCAGCTGTTGATTTAACTCTTAGCTGGGCTGTTTATTTTTCTCTGAGGTAGAGTCTCCATCTAAGGTCCAGGAGGATAGGCAGGCAACTTTGCTCTGGACATGAGTGTTAGTTCTTCTCTCAGCATCTCTGTTTAGACCAGTATGTCTAGTGAAGGCTAGATTTATGAAGAGCCTCTCCCTTTGGGCTGCCTGGCTTTCCTGTCCACAGTCAGGCTGCCTTGAAATGTTTTGTTTTTTTTTCTTTTTTATCACTGTTTCCTTGCTTTCTATTTCTAATTTCTTTTTTTCCAAGAATCTGATGCTGTTATTTCCAACCCAAGCGCTTGGCCGCACAATTCTGCTCTGGGCTCTGTAACCCATGGCAACAGGAGAAGGGAAGCAGGTGACTGTACACATCACACACACACACACACACACACACACACACACACACACATCTGCACTCAGGCACACATGGCATGGCCTGCCCCCCTTCTCTCTCTTTCTCCCTCTCCATCTCCCCCTCCCCTCCCTCTCCATCTCTCTCCACATGGGATATACAAAAGGAATTGTCTCCCCTAGCCGTAGTGCCAATTAGAGACCCAGGCCTCATGAAGCCCAGCTCTCAGGGTTTTGGGGTCACAACATAGCAGCTCTTGAGAGGGCATGGTGGCCTTTCCTGCCTACTCTGGCCCCTCACATTTTTCTAGGCAGAAAAACAAAATCTGACCTCGCACGCCCAGCTAGAAATATTTTCTTTCCAGTCCATCTCCCGAAAGCTGAGGGTCTCGGCTTATGAAATTGTGAGGACAGGCAGATGATGCCTGTTAGTGACAACTGAGCTAATATCTTTTTCAGGCAAGAAGATTCCTTTCCATATGGTTTTTTTTTTTTTTTTTACAAATGGGCACCACCATTAAATCATTCAAAATGTAAATTCTCCCTCTCTGTCCCATCCAAAGTGTTTAGCAGTTATGGGAAGCTTCTATGTGTGTGTTTTTGTTGCCAGATTTTCTAATCGATTTAACAGACTGGTTGACTTATGCTTAAACTGGTTAAAAGTATCCCTGGGTTCGTTGTTGTTATTGTTGTTACTCGTGGAGTTTAATTGCTTATTCAAGGAGGAAATCCAGAGTGGGTCCATTCTTACCATGGTTGGTCAAGACTGGTGGCTACGGTTTAATAAAGATGTCATTTAAAGATAAGTATCAGCTGAGCATGGTGGCACACGCCTTTAATCCCAGCACTTGGGAGGCAGAGGCAGGCGGATTTCTGAGTTCGAGGCCAGCCTGGTCTACAGAGTGAGTTCCAGGACAGCCAAGTCAACACAGAGAGCCTGTCTCGAAAAACCAAAAGTAAAATAAAATAAAATAAAATAAAATAAAATAAAATAAAGATAGGTATCACAGAAAGCTATACCTACAAACTTGATTTTGACTTAGAAACTTCAAAGTATAGATTAAATTCTCACACTTTTGATGTAGGGCCTAGATCTGACCCTGGAATCCAGGCCACTCTTCTCAGGGAGCTGTATACATAATTTATCATGTATAACTTCTAGCTTCTTAGACATGTGGGCATTAAGAGACACTTGTAGGGTAACTTGAGCCAGAATCTACCAGTGTTTACATTTTTATCTTTTCTCTTGGCATCACACACGTCTCATTGGAAGACCAAAGGACTCAACTTGCTCCTTCTAGAGATTCAAGTTACTTTTCATGAAAACAACTTCATTAATCAACAAAAATATGAATTATCAAAACAAACAAATCTGAAGTTGACCCGAGCTTATTCTAGTTTGTTTGAGACAGGATCTCTCTCTCTGTAGCCCAGGTGGGCTGCATCTGGGAGCCCATCCATCCTCCTGCCTCACCTTCCCCAGGGCTGAGGTAACAGGTGAGTACTATGACTTGAGTTACAAGCTTATTCTTGACATGTTGGGTGCCAACTGGAATGTGCAGGTGGGTGTGGACATTCAGCAGAGCAGCAGCATCTAGAACCACAGCGGAAGTTAGAACTTTTAGCCGTTCCATTGTTGACTGGTCTCTTGATTGATACTAAGGCTGCTGGAACGTAGCCATGAATCCCTGCAGGGGCAGGCAGCTTCTCTGGTCTCCCTGCACACATGCTCCTGTACACACATGCTCCTGTACACACATGCTCCTGTGCACACATGCTCCTGTATATACATGCTCCTGTACACACACGCTCCTGTGCACACATGCTTCTGTGCACACATGCTCCTGTACACACATGCTCCTGTACATACATGCTCCTGTACACACATGCTCCTGTACACACACGCTCCTGTACACACATGCTTCTGTGCACACATGCTCCTGTACGCACATGCTTCTGTGCACACATGTTCCTGTACGCATGCTCCTGTGCACACGTGCTCCTGTGCACACTTGCTCCTGTGCACACATGCTCCTGAGCATGAGTATCACCTCAAGCTCAGGCCGTCTTTACTTGGTAGACACCTCCATTCGCTCTATTTATCCCTTATTTGTATATCTGAGAGCAAGGGCTTTTTTCTTTGTGGAGATGGAAGAGAATATCCTACTTGGCGGGCAGGAGAATTCCTTCACAGAAGGACATCTTCAGTCAGGTTTGCAGCCAAGAGAGGCTCTGAGAAGCTCCAGAATTCTTCAGAACCCACGCGGGTGAGCGCGAGGTAGGTACAGGCTTTGGAGCCAGGCTGAGTTCAAATCTCCTCCGTGTCACGTGCTGCCTGTGTGACTTTGGCCAAATTGGTTATTATCTGAGTCCCAGTTTCCTCAGAAATAGACTGAGAATGATATAGCTAGCAATAAAAACTGTGAGCATAAGATGAAATGGTGCATGAAATGCGCCTGACATGCTGAGGTGCTCAGCGGTGTCTCCAGATCACTTCCCTTTCTGATGGTCTATTTTGTTTAATGACACCCCGTTTCTGACATTTTAAACTCAGTCGCCACTGACCTTTCTTTCCCTTGGCTCGCTGCCCTTCACCAAATCCATCCGGCCATTTGGGAAGCTGCGTTCCACCACTCCCCAGCATCCGTCCCTTGAGCATCTGCGGGACTCCCGAGGGGAGCACCGCACTCCACTCTTCCCATGATAGCCCCTAACTAATTTGCATGCAGGACTTCAGTCTGCCCAGTGACTACCAACGGCCTGATTGTCATCACCTTCACCCTCCCTTCCCCACTCTACCTCCCAGAAAGAGATGAAGCTGACTAGTCACTCTTGAAACTGCTACTCACCGTTTTCTGTTTTAAACACCTCTCAGGGCCCTGTCTCCCAGTGCCTGTACTCATCCTTTGCGGTAGTGGTTCATACTCATACGGTATGGTTGTCCTCCTCGTGAACCTCGCTCTTAACCTCGACCTGATAAACCTTAGAAAATGTATGCTGGTTAAATTACTCTTGATAGATAAAACCCGAGTCTCGTGGATGAATTCCAGATGAGGAAACAAAACTGAACGGAGACCCTATGACTTAGAGCGTTTTGCCAGTGGTTCTCAGAGGAGGGCGCTGTGATCCCTGGAGCCCTGGATTCCTCACAGGACGGTGCATACCTAGGCAAGAAGAACTGGTTTTCTTCAATCCTATGTGTTGCTACAAGCTTATACTTTTTCAAGGGACGATTTTGTTACACTGGGACAACAAAGGAAATCCCATATGTTCTTCCTAGCACCCTTCAGCTATTTTATTTTCTAACTACTAAGTCTATGGTGAAGTATCCCAACTCTGTGTGTTTGTATGTGTGTGGGGGTCTGTGAGTTAGTGTGTGAATATGTGTGAGTGTGTGTGTATTAGTGTAAGTATTAATGTGAGTGTATGAGTGTTAGTGTGTGGAGTGTGTGAGTTAGTGTGTGTGACTGTGTGAGTGTGTATGTATGAGTGTGTGTGTCTGTATGTGTGTGAGGGTATGAGTGCTAGTGTGTGGATTAGTGTATGACTATGTGAGTGTACGAGTATGTGCATGTGTGTATGAGTGTGCATCTGCATGTATGAGTGTGTGTATGTGTGAGTGTGTAAGTATTTGGAGTTGTGGAGTGGTGTGCGTTGAGCGAGTGTGCTTGAGTTCGTATGTGTGAGTGCATGTTAGTGTGAATGCATGTCTCTGTGTGTAAGTTAGTATGTTTGAGTGTATGTGAGTGTGACTGTATATCTCTGTGTGTTTGTAATTTGTGTGTGTATATCATCTCTGAGTGTGATCTGTGTGTGTGTGTGTGTGTGTGTGTGTGTAAAATTTGACCTCAATAACAAAATAGTAGTTACATTTTTCTGCATCTAAGTCTTTCTCCTTTTTTCTACTTCAACAAACCTAAAACTTCATACACTGTAACTCTCTGTGTAACCACAAAACCCACAGAGCAATGACTGGTGGCAAAGGAACCCAGTTGAAAATAGCAATAGGGCAAAACCTAAGTCTCCTATCCTTTTTAATTAAGTTGGACAAACGGGCTAATGGACGGATGGGGCGCTGGGCTCTGACTGCTCCAGAAAGCCACCATTAGCAAACGAACATCTGCTGGCCTCCCTCTGCAGCCCCTGCCAGCTGCAGCCCGGCGCAGTCAATTACCCTGCTAATTCTATTGGCTCATTGCTGCAATTCTCTAATGCAGGGTATGGATCTGTGCTGGGGACCCTGCACCAAGTTCCTAAGGTGCAAACCGGTTAAGTCCTATATTTTTAACACCACACAAACTTGTGTCGTGGAGTGCTGTTGCTACAGTTACCCAGTAACAAGGATTGGGAAGGAAAAAGCTAAAATCGCAAATGATGGGTGTATGAGCTCCCTGAGTGAATTTCCTCTAGAGGTTAACCATAGGAACCATGTAAGAAAAGGGCCACCTCTGTGGGCGTGGGTAGAAAGCAGGGTGAATTGACCTGTTTCAAAGGAGATAGGAAAGAATTAACAGACACAGTGAGGCAATAGTCTATATTTAAGTGGCTTTTTTTTTTTTTTGTGGATAATCTCCAAAAAATAAATAAAACCAATAAAGACTCTGTCCGACATATCTGGCTTTCCAAGGGCACAAAGGCGTTCACGTCATGAACTCTGATTCCAAGACTTCCCGTGTCCGTGGTGAGGTTCAGGTGGGGGAACTCCCTTAGGCGTGAGTGGACTCCAGGCTTCACAGAGATCACGGTCAGCGCCCTGCGTGTGTCACAGTTCAGTCATGGCGCCCCGCGTCCCTCAGCCCAGAGCTTGAATTCAGTGAAGTGCACGGCACCAGAGGCTTATTTGAGAACAGCAAAGCAGACATTTGAGGGTAGGATTCAGCCAGTACTAACCCACTGGTGTCCTCCAAGAGTTCCCAAGAACCCACTTCTCTGGCTGAATGAGAAGTGAGCTCATAGGATATTAACCCACTCATGTCAGGCCAGAAAGCAACAATACCACCAGGCATTCAGGGGTTATCAGCTTCTTTATAAAGTATAGGTGTTTGGCATAAACTCCTCACCCACTTTACCTCCCAATATATCAACCACTGGATTTCACATAATTATCCTCTGGGTCTTCTGGGTATTTCAAATTCTTCTGTTCCTGGTAAAACAGGGTGGGGAATTTATAGAAACAAGATTTAGGAGATCTTTCAAGGAAGAAACAGATGTTAATTCAAAGTGGATGTTCCAGCAGGATGTTCTTCTGTACATGGGCAGCTAGCTAGTGCTAAGTGTGGCTTTCCTGGAGGGTGACCAGAAGCCCAAAAAGCTTAAGATCAATGGTGACTTTTTGAAGGCTCCTGAGACCCGTAGGCTCCTTACTTTCTGAGTTCTGAACCATGGCTTTGACATTGTTAGGGGGAACGACCCTTCCATCTGGTGGGGGCAAACCCTGTGTGAAGCTCAGAGAGATTAAAGCGAAAGTCACTCAAGGGCTCAGTGCCACAGAGGTATTTGAACTGAGAGGGAATCTGTGCGTGTCCATTGGAATTTGGGAACTATCCTAAATTGGCTATATCGTGATATATACTATAATAGACGAACCCCATAAAATTGTTAAGGCTCAACCTACTTTGCCTTATTAAATATCAGCTTCATATGCGGTAGCCAACGTCATTTGGCCCATAGCATCTGCTTGGCCCACATTTTGTATCAATACTACAAAGTTATCCGAAGAGGAATACAAGTAAATGAATTTAAAGACTTTTCTCAATTCTACTCATTTTTTGGTTGTGAAAACAAGCAAAACAGGGGACCTTAGTAATCCATTCTGGCAATTCAAATGTTACTTGACATTTTAATCATTTTGTAATTAATCTCTGTATTTGTATCAGTTTTATTGTGTGTCTACCAGCTGCAGCTACAGTGCTTTGCTCTGGCTGGCTGCTGCTCATCTCCAACACATTTCCCATTATCGTTCGTACATTACTGCTTAGTTCTGTCTGTTCTCAGCTCAGCAATATTGGAGTCATTATTGTTCTTTATAGTTTACAAATGTTAGCATAACTTTAAAATTACAAACTGCATAAATTTAATTATATTCTCTGGGACCTAGAAAATATTCTCCAGGGTGCCAAGAATTCACCAAAATTATATGCCTAAGCTACCCTTGAATAAACATTTTATTAGTAAGCTCTTCTTAAATACATACACATGTACAGATGGATGTTGAAACCTGTTAATATTTCTTATCTATGTTTCAAATGAACAGCTAATTAGCATGTGGCTTTATAAACCTCCTCCCCAATAACTTCACATTGACCTTTGCCTATTATTACGATCAGATAGTCTTTGTATAGAAGGAATGCCTCTCTTCCCAGGCCTTCCAGCCCCCTGTTTGGGTGGAGACCATTTCTTGAATCAAACCATGCGCTTTGCACATGCTAGACAAATGCTCTTTTTCTGAGTCACATCTCAGCCCCTCGGTCCTCTTCTATAAACTTTTGCCTCGTGATGTTTTGCTTTTGCTTTTGAGACAATGTTGCCAGGATTCGCTTCAGCCATCCTCCTGCCTCAGCCTGCCAAGTAACTAGAGCTACAGGTATATGTCACATTGCTCAGCTACCTGTGGTGTGCTGTTTCTTTTCAAAGATACTCATTTTCAAATTGTAGTCATAGAAAAAAATCGATAGAATGAATTTGTTTTCCACTTGCCCAGCTCACGGAGGAAGAATGCTTTGTTTTGAGTTAATACTTTGCATTTATTGTTGCCTGACAATTTTTACTTGGGAGAAAACACGCACAGCTCCTCTCCTTTGACACACACATTCCACGAGCACTCCCCATGACTCTGTTGTTCCTTTAAACAGTGAGGGTCTCAGATAAGGGCCATGTTGGCCTCAAACTCACTAAGTACCCCTGAGTAACCTGGCCTTGAACCCCTGGCCTTTCTACTTCGGACTTAATTCTCAGAATTACTGGTGTGAGCTGTCACCCACAGTTGTAGTTGTGTCACATTTATTTCTGTTTGTTTATGTTTTTTCAAAACAGGGTTTGTCTGTGTAGCCCTGGCTGTCCTGGAACTCTCTCTGTAGATCAGGTTGGCCTCGAACTCACATAGCTCTGCCTGCTTCTGCCTCCCCAGTGCTGGAATTAAAATCATGTACCACAACCACCTGGCTTGTTTTTGTTTTTAATTTCTAACAATCCCCTAGGTGTGTTTGTGTGGATTTAGGGCACTGACTAAATCTCCCATGCAACAGTTTTCTAGTTTGAGGCTCTTTGCACATCTTCAGCCTTTGAACCCGCTCACCAGTGCAAGTCCTCTGCCATGACTTGCTTCAGAATAATAGCAGGACAGAGCAGACGCTCACTTAAGCACTAAGACTTTGGTACTAAACTTGTTCGGACAAACTCCAACACGCTCCCACGCTAGGAAGACCTGAACTGGGGTTGTGCCAGCCGCCATGCCAGGAAGGCTCGCTTTGGCGGCCATCAAGTTTCCAGAGGCGGGATGAAGTGAAGATGCTTGCGGACGGGCTTCACCGAGGTCATGGAAACGTAAACATACGAAAAGATGCTTGCTGTAGAGACACCTCTTTTTTTTTTTTTTTTTAATTTTAAACAGATTTCTCAGATGATGGCAAGGTAGCCAGAGAACCCAAAGCTGCCACCTCTGGGGCAACGAATTCAACATCCTGTTTTTGTCACCATCCTCTGGGGGGCCTCCACGGTCATTCTCGAGTGCGTTCCTGCACGCTTATTGCAGGAAGCCAGGGCCATTTCCTCATTTTGTGCAGCTATTTTTATTAGGCTGGGGGACAATGTGCGTGCAGGTACGTGAAGAGTTAATACTCAGCTGCACTGCTGATGCATCCTTATTCACAATATGTTTCCTTTGAAGCAGGGGCACAGTGCTTCAAAAGACGGTAGCTGTAATTCTATGCAGATTTCTCCTGATTAATGAATGGGGAATTTCAGTTCAAGTTTTAAATGACTTAGAACAATGTAAGAGATGGATATAATCCTTAAATTATTTTTTTTATTAAAAGGCATTTCAAAATTGAAAATCTCAGTTATTGTCTACATATCTGATTTATGGTCAGATGTGTTTGGTTTTTTTTTTGTTTTGTTTTGTTTTGTTTTTTGTTTTAGCCACAAATCTGCTGTGCTTGAAAAAAAAAAAGAGTGTGGTCTCCTTGTGAAGCCAAATGAAATAAAATATAAAGTTTTTGATACATTAAGTCACAAACATAAATATGTACTTTATGGCTAGCTGTTATTTCCGAATATGTACATTTTAAAATAGAAACATTTACCCCCAGATGCTGATTGGCAGTTTCCCAGGTCCAAAAGCCCAATTGCATTTAAGATGCAAAAGATTAAAATGCCTAAGTAGATAAAGCTAATAGTTCATCTTCCTAAATGCTTTTATATGTTTGAAGTCTTACTGTTCCACCCTGTAGATTCAAGAGGCTGGGGCTACTTTGATGTGGATTTGCGTTTTACGCACATGCTGTTCCTGGAACTGACTGCCTCTCAAATGCTCATGAGAGACAGGAGCTGCAGGAGACATAAACGGAGGCCGTGTGGCCCCATCCACCTCACCCCGAGTGTGCTGCTTCCTGAGGAAGGTGGCCTATTTTTCCATAATCCTATCACAAGTATCTACCCTTCATTTTGGCTAAAAGACCATTTCAACTGCAAATATTCCATCTCCTAATGACTTTACTCTTCCCCTGCATAAAAATTGGTCAAGGAGAACACGAAGATTGCATTGACTGGAAAATACAATTCCCCAGGGACACCTTATTTGCTAGTCCAGGCAGCCTCTCTCTCTCTCTATCTCTCTCTCTCTCTCTCTCTCTCTCTCTCTCTCTCTCTCTCTCTCAATCCTCTGTAGGTAGAGCTGAATTTGTAAATGCCTCCAGTCCTTTAGGACGCACAGGCAATTGGCAGTTCAAAAGTTCATATGATGCCATATGTCCTAATAATTTTTATCTACATCTAAAACAATACGGGACTGTCAAATAAAATCCTGCATGCAAACAAATGATGGAATGCAGGGGAACCCTCTGCCCTAGCCCTGTCGTCTTTGTCCGACAAGCTAATGCAATAAGGCCAATAATAAAAGGTTGTGTACCAGGCCTAAAGCCTGTGACAGATAAAAAAGAAATGTTGGAAACCAATGAAGCTTTTGCACAATTAGATTTTTTGAGGCTGTGCTGTAAGGATTGCCCAGAGCCTGTTCAGCCCTGATTGATGGCAAAATCATAACTACATCATATTAGCTGTAGAGTTCACTGACAGGTTACTACAGATTAATATTGCCACTGCTGTTCACTTACCATCAAACCAAGGGAAATATGAATTGAGCCTTCCTTCTAACAAACCGTGCATATTAAAAGCTAAGGTGTTCTATGGAACAATCTCCCCCTGTCACTGAGGGAAGGCACAAACAATGTCTATTTGAGCTATATGCAGATACTTTGTAGAATACTAATTAGTTGCCCACCAGGAGAGCCCTCGCACACCAGGCTGGCTAACGACCCTTCTTTCCAGCTTGTTCCTTCCCAGCCCTTGGCTACAGGGTTGAAAACGACACCCTAAAACACACGGAGCAGCAATCTTGGTGATTTAAATGCTGGCTGCCAGGCAAATTGCAGTGACATCAATTTGGCCAGTGTGTTTTGCATCGAGTGAATTTGAAACAGGGGACCCTATGGAGTCAGGTTTTGTTTGCTCTGGACACTGGAGAGTTTGTAGGAGCTCCTTACAGAAGGAGCATGCTTTCTTCTATAAGTATGTTGAGAGTGCATGTACTAAGCATGGTGCTCTCTGGATTCCAGCGTGCTGATGATGGCGTCCTGAGATGAAAATGTTTCCTCTTTTTGTCATCTAAAGCCTTGGTTAAAAAGTCAACTGTGAAACAGGTCAAGGACTCACTCTATAGAGTATGAAATGGAAGGTTGTTCCTGATTAAAGGCTGCTGGGGCTGAGGCAGCTGAAGGGAGGGGTCTTTTCTCCTCTTGTTTCAACCTGGAATGAGCAGAAGACCTGAAGGCACCAACACTTTGATCCAAGTGCTTGTCTTCTTGTGAGAGGGAATGTAGCTGCCCAAGTGACGAGGAGGTTGGCTAGGTGCTCTCCAAGGTCCACTGTAGTCTGCTTGGTATTGTTGTTATTGTTTGGGTGTTTTGTCTGTTTGTAGACTCTACTGTCTTATATCCAACCCCAATTCTGTGTCAATGGCTCCTGGATTGGGGCATTGACACATCCCTGAAGACCTTATGAAGGACGCTGATTTTGGGGCTCTTCTTCATGTGTCACAGACACACACTCAAGTTTAAGAACCACCAATATAAAGGAAGATAGTGGCTCGATTCAAGTCACCTTGTCATTGTATCAGAGACAGTATGCAGCAATCTAGAATCAGCTGGAGCCTGTCCTTTTATTATTTTAAAGGAGAATTGATCATCTACTGTTTAAATTCATCTATTTACTTAAAAATAAAATAATGGGCCCAGTAACTGCAAACTCTAAGTGTTCTACCACCCTTAACTTGCAGATGACAGACTGTAAGAAGGTATTTGAAATCTTTAAAACTCACTCTTAACAAAGAAAAAAAAATCCATCTGACCCCAGATCTAGATTTATATTAGAATGTTCAAAGAACTCCTTCAAGGAGATCAGAAAATGCCAGGTGATGAGCTGGCATCTGCCCAGAGCTCAAAGTCACAAGTATGAGAACAGTATAGACTTTAGCCTCATCAGAATGACAATGGTTTAGAAGCCTGGGCTATGTCATCATTACAGGAAGAGGAAATGATAATTCAGAAATAATTGAACAGTCTTAATGAAATGGAGGACAAACATGCCACAAGATGAAGGTGACAAAGGGATCCTTCTGTAGGGTGGCAGGGAAATCAAGGCTCCGAAATATTATTAATGATGTGCCCTCCCACTTCCCAAAATCCTTTGGGAAAAATGAATGATATTGTCTGCATACTTCTACAATTCCATTTCTGAACACAGGCTCCAGAGAAAACTTTAAAGGAACCAGGAGCAAAAAAAAACCAATATCATTCTTAGCATTATTTTGTGATAATGGGTAATTGAAATCAGTCATCTGTACCTTCTACTAGAAGAATAGATAAATACGGAACAGTTGTTTTCTATGGAGTGCCATACAGCAGGTGGAGGAAATATTATGTATTTTGCTCATATGGGCTAATTCTAAAAGAAAAATTATGATAAAATCAAGAGAGAATGAAATTTAAAGCAAAATTCCATTCACTCAAATTTCAAAATTATTTAATATTGTTAAGTATAAAACAATAGACATTGTACAAATATATCAAATATTTATTCATATATCATATATATACACATATCTCATATGATACATATATGACGAGGAAGTGCCTGTGCAAGGAGGAGAGGAGTCTGGGTGAGGGCCTGACCTGAGAAAGGAAAGCAACAAAGCAGGACAAAGGTCGACATGTGTGGAACTGCGTGATGATGGTAGGCTGCAAAAAAGGAGGGTGTGGGATTGTTATCGGCATTTAATTTTCTCTCTTGGAAAATACTGTAAAGGTATCTTAAAGACTCAAGTATGATTGTTAGAACTCGTTGAACAAGTTCATCAAGAAGATAGAAGCTTTGGCTCTGGAGATCCTTTTTCCAAACTGTGTCCTGGCAGACAGTGGAGCCTCTTGCACAAGTAACATTGACGTTGTTAGCAGCTCGTGGTGTTGGGGATTGACACTGAGCCCCGCATGCTGGGAAAACACTGCACGGACCCCCACCTCCAGCTTGCTCTCCAAGGGCCATTCAGTTTTCATAGCAAGGATTGTAGAAAATAGTATTTGTTAAGTAAATTCTTAAAACTTGTTTCCCCCAAGCCCCAGTGGCTCCTTATTTCCTGTAAGATTAAATCCAGGCTCCTGACTTGGCAGGAAAGACCTTCTGCCCTTTGATGGTGGCACCTTCTCCATTTGTTTGTTTGTTTGTTTGTTTGTTTAACATTGATTCTTTGCTGTCCTTAATCAGTGCTTCTGTCTGCCATTTCTCATACCACGCATCCTGCCCTGCATGGGCATCCATTCCTCTTCCTGTCTAAGTCATATTCACCTCCAAGGAATAGTTTGAGGCACATCTTTGGAACCTTCCTTTATGGCTTGGACCCGAGGGACCTTGACCCGATTTTATCCTATGCCAGCTGTTAAATAGCTGCTTGGATGTATCATTCTTTTCGCATATGTGCTTTCTCTGCAAGGATGAGGTTTTATAGTCTTAACTTTTTCATAACTAGGACCAAGCTTTCTAGAAAAGGTTGCTAAGTGTTATTTACTTCCTGCATGGATGTCTGAAGGAGAATACAAGAATCCATGGGATACAGTGCCTGAATTTAAAAGAACCTATGGTCTAATGGGGAAGATATGCTGAAGCTAAGAAAGACTAAAGACATGGAGGATGCCGGAAAAATGAGTCTAAACAACCTGGCCATTTCTCAGAATGGACCTTGGCTTTTGGGCCTGGAATTAAATTAGGGCTCTGGAGGGACACCATTAGAGTTTTAGCTGCTGTTGGTGATTAAAGGGTCATGAAATAATTTTCTGGCTAATACATACAGATACAGATACAAATACAGATACAGACACAGATGATACACACATATAAAAAATGATATATAATATGAATGAATACATATATGCACATACATAAATATATATACATATATTCAGTTCTAGCCTGACAAAGGGAAGTGTTAAGTGCTAACTGAAAGTGGAGTGCTGTCCTTTGCTGATTGCCATGCAGGCGAAGGTGTTGTGAGCTCAGGCAGTGATCAAGCTGCTTTGATCACTATAGCAGAAGACAGTATGGAAATAATGGCTCCACCCTTAGGGTGAGCACCCAACTGCTTTCTGGGGGGGGGGAGTCTCTGGGTGTGTCTAATTTTCTTTATTATTTCATTGCAATGAGTCAATGATTCTCAGAACTGTTATAAAACTCCTTTGTTTGCTTTCTGGTGGGCAATTTAGTTGGTTCCTTCATTTATTCTAGTCCTCAATCATATACTTCTCAAGCATCTAGCAGATGTTCTTAGTTTATAGCATGGGCTCCCACAGCAACAAGATGAAACTTATAGATGCTTTTCAGAAAAACATACAGTTCAGTCAATAAAATGCACAAAATTAATCACAAATTACAAATCAATTAAGTTGGAGTACAGTTTACCTCAGACCTAGTGGCTAGAACGTACAACGGTGCTGCAGCCTGGAACAAAAGGCTCCAAGTCTCGTGGAGCAAAAGGCAATCCGAGGTGCTGGTGTGGAAGGGGTGCGGGTGGGGTCTCTGCTAGCCACAGGAGGGGACAGTTCATTTTGGGATGGCTTTGGAGGTGAGAGAATGCTTCCTGGTATCCTAGAAGAGAAGGGAAGGAGGGAATGGAAGAGATATTTAGTAAGGAAAAAAATAAGTAAAAAGAGAGGTAGAGATTGGAGAACAGTAGTCAAGGAACAGTCCAGAACACAGAGGTTGAAGAGACAGATTGTTGTGGGGGACTGGGCTTATAACAAAGCATTCCTCTACATCTGACGCTGTTTTAGGTGATTTTTTTCCTACACAGACAGCATTGACCACTAAGGACGTGTGGCAGGGCTGCAGTGATTCATTGCAGTTTCTCCAATTTGACTCTGCAAGAGTCAGCATGGTGCTGCTCAGGGTAATGGTGGAACACGGGCAGTTGAGCCCTTGGTGCTGCTAGCTCCTAGACAGTATGCTGAAGTCCCATTTGTGTGGTCTTGCAGTCACATGTGAGGACATGCCAGTCCCTAAACCAGCATCTCCTACAGCTTGCATCCCCCTCTACCTGCATATTCTGGGCTTTGAGACGGTGGTTCAGTACTTTCATCCTCGTTAGAAAAGTCAAGTTTTAGCTGCACACATGAAAGCAAGAGCTGTCGGAGAGGATAGTGATTTGGGGTTGAGGGCTCATCCAAGTGGAGGTTGAGGGTGGCCCCTTGTTTCCGGACCCATCACACAGACTCAGGGCTTTCATCTGACTTCATCATGCTCCATAGAGTCACCCAAGTGCCTGCTGCTTCTGGCCCTGGCTTCCCATACAGGTATAAGAACCCCATTTTAGCTTTCTAGGGTTTTCTTGATTTCTATCAAAAATGCCTGTGAACAATCTCCAGCATTCACAAAAATGCACCATCTCTCTAGATACACATCTATCTCTCTGGGCTCATGGGATGAGATAAACAGGATTGTCACATGGGAGCAGAGGACCCAAGAAAAAGAAACTTCTGGCTAGAATGGGGAAGGTCAGAATAACCAGGGCTCCTACTGAGGCCCGTACGCAGCTGCATTGCTCAGGGTGAACTTGATCACATCAACCATGGTCCTGCTATGGATGCTGCTGGTCTAACTTCCCTGGACCCGGTGTCTTTATCTTTAAGATGGATGCCATGCAATATACTCACCCGAAGTCCTGCTAAGCATAAAATCTATGATTTTGAGTGTGACCAGGATCTTTCCCTGTACTGGCCTAATTTTCTCACTAAAAATATAAAATGTAGCCCCTCGTTTCTAAGAGAGATTGACAGATAGCTGAAATTTTAAAATTGATCTGTTTTTTGTCATGTGAACACTTTTTTATGGCTACCCTATGATTCATGAGCCAATTTGCTGCACAAATCTCAGCTGATGTGAGTGAATTATTCACATTTCAGAGTGGGAGCATAGTAGCCTTTCATTTCCCAAGTCAGTTAAAACATCTTAGATTTAATGTTCTGCATTAAAAATAAGAAATTTGCGAATACAAAGACTTTATCTATTTTGCAGTGTGATTGAGAACTTTGCACAGCGGACAAAGTGTTTGTGAGAAATTAACTGGTTTGGGTAAAATTTGTAAAACCTGCCAATCTCTGTTCCTGGAGCTAAGTCATGTCATTCTGAACCATAGGAAAATCCTGATGTCTGTAGCCTCCTGGTTTGGTTTAATCGGAGGCTCTGGTCATCAGTTAACTTCATTGTGTTTGACTCATTTTTCCTAAAATGAGAGATAACCCATCCGACAGCCAGATAAAAAAGAATAAAGTTTGCAAAGCACTTACAATATCTACAGGCTGATTTTCAGAGACAAAGATAATAATCCCCTTGGACCATTCTTTGGTGACATGGAGGATTGGCCTGGTGACATAATTAATAGGCCCCTTTCTTTGTTCATAGTGTGTGCTCACAGGATCTGATTGTGGTTCCCTGGAACTGTGCTAATTTTTGGTATTGTCAAGTCATGATGTAAATTTTGAACAAAAAAAAAATCAAGAAAGGCCAGAATCTCCTGGAGAGACATGCGTAAAACGAAGAAAAGACGTGGAGGATCCCTTGAAAACAAAACCACACGTTCCAATTCCGTCCAAGAATCTTTGCAGATGGGTTTTGGAAGAGAACGAGGCGGATTTCCAAGATGTCACCAGGGCAATGTATAGACTTTAATTACACAAGAAGAAATCTTACAGAGAAAGCCAGGCACATGAGTAAGGATTTAAAAGTATGAAACTCATTGAGTAAAAATTGCAAAATGGCCGTAAGTTTTAAATTAGATTCTGACAGGGGAATTTGCCTTTGCTGGAAGCAAGAAATTCAACTGTCTTACAGTGGAATCTTTTGCCTCCAAACAGCACAGTAGGCCACACGTGTCTTAGAAGTCTCTTTTAAAGAACTACAACCCCTACTTGTCCGCAGAGTCAATAAAACATTGACTTGGAGGTTATAATTCATGTTGTGCAGAACTTATTTCTTTTATTGCTGTTTATTTAAAAATGTGTCCTAACATTAAATTTTCATGAATATTTTTGGGTGTACTTAAATTTAATTGTAGTGCAAGGGGACTTCCATTTTGAGAGTTTGGTTTTTGTTTATTTGGTTTTTTTTAAAATGCATTGGTCTTTAAACTGAAAGGTTTGATGGAATATTAAATTTGATGAATCATAGCAAGTATCTGTGTTTGTTAGCTTTTATAGAGCACATTAAAGCGTTCATTAATAAAGTCACAGTGCATTGCCTTGAGCAGGCCCTCAAAGGTTAACGACTTGATGCGGGATGGTATTCTCCAGCTCTACGGTTTGAGGGTGGCTTGTGGCAAACTTGGCCCTTTTAAAAAACGGAGTGCAAAAGAAATGTCTTGTTTCCTATCTCAAAGTCCAGAAATGTCTTTGTCCCTTCCTGCTTCTACTTTGTCTTCGCCAGATAGGGAATTCTCTAACACTGAGATGCATGTGTGCCAGCATTAGCTTGTTAGCCACAGGAGGATCCTGGAGAGCCAGTGGGGTCACTAAGTCAGTCAGCTTCGGCTATTAGGAGTCCCCCATCTGGGGAACAAAAATGGTGACTTAAGAAGTATTGTTAATCTTTGACTTTTCTTTCCTTAGAGGATCTGTTTTGGAAGACAAAATGAAGAAATATTTTGACATTTAAATGGAAATTATATCCTAACATCATCTATGACTCTAAGTGGTGCATATGAAGAGCATGTATTACATTCAACTGTTTACCTCAGAGAAACTATTTTCCTTCTTAACTTATCATGTGTGGGATGTGCATGTGTACACATGTGAGAACACCTGTGCAGGCAAATGTGGAGGCCAGAGATTGATGGTGGGATGTCTTCTTCAATCACTTATCTCCGTTACTCTCTTGAGACAGGGTCTCTCACTCAAACTTGTCTCTTCAGCTACAATGTCTGGCCAGAGAGCTTCCCCTGGGATTATCCTTCCTACACCCCAGCACTGGGACTATAGGTGTGCACCCCGTGGCTAGCTTTTTGCATGGATGCTGGAGATCTGAACTCTGGACTTCATGCTTCCTCATCAAGGCCTTTACTGAGAGAGAGCCATCTCCCCAGTCCTACCACGGAGAATTTCTATGCCAAAGTCTTATTGTATTTATCTGAAACAACACAAAAGTAACCCAGACTGGACTGTGAAGATGGGTACAACAACTGCTAAACGGATTGGTTCCTGGATAGCAGTGACAGGCTCCGTGGATGCCTCACAACAATTCATGAAGTCCTTATGCCTTTCAGAAGAAACTCTTTCTTGATCAAGTCAAGTATGAAAATAATTTTTTCCTCCAAGAGACCTGCTTGGTGCCTTAATTCTCTTGGAAATTGTTAGTAAAATAAGTGACCGATATTGGTTTTACATGAGAGACAAACTAAGACATTTCCATGAGGTTGCTGAGCTGAGCTGCCGCAGTGCAGTTTAACCGTTTTCTGAGCCAGTGGAAGCTGCCCTGCTGGGTGGGGGCAGTTCCTGAGTTACTCAATGTAGAGAGAAAAAATAAAAGCTTATGTAAAAGAGGCCGCCAAGGGTTATATGACTGCAATTGTTTCCAGGCTGAAACGACTCCGTACCTGTTTATTATTGTCTGTATCTTGTTATATTGTACTTTCAGAATCAATAAAAGCCAACCTCCCTCTGCGCCCTCACTACTAAGGAAGTGGGAGTGACAAAACATGGAGGGGTTAGAACTAATGACGGCAGGTGAAGGTAAACCTGCTTTATTTACTAACCTATTTCTTGGGGAAAGGTCTGTCACTGTAAAATACATGGGGGAAAGGTGCTTTTTCTTTTAAAAAAATGTAATGTATAGGTATATGTTTTTGTTCAGAAGGGAAAAAATAACAGACACGTGTAACAAACATACTTTTGCTGAAGGACTGTTTTCCAGAAGATTCCTTATTCTGTCTTTCTGCCTTTTCAAGACTTCTGGAGGTTCCAGATACACACTGTGGTCATGTGAGGTTTAACTAATCCTTCTTGCTAGTAATTTTAATAGCTAACCAAAGGATAATGTTTTAGAACCAGCTGCGCCCTACCTGGCCTCTGAGTATTCCAAATGAAGCACATGTATCTGAAGACACAAGGCTGATATCCTCAAATGAGAGAACATTCAGCCTTGGTCTTTCTGGGTCTGAGTTTCCTTGTTTAGGACGACTGTGTGGGGGGCTGGGGTTGAAGGAAGGGGAGACAGAGTGCAAGGATATGGTGGCTTAAAGGGCAATGGTGGACCAGCAAGGGTTAAAATGGGATGCAGGATGGGGGATGGGGGACAAGGTATAAGAAGGAGAAATAGCACTAAAGATCTTTCGAGAAAGTCATTTGGAAATCTACCTACCTATATACATATATATACATATTTTGTGTGTGTGTGTGTGTGTGTATATATATATATATATATTCTGTATATGTCTTAGTCAGGGTTTCTATTCCTGCACAAACATCATGACCAAGAAGCAAGTTGGGGAGGAAAGGGTTTATTCAGCTTACACTTCCACACAGCTGTTCATTACCAAAGGAAGTCAGGACTAGAACTCAAGCAGGTCAGGAAGCAGGAGCTGATGCAGAGGCCGTGGAGGGATGTTCCTTACTGGCTTGCTTCCCCTGGCTTGCTCAGCCTGCTCTCTTATAGAACCCAAGAATACCAGCCCAGATGACACCACCCACAAAGGGCCAACTTGATCACTAATTGAGAAAATGCCCCACAGCTGGATCTCATGGAGGCACTTCCCCAACTGAAGCTCCTTTTCCTATGATAACTCCAGCCTGTGTCAAGTTGACACACAAAACTAGCCAGTACAGTATATATATTCATATATTCATATACATACAAAAAGTTAGAATGGAGTTACTCTATAACAGGATAACAATGCCCTACTCTACATCTCAGCCCAACAAATAAAAAGCCCAGTGCCAGGAATGAAGTACCTCTTTTGGAGTTGTTGGCCAATGAGATCCCACAGACCCTTCAGCATCACAGGCTATCACCAGCGCTATCAGTTACCGTCTAAAAGTTTACAGTAAGTCTGTACTGCTAAAGGCCACACATACATGAGTCATAGTACATGGAGATATCAAACTGGTACTGACCTGCAAGCTTCACATCTCCTGGCTAGATTTCCTGGTGCTGGAAGGTGCTATGTATGTTACCTATGGGGGAAAAGTAATTATCACGGACCCAGCTGTGAATCCAACAAGCCATAATAAATATTGACCTGATAAGACATGCCCTCAGATGCAAGAGAGGTACAAAGTAGGAGTAACCAACCACACTCTGATTGGATAAGTCCAACTCTATAAGATGAAACCCATTCCTAGCATCATTGTTGGGCCAAGACTACATGGCTACACAGATTATAGACCCAACCACTGCTATTGTTTTAAGTGGATATATTAAACTAACTCTTGACTCTCCATTATACCCATAGATAAATGCATCTCTTAAACCGCATCAAAGTTACTTCTACTTGCACTAGGTAGTAATTAACAGAGACTCACTTCCAGTAAAGGTGCAACAAAAAGAGACTGCAGATACCAGCCTTAAACGGGATGCTTATATGGTATCCCACCCTCCAAAGGTCAGGACCCATTGTGGAAGAGGGACAGAGAGAGTATAAGAACAAGAGACAGTGAATGACTATAGGAAAACAGTGTCTTCTGGGCGTAGCAGGGCAGTACAGTGAACTCGCATAGACTGTGATAGTATGCCTAAGAGCCATGGGTCATGCAAGCTTGGTACAGACCAAATCCTGACATGGAGAGGGGAGGCGGGCGTGGAGTCTTAACTGTATCTGAGAGACAATAGCAAAAGGTAGCTGCTGGGACAAAATTAGTTTTCAAGAGTGGAGCCCCCAGTAAATCAATCATGCTCTACTGCAAAGCCACACATCTAAGAGTACGTGCAGCATGATTGGACTTGATGGGTTAAAAAAAAACCCACAGAGTTAGATGGGGAGGGGAGGGGAGGAGAGGGGAGGGGAGGGGAGGGGACAGGAGGGAAGGGGATGGGGATAGACCTGGGAGGAGTTGGAAGGGGGGGAGAGAATATGATAAAAATATATTGTAAAACATTCTCAATAAGCTAATTAAAAAAGAAAAACCCTAGCAGTGCATTCATTTGTGTTCCTTCCTCTCTCTACTGCCTCGTTCATTCCTGTCTAGTTGTAGCGTAAGTGTGGTAGATGCTATTATCCTACTGTCTACTGTTTATTGTTGGGTCCAGAGATAACTCTTATCAGTTTTAAGGTTTAGAGCTGGTAAATATTTAACTATATGCCCTGAAGGGTGGAAGTGGAAGTGTTTGCCAGAGTCCACGTAAATATATCCCTACAGTGGCTACTCCGAAGCCCCAGATCTATGCTGAGGGAGGAGGAGAGATGCATGTGTCTGGGTCCTGCCAGCTAGCCGTGTGAGCATCACAGATCCTGCCCATATTAAGAGATTATAATTCTATGATCATTAAACTGATTGGAAAGGAAGAACACTGTTGACTTTTTTGAAATTTATTTGACCTAAATGCTATGAAAATAATTGTCTCCAGGACCAGACATATTGCTCACAAGTAGACATCAATATGTCTAGGCTGTATCCAGACACTTGCGAAAAATCAGTTGTGGTGCCACATCTTTTTCTTAAAGCTCTTGGTTAGGAATCACCTTTGCAGGCCGAATGGGCACCGTGAGAGATTGCGCAGTGTGTAATGGTACTTACCGCCCAATCCGAGGACCTGAGTTCAGTCCCCAAAACCTACATCTTAGAAGGAAAGAAAAGACTCCTAAAAGCTGTCTATGATATCCATTTCCCCAGCATACTTGTGTATACACACACACACACACACACACACACACACCACACAAACTCACACATACACTAAAGTAAAAAAATAAAATTAAATTAACTTTAATTTTCTATTGTCCTAGAAACAATCTCTGCACAAGCATAAATATAATGGTGAATAATTATTATCATCCTCCTTCTTTGGGCTTTGATTCATGAGTAAAATTTGTGTATAACTAAAGTTTAAAATGTGATGTTTTGACATATGGATTGTGAAGCAATCACTACTATCTGACTAGTTACCATACCTAGAGCCATATGTGTGTGTGTGTGTGTGTGTGTTGAAAATATTCACTCAGCAAATTTCATGTGTCTATCAAATTATACTCAGCATGCATGGCTAAAATACCAGCTCTCTAGTATTATCTGTTCACAGCTGAAGGTCTGTATTCTTTGGTCAGTAACTCCCCTGCTCTTAGCCTCCAAGTTCTTAGCCCTTCATAACCATTGTCTTAGTGCTCTGAATTTGAGGGATTTTTTTTTTATACATTCCACATATAACTGAAGTCACGTGTTAGGTTAACCCTTCTGTGTCTGCCTTGGTTAATTTAACATAATATCGGTTATGCTCATTCTTGTTGTCAATGACAGCCTAGCCTTCCTTTTTAATGCTAAGTATGGACACTGGTAAATTATGATAGTCTACCTCTATAATTAAAATTAAAAAGTATATGGTCTGATTGGCATTAAAGTTTCCATAGAACAAGGTCACTTTAAGGACTCACTCATGCGGTTAATAAAAACTACGGGCAGTGAAATCTCTAGAGCTTTTATAAAGAAAAACCGGAGAGCTGCCCCTGCCTCTGTGGTGCGCTCCACACAGCTAGGCGCCCAGCCGGGCTTATCCTCCGCAGCTGTTTAGGGAGAATGCCTGCGAGGCGAGCAGCCCGCTTAGAACAGAATGGATTTATAAGTTGCAGGAAGCCAAATGTGCGGTCACGTGAACCAAGGAGCAGAACCTGTTAAGTATCATGTTGCTCTTTCTCTTTCTTCTCATCTTAGGTCACATCTCAAATATGAACGCCACCCGGGGCCCCTCAGGTGATCCCCGTCCCCTTCCTGGAATGCAGCTGTGCAGGGACTTGACCTTGAAGGGACAGATGGCATCATCGCGAGGGATTGGTTCAGCCTGGCGCTGGCAGGGCAGGGCTCAGTTTGTGATATTTCTGTCTACTGATAGCAAAAGGCGTTCACCCAGCACCGCTTTCTGCTTTCGTGCCTAAAGCCGAGCCGAATTCATTACAAGGGCCAAGAGTCAGAGAGCGGCTTCTGGTGCTCTTAGATAAAAATGGATGAGAGCGGATGGCCAGAGAAATAGATTTTAAAAACCTTCTTGACTTCTCCTATAAAGAAAAGAAAAGGGATATAATATTTATTTCTTCAGGTTAATTTCCCATTATTGTAACACATATTATGTGCTGCATTTCCTTTAAGGAGAGACTTTAAATAAAAGGCCTAATGTAAAATGTATCTAGTTGAATTTGACATGTCTTTCTGGATTGAATAATATTATGATTTTTTTTTTTTTTTTTTTTTTTTTTTTTTTTGCTAGCACAAACCTTTGCTTGGTAAAATTTAATGTCACTAAGGCTCACCTTCCTGAGTCCCTCCCAATCTTTTCCTCCTTTGACCAGAATGCTTTCGCAGACCTCCCCCCCACACACACACACTCTAGATTCTTTGAAGGGTTATCTGATTTCAGTGCTGAGCCTCAACCACTTCGGGAGACTTTAAATAGCGCTAAGGGCCCCTTAGCCCAGCGCTTCCCTGCCTTGCCCGTGCGCCCCGCCCTCTGGACACACCACGGTTCTGAAAAGCACCGGCAAAAGGTTGACAGGCGGTGGCTACTGTGATCACACAGAGGCCATGAGCTTGGCTGGAGAAGGAAGGGAACAACAGTTACCGGTGCTCGGTGGCCCTCACGCCTAGGGTGCATTCTTTATTGTATCCCCACGACAGTCTCGAGGAGACGAGCCACGCTCTTGCAGTCACCCCTGTTTTCCAGGAGAGAGAGCCAAGGTGTCGGGGACCCCACACCACGGAAACTTTGCAAGGACCCAAGATCAATCCTTGCAGATCCAAACTCAGGTTCTCTGGGAGGAGGGTCCATGGTTTATCTTCTCTACCACACTTCCCAGAGTAGCCGCAAGAATTCATTTTGACAGCTCTGTGGGAGGCAGGATGCGCGCGGAAGGAACTCTACGCCCGCGGGCCTTGAGAGGTTCTCCAGACTTGTCTCTCTAGGTAACTGTGCAAACCGAGAACACTCGGGCTTCTCTGGAAAAGGGCAAATTTTCCTCCTCCCATTAAATAGTTTCGGATCTTATTTATTTGATGTAAGTGCCACGGGGCTTGGGGAAGGGACACTTGCACAGCGCCATTGCGAGCAATCCTGAACACAGGTTCTGGGGGCAGACCCTGAGGCTGCCGCAGGGCTTCCTGGGCTGAGTTCTTTTACTGCTTCTGACCAGGCGTGAGACAGGGTCGGGTCAGTCATCCCTTTGGAGCCTCATTTCCTCACCTGCAAGATGCAGACAGCAAAAAGTCTCCACCCACTTCAGGGGGTGGGGTCGATGACAGAGGAGAGCCGCGCTTAAACTATTAAGTAGTACGGAGCACCTGTATACTCTCTGCTCCATCTACTGAGCCACTGTCACTGCTCCCATTCCACAGATGGGTAAACCGAGGTCCAGTGACACCACATAACATGCCCAGTAGCATGCCCATGTCTTTCTCATGGAAAAGTTTGTAATCTAACCCAGGTAGATAGTGCTTCACAAACAGCATTTTCCCCCAGGACTGAAAAGACACTCCACACAGTATCTGGTGCCCGAGAAAGGTCTCTGTCCCAGTTTCCTTCCATCTTCCTGGTTTTGCCAGCACAGGATTAAACTGGTCCCTGCAGGCGATTCCTCACTACAGTCCCAGACTCAGGTCACTTGTGATCGGATGGGACCTGCTTCCATTCTGGCCAGTGCTGTACTTGCTCTGCTCCTATTACCAAGCCTTTTAACTTATATTTTCCCTTAAAAACCTAAGGAGAAAGGGACACGGGGACTTCCAGGCTTCCAGACTTAAGAGCTGTCCATCCCCCAGCCTCATCTCTCTTCTCACCAGCCCTCACAGGTAAGCTCGTATCTTTTGTTTGTTTGTTTGTTTTGTTGTCAAAAACTTGATTCTTAATTTAGTGTACGATAGCGAGAACTGAAGTTAAACAAACAAGAATGGCGTAGTGTCCACCCACACTCACTCGTGTCAAGTGATGTCTGACAAATGACACTCGGAGGAAATCTGAGCACCAACAGGGATCGCTGTGTATCTCGAGGGCACATTAATGCACACGACGACTGGTGCCCTGGCCTCAATGTATGTCAGGGGTGGATTTGTTTTCATGAAAGAGTTTGAAACTCTCTAGCATTTGAGCTACGAGGCACTCCCTAAAAAGGGACTCAAACCTACCTGTGACTCTAGTAATTGCATCGGATTCTCTGCAAATGCTTTTTTTCTTAGTAAACTAGGCTTTTTGGATTCTTATAATCGTGGGCTTTTGTCGTTGCTTTTTGGGGATGGGGGGGTTAGGTTCTCACTTCACAGGCCGAGTGGATCTCAAACTTGTGATCCTCCTGCTTCAGACTACCGGGTGCTGGGACTTCAGACCTGCGCCAGCCTGGGAAACTAAGACCGGTGAACTTTGATTCACTGTGCCTCAGAGCTCTCAAGGGTCTCTGTCACTTCCTAACCAACTGTGGCCGATCTACAGCGCCCATCTCTTCGGACTCCCTTTGGCTAAGAACATTTACCATAGAAATCACAGGTTGAACCTCATGTGAAGCTCAAGAAGAAGGAAGACCAAAGTGTGGGCGATTTGTTCCTTCTGAGAAGGGGAACAAAATACTCACAGGAGCAAATATGTAGAAAAGGTGTACAGCAGAGACTGAAGGCAAGGTCATCCAGAGACTGCCCCGCCTGGAGATTCATCCCAGATACAGTCACCAAACCCGACACTATTGTGGATGCCAAGAAATGCTTGCTGAAAGGAGCCTGATATAGCTGTCTCCTGAGAGGCCCTGCCAGAGCCTTACAAATACAGAGGCAGATGCTCGCAGCCAACCATCGGACTAAGCACTGGGTCCTCAATGGAGGAGTTGGAGAAAGGACTGTAGGAGCTGAAGGGGTTTGCAACCTCATAGGAAGAACAACAATATCAACCAACCAGACTCCCAGAGCTCCCAGGGACTAAGCCATCAACCAAGGAGTACATATGGCTCCAGCTGCATATGTAGCAGAGGATGGCCTTGGCCTTGTCAGGCACCAATGGGAGGAGGGGTCCTTGGTCCTGTGAAGGCTCAATAGATGCCCCAATGTAGGGAAATAGAGGACGGGGAGGTGTCAGTGGGGTGGGTGGAGGAACACCTTCATAGAAGTGGGGGGGTGGGAAGGGGAGGACTGGGAAAGGGGATAACATTTTAAATGTAAATAAAGAATATATCCAATAAAAATATAAGTTAAAAAAATTACCAGTTTGCATCCCCGTGTGACCTCTTTTGCATAAACTCTTCATGTTTGGATTTTGACATCATGCAGATCTCTGTAAGAGTGCCTGGGATGGGGCTCTGTTGTGCGGAGAGCCAGTCTTCACGGTTCCCACCGCTGTCTCTTCAGTCCAAATGTCTCTGGAGCAGAGCCACATTCTATGTGATCTCCATAAGCTAAACCTGTATCCTCAGGAGGTCAACACCCAGGCTCTCCTTCAGGGCCGCCATGATTTATTACTGACAAAGCTCTGCCCTTAACTCACCGGTAGTTAGTGGGTCTTTCTGGCAGGGAAAAAAATCTCTCCTAGAGGAGCAGGGTACCGTTCTCATGGCGAGACCCTGCCCAGTTTTTATCTTGTGACGCTTCCTGGAGGTGTCCAGATAACACTTATGAATTGATAGATTTACCGTGTTATATACGTGGTAGTATACGGCTGTTGTTTCCTTTGCCGTTGACAACGTAAGAAAATGCACAATAATGCTGTTCAATTTGCACTCGTAGGTGAGACCCCCAGAGCCTTCATTCTGACACGAAATCTGATTTTTGTTTGTGACCAGCATGAATGCTGACCTCTGCCCTTTGAATGATCTTTCCGTCTCCCAGAAAGTTCATGAAAAGGTCACGGAGCTGCCGACTTCCTCTCTGTGTGCATGGACGTGTCTTTGCTATTGATTTGGGAAAAGACCATTCAGTTGTTTGGGAAAAGATCATTCAGTTGTTTTGCTCACTTTATTTTTTAATGGAAATCTGATCTGTAATTATAGAATTTTCTATCTGAATTCACACCTGAGTAAGCCCAGAAACCTAACCTCATTTCATGTATGTCATTTAATCCTGGCCACAACTCCCAATTAAATACATTTCTTGAACCCCTCACAAAGCAAAATATGGCACTTTCTGGTCACAAGTTCAGAGCAGGAGAGAAGGAGAAGAAATGGCCTAATAGCTAGAAATAAAAACATCAGTGAATTTTTCTTATGGATTCCTTCATGTCAAATTCATATCATGAGTGACTCCGAGTTTTCCCTTTAGATCATCTTGGCATGATCGAGGAGCAAAAATAAAAATGATTTCTAGTATATTCTTGAGGTGATTCCTCCCTTTGATGCCACCTGTCACTGTAAAAGGGGTTATGAATCTCCAGAAACCTGTTCTGCTGTCAGCAGCATTGGCCCGGGTTTTCAAATCAGACTGTTGTAACTGGTCCAGCTTGGAGGCTTTAAATCTCTACTAGGAAACTATTGCCATTTACAAAGCACGAGGATTGTACGGAAATGGTGAAAAATGTGCCGGCGTCATTCTTAGAATGATTGTGTGGGGAGGGTCTAACAATACCTCTCAAGACAGTAAGCAATACGTATATTCATATCTGGTGCTATTTGTCTTGTAGATATACGGTGCTGGGGGTTCTCACTGCTGGCCGCTAGGCTCATAGCACTGAGGAGGAAAGATCCCTGGCTCTGTCACTGCCGTATATCATGGCAGCTGTGCCCTTTGATTACACTGGGGCGCCACCAGTCATTAATAACGGCGAAAGCTTTTTGTCTGGCAAATGCATCTCTGTACACTCCTTTCCTAGCACCTGGGCATCTTGATGGGGAAGCAGAGGTAAATTAAAGAGGAGGCTCGTTTACTTTACGGCCAGGCTTGTGAAAATAGAGGTGGCCTTTCCAGAGCTCCTGAAGAAAATGGATTCCCCCACCCACCCCTTGTCTTAGAAGCCTGTAACATTTTCATATTTTGTCTCTGCTCAAGGGAGCCCTGTCACGCGCCTTGCTCAAATAATGGGAACACAATGTTATTGCGCTTTCAGTTCCGTCACTGTCACACGCCTTTGGCTACCAGAGGGTTACAAAGAAGTCAGAACCCAAGAGGAAGATTATCAGGTGGACTTGGAAACCTAGGCATGGCCAGGGTTGACCGGGTCTTGAGGGCAGGAAGTAAAGGCGAGGACCATGCTTCCCAGTGAAGAGAAACAATATGGTCCAATGCAGGGCTTCTTGGTGTACTCCCCACACAGCCTCGGTCGCTTTGCCTATTGCTGACAAAGCACTATGGCCAAGGCAACTCATAATAAAGCAAGCCTTTCACTGAGCCTGTGGTTTCAGTGGGTTAGAACCCATGATGGCGGAGAGATGCACAGTGGGAAGGAAGAGCAGCTGAGCTCCCACGATGATTTGCAGGCAGGAGGCAGAGAGAAAGAGAGTGAACTGGAAATGGTGGGAGTCTTCTGGAACCCCAAAGCCTGCCTCTAGGGACATGCATCCTCCAACAAGGCCACACCTCCTAATCGCCACAAACATTTCCACCAACTAGGGGCCAAGCATTTAAATATAGGAGTCATTGGGAGCCAGTCGCATTCGAACCAAGAGCTTCCCTGTGGAAGGCATTCTGAAGTTGACCCAGTGCTGGGGAGCTTCATTCATACTGAAAGAACTCAACTGGGCTTGGGGGTGCCGCTCCACCCAATCGTGTATCTCTTTGAACAGTGAGTTGTGATGACCACGTGGCGTCCATTTTATCATTTGCTTTCATTGCTTCTCAATTCTGTTAGCCACCAACCGCCATTTCTTGCCAGTGGAATTGTTTTGCTACATCTGCTACAGTTTCCCCTTACCTCAGTTATTCTGAGTAGATTTTTTTTTTATAACCTGTTAGCTAAATTCAGCGTTTCCCCATCGGTGGCTGAAGCAGAGAACCAGGGGAGAGAGAACAGGATGGCCTGAGGCAAGTTGCAGTCACCTCACAGAAAAGGATTGTCACTAGAAACTCTTTCTATTATGGCTGTGTGTGGCTTACTGTTCCAGACAGCACGTGCTTTGTGACCGAGGGGGCCTCTTCCACAAAGCTCACTGAAGCACTTTGCTGTTTCCCCCAAAGTGTGAGATGCCTCTAGGCTACTTAGAGTCATCATGTTAGACCAGGTGATGATGGTGTTATTGCTTTCTAGGATTTGTATTCAAATAATTTCCCTAACTGTGTGATGAGGAAAGTCTCTGGTAGGTGCTGATACATTTTAACACCCACTGAATACTTGCTGAGTTTCTGCTTTTCACTTTTGTCTACTTTTCACATAAGCAAAACAGTCTAAAGGGCCAAAGCTCACAGGGGCTCATGTAGCCCAGACTGGCCTTGAACTCCTGGTCCTCGTGCCTTTGTGATCACAGGTATGTGTTAACATGCCAGCTCGAGCCTTTTGAGAGGCTGAGCTGAATACTACACTGTTTTGTCAGGGTTTGCTTCCTTTGCATTCATTTTAAAGGTTAAACAGGACCCACTTCCTATCGATCCTCACCATATACGGTTTTTCTCAAAATAATTTGGAGAGGACCAGTGAGATGACTGGATGGTCAAGGCCCTTGCCTCGAGAGCTTGGTGACCTGAGCTGGATTGATTCCACAGCCCTACCCCAGCGTTGTACACACAGACGAGAGTATGATTTGGGAGGAGTCAAAGTAGGGGAAAGGATATGATCAAAATACACTGAATGAAAAATTCTACAAATAGTAAGAGGGGAAGTCAGTCCATTTAAGCAAAAATATTGAGAAGTTTGGAGTTTGTGAAGTACTTGGCTGGAGCAACAAACTTGTGACTGACATGGAAATTTCTGCAGTTGAGTGAAAGCTGTTGGTTAGGTTCTAGACCACTGCCAGAGTGATCATCTTAAAATGCAAGCCAAGTCCCACTCTTCTATATGAAATCCCTCAGCAGAGTTTGTCTGTAGCAGGCTCTGAGGCTCTCCCTTCCTAAGTCTGTCTTTCCTACAGTCTCACCCACGTTGTTCTGTCTTTTCTGAGGAGTGGAAGTCTCCAGTCTTGCCCTCAGCCAGGGACTGTTCTCAACTCTGCTGGAGCTCCTTACTCATACCAAGAGGTGCCATTTGCTGCCATAACTTCTACTTTGCTGCTTTAAACAAGAGAGGTGAGATTGATCTCAAAGACTTTAGGTTTAGAAGCCTGGAAAACTGGGCAGAAAGCTGGTAGCTGTCTTTAGAAGAGCCACATTAGTTTTCTGAGGCCGGAGGAGACGTCAACAATCTTCTCCTTTCTGGAGAATGGCATTGCATACAAATCTCATTTGACACCAGTTTGGGGTCAGTAGCAGAGACTAGGTGTGCTGGTCATCCTTGGGATGGATAGCAGTAGGAGGGCTAGCAGTAGTATAATGGAGAAGGAATCTCCTTTGCAAAGGTCACTGTCCTATACCACTATGACACTTGGTCACCTTTTTGCCCCAAGAGCTACAGCTACTAGATACTAGTAGTCAATTTCACATCTGGTTGTATTAAACATTTGCTTTCACATTCTAATACTCTCCCTGACTCTTGATCAAGGTGTCAGGGTCTCCAAGTACATCTTTAAATGAGTTAGAAATGTTTAAACTTGACAAGCAGAGCAGCTACTGTTTTATTCACAATACTGGTATTAGCAACCTTGGGAATGGTTGAGGAGTCAAAGCTGAAATGGAAAATTATGGTTTCTTTGGAAAGTCAGTCATGTTGGGTGATAGTTTGCTGGGACAAAACCACGAAGGAATGTTTTCCCAAAGCAGATGCAGGTGAAAGGATGTTCTGATAAAGCAGGCACATGAAAGGTCTCATGGTGGAGGATTCTTCGCTAACCACGCACATGTATTGGTTTGCTGTACATTGCGTAGCTGAACTCCATTTGTTGTGACTCCATAGAGAGAATGCATCAAAGAACTTCTTGTGAGGTACAGAGGTGGCTTTCAACTGAGAGCATTCTAATACTGAAGAATGAGCTAGAGTTTGTCTGTAGAGTGGCAGGTTAGAAGTGCCACCCTAACGGTCTTAGGATGGTGTGTCAAAGTAAGAAGGAACAAGTCTTCTGAAATACCACACAGTTCAGTCTGGGAGCATGACCGAGACGTGCTTAGGAAGCAGAGTGGGCTGTGCTTGGGAGTCCCGAATGCCCAGACAGAAGGTGGACGTTAGAGTCCAGCGACTGCTCAGTGACTTGGAGGGTGGTAGAAATGTGTCGTGATGCCCAGCATTCCCAGTAAAGCTTCTTTAAACTAAGGGTGACCGTTCTGGTTTTCTCTCGGTTCAACAAACATCAAGACCAAAAGCAACTTTGGAAGTAAAGAGTTTATTTTATCTTACAGGTTACACTCCATCAAGGGAAGCCAGGGCGAGAACCCAAGCAAGGACTTAAAAAGAAATGCAGAAACCCACGGAGGGACGCCGAGTAGTGTCTTACTTTCCTCTGCCTTGCTCTTCTGGCTTTTTATACAGCCCAGTCCCACCCGCCTGCTTAGGGGAATGCTGCCCACGGTGGGTTGGTTCCTCGAAACATTGATAACCAGTCAAGAAATTGCCACAGAGACAAGACATGGGCCAGTCTAATGGAGGCAATTCTTCAATCGAGGTTCCACAGGTGTGTTAAGTTGATAAACAAGATTAACCATCGCAGTGGCATAAGTGCCCAAGTGGTGCGCAGTGACTCCTTCACATCATCCCTTGGAAAATCTGTAACTATTATAGCACGAAGGACAAGCGTTAGCTGGCTCCATCCAAGAACAGCACAGCACTGAAGAACACTGGCGCAGACCAACGTCCATATGCAGCCCAGTGCTCCAGTGGGAATACAGCTGAGCCGATGAAGGTTTTTAGACAGATACCTCTTCCTTAGCAACATCACAGAGATTTCAGATGAAGTCCCCTTTGCAGAGATGGATGACCTCACTGAGAGGGCCTGCAGTCCATGGAATCGCTAACAAAATAAATGTCTGCCTTGTAGAAGTAACTTACAAATACAACTTTCTCAAACATTGCCTGCGTGACTTTGAGCAGAGCTGATTGAGGATAAAATTGCCCCATTCACACGGCTTTCCAGAATGCTGCCTCTTTAGAAAACACTTTATTTCAGAATGGCTCATTTGCCCTGGATCTAATTTCTAGTATTCCAAGCTTTGTCTTATGAGCAATATTCAAGGAGCCAAGTTTTAACAGTTTACAAATGTCTCCAAATCCCATTGATTGTACAACAGCGTTAACATTCACATGGTGCCTGCCGATTCTAATTGTGTCTTATCAGACATGGCCTCCTTGCATCTTCACAGCTACCCTATGAGATAGGGCTAACCTGGGTTCGATTTGGGTGGAGCGAAGGCAAAGACTTTCAATCATTATATAAGCCATTATGATTTTGCTAAATGTTTGTTATATGGACTCGGCAGAAAACATGGAGGAATAAGGGGAATTTATAGTCTCAACAGAAAGCAGACAACAACAAAACAAATTATCGTGTAATTGTTGTGATATGAGCTCTACTGGCCATAAGCAGAGTCCATGGTGGTGCAGAAGATCACATTGATAATGATGACAGAGTTTGAACTGAGACATGAACAGTAGGGACTGAGCCTGTCGTTGAGACGCTGCGTAGAGCATTTCAGACTGCTCTACTTTCAGACACAAAGGCCAGTGTAGACCTTGTCAAGGTTAAGGACCAGTGGGAGCCAGAAAGCCTTGAGCAAAGAGAACAGTAGTAAGGATGAAGTCAGAGACACGGGCAAGGACCAAGAACCAAGGACTTCACCTTTCAACCTGAGCCACTGAAGGGTTTTAAGTAGATGAGAGACATGCCATTGGGGGATGAGCAGGCTCCATGAGGGCGCCCCACCAACTAAAAGCCCAGGAAGAGAAAATAGCTTGTTCAAGATTATCCATAGGGTTGGTAGCAGAATTAGTCTGGAATCCAGGGATTCTGTTTCAGGGTTGTGCTCTTACACTTGGCAAGTAAGAAAATGTCTAAGGGGCTTTAATGTTAGCCCAGGAGCATCGGGAAAGTTCATCATCTTGATCTTCAGGGGAAGATATCAGACGGGGCTTTTCACGCTGTATTTATGTGTATAGGTGTGTACGTGTGGGTAGCCTACATCACTAGCCTGTGGGTTAGATGTACTCTATTGTCTACTTGTTCTCCATGACTTTTGTTTCTCCTTCCTACAGATCCCTTGTTTATTCAAGATGGTATTGTGTTTCCTAGTGTTCTTCTTAGTTAAGAGAAACTCATTTTAACCAAATAGGGTATTTTTATTTTTTGTTTTGCTGGGGATATCTGGAAATTTTCACTTCCCCAGTAAAGGCCCCACCATGTTCTATATAGTAGATGCTTTCACCTTCACATGGAGTCATGCACATGACAGCCATGTTTGTGTGAGGGGGAAGGTGGGAAGCAGAGCAGGAAGCCAGAAAGCCTGGTCCTCTGTGGTTAAAAACCATTGTGTGGCCCTGCACATATGATCCTCGATCCTCATGACCGATGAGGAGATGCTGGTTGTGTGTTCCTGCTAAGGCTTGGGGTTTCAAGTGCAGCTGGAAAAGAGCTAAACTAATTCACGAGGGGCTAGGAGACGGAGAAGTTAATATAGTGCTGCTACCCAGCAGGTGGAACATGTGGCCACATGAGCTACACCTGAGTCAGGGCAAGAGCTGCAGATATTCCTAAACATCACGGGTATCTATCTATCTTTCTTTTTCTCCCTCTCTGTCTCTGCGTGTATGCATGTGTGCATGTGTGTGAAGGTGTGCTTGCCAGTGTGTGTGTGTGTGCACACAGAGGCCAGAGGTTCACATTGGGTGTGCTCTTCCAGCCTCCCCATCTTTTTAAACTGCATCTCTCACCAATTCTGGGGTTTGCTGCTTTGACTGGACTGGCTGCCCAGTGAAGTCCTGGCATCTGCCTGTCTCTGTTCCCACTTCCCAGGACTGGGGTTGCAGCCACGTGCAGCCACGTCTGGCTCTTCCATGGATCCTGGGCCTCTGAGCTCAGGTCCCCACACTTGTGTGGCAAGCACTTTGCTCACCCACTAAGCCATCTCCCAGGAGGAGAAACAGTTCTGTGATGTTTTACTAAATAAAGCTTGATGGCACTGCACTTAAGAGAATTAAGCTATCAGCCATTTCCATATCAAAGTTTCCAGCCATGTGGATAGGTCCATGGATGGAGAACCAGAATGTGGGTATGTGAACTACCCCAAGAGAGGATTCCCCAGGAGGCTGTCCTGCCATCAGCTGGCTGTATGGTAACGTAGAGAGTCCGGGCAACCCGCCCCCCTCGGAAGATTAACCTTTCCTCAGCTCAAGGAGCTCTTGATCCCTTTGGGGGGATTTAGGTCATAGCACCCCTCCCTTCCGAGTGGTTCTCAACCTTCCTAACGCCGTGCCCCTTTAAACAGTTCCTCCTGTCATAGTGACCCCCCAACTATAAAATTATTTTGTTGCTACTTCGTAACTGTAATTTTGCTACTGTAATGAATTATAATGTAAATATCAGATATGTAGGACATATCTAAAGGGGTTGTGACCCACAGGTTGAAAAACACTGCCCTAAATGGTGCCAGGCTTCTGCCGGCTACCTCATACCCACTAGGAGTCTCTCCATACGATAGGGAGGTATGCATGAGAGCTTTCTATATCTCTTCTTTCCATGACTATGTAAAAGCATTGTCTGGCTTCCCTGAAGTCTTAAGAGCTATTTAAAGGTACTATTTGGTAAAAGGCACAAGGGCCATATGCTTAGGTCTGTTTTCCCATGTAGATATTGGTCTTAGAATGTGTATCTTCTAACACACACACACACACACACACACACACACACACACACACGAGACTGTAACCTTGAAAATGACATAATTTCAAGCCCCAGTACAGCATGAAGTACCACACATTAGTCCATAAATATTCATCACGTGTCTGGCTCATGGGCTGGGAAGAAATCACCGCTTCCCTGGAAAAGGCTGAGTAACAGGCCATGGGCCAGGCTTAAAGCAACAGCGGCAACCTCAGGATCTACATCTTTAAAAAGCCCCGAGTGCATGGAGCAAATACTGTCCACGAGAGACTAAGAGGCCTGGCTGGGCAGTGTCCTGACACAGGCTGTCACACTGAAAAGGCCCTTTCCATCGCTAGACTCTTGTTCATCTTGTGGCTTTTACCAGTTTGTCCATACAGCACCCACTCCTCCTCCTCCTCCTCCTCCTCCTCCTCCTCCTCCTCCTCCTCCTCCTCCTCCTCTTCTTCTCCTTCTCCTTCTCCTTCTCCTTCTTCTTTTGATTTTTTAAATTTTTTTTAAAATTTTCTATATTCTTTGTTTACATTTCAAAGGCTTTCCCCTTTCCCAGTTCCCCCCTCACCATATGTCCCACAAGTCCTCTTCCCCCCCATTCCCCAATCACCCCACCACCACCACCAATTCTCTGTTCTGGTACTCTCCTACAAAACTGGATCCAGTCTTTTCGGGACCAGGGTCCTCTCCTTCCTTCTCCTTGGGAATCTTTTGATTTGCTAACTGTGCCCTGAGTGTTCAGAGCTTGCACCCACTCTTCTTATACCAGTTAGTCTGAAGTTCTTTCCACTTGGGTTTATCTGGGGAGGCTAGAAAGAAGGACTGTGAACCAGCAGGCTCAGGTCGCTGCCGCCACCTTGTGTGTGCCAGAGACTGGGCCATAGAGTCACACGCTGAGCAGTGGGAGCCCTTCTGAAGCTCGGAGGCTAGCCCCTTTTACTCAACACACACATCGGCATTAAAAGCAGAATTTGTACAAGATGTGGAAAACTGTCATACTTAAGGAATACATTTGTCATGTAAAATCTTCATTAATCTTCATTTATTGGGAGGGGGGCCAGGGCTGTGTAGCCCTGGTTGATTTGAAACTCGTGATATAGGCCAGGCAGGCCTCAAGGTCATAGCAGTTCACCTGCTTCTGTATCCTGAGATACAGCCTCCTTCTGTATGCTGAGAGCGGGGCATGTGCCACCATTCCCTGGTCAGCTCAGCATATATAGATCATCATATATATCATCATATATATATCATCATATATCTATCATCATATATATCATATATATATCATCATATATACCATCATATATATATCATATATATATATATATATGATATTTATATGGTGATACATGCTTTTAATCCCAGCACTCAGGGGGCAGAGAACGTCTGTGAGTTTAAGGTTAACTTGATCTACCTACAGAGTGCCGGGTCACTGCTGCGTAGTAAGATTCTGTCTTAATAGTGTGTGTGTGTGTGTGGATGTGAATGTGTGTGGATGTGTGTCTGTGAGTGTGTATGTGAGTATGTGTGTATGTCTGTGTGTGTTTGTGTATGTGTGTGTCTGTGCGTTAGTATGTGAGTGTGTGTGTATCTGTGTTTGTGTGTATATGAGTATGTGTGTGTGTCTGTGTGTCTATGTCTCTGTGTATGTATGTGAGTATGTGTATGTCTCTGTGTGTCTGTATGTGTGTCTGTGTGTGTGCTTGTATGTGAGTATGTATGTGTGCCTGTGTGTGTGTATATGTGAGTGTGTATGTTTGTGTGTGAGTATGTGTGTGTGTTTACACTTTGATGACAGTCCTTGCTTTTTGTCCAAAAGGCATCTTGGAAAATCCTGGTTTTGTAGCTATAACGGATGCCGAGGCAGTGCCTGGAACCAATTTTCAGGCTCGGGTGGGGAAGAGGAAGAGGAGATCAGCGAGTTTATCAGGCAGCAAGGATACGCTTTTCAAAGCGCTCTGGCTCCTCAAAGTTTAGTTTCCCGTCGCCATTTATATTCCTGAGGAATAGACGTGTCTCTCACTCTGCGGCAGCGTTTCGTGACATTTGGATTTACAATGTTCAAGCTGAAGTCTCTAGCCCCTTGCAGTCTGTCAAAACCGGCTTCTTTGTCCATTTGTTTTTGTCTTCCACGCCCACTCTGAATCTCTTTTGTAAATTTATACTTGACAACCCTCGTATTTCAGTAGCTGGCTTAGGTTTCACAATCTACCTTGCTTGCTCAGTTGCATTAGCTGAAACAACAAATTTAATCCATGATGTCAATAGTAAATTATAGCCGAGAAGTAATATACGCCTGGCATCATAAAAAAGACCAAGGCTATGGTAAAAGCCCTGCAAATTCAGGAGCTGTTGTGTTTGACCAAGAGGTAGACTCCGGCTAAATGCTTACATTATGAAAATCAGATTAGCGCTAAAAGCTGCATTTGGGTAATCTTATTTTTTTTTAAATATCTTTTTACAGGGAATTTCTAAAAGCAGTAACCTCGTTCACTCCATCCTGCACTGTGGATTTTGCTCCCATGGACATTGGCTGTGTAATTATATTTTATATTTGGTAGTGGATAAATAATTAAAACGAGAATTACTTTCCTGAAAAGATCATTTAGAGCCACGTTTTCTATTACCATAGCTGCTGGCTGGGGGAGGGGACAATGCCTCCTACCTACCTAAACTACCTTGCCATTAAAGTATCTAAATTACCTTGGTGAATTCTGAGCACAGAAGTGGTTGATGAATTGCTTTTGCATAAATGCACTTTCTCTTTGCTAGAATCTAATTTTATGAAACACTCATGTGCATGAAACACACACTCGCGCGTGTGTGTGCGCGCACGCACACACACACACGTGTACACACACACACACGTGTATACACACACACACGTGTACACACACACACACACACACACACACACACTGTCTCACAAAGAGACACACATATACCAAAGCAGCCAATGAACCCTCTCAGGAAGAAAAATTGGAAGCTGGAATTTTCTCTATATAATGAAGCTTTTTTAAATGTTGCCAGTAATATAAGCATCTCTGAGGAAAGCCCAAATGGCTTCATCTCCTGTAGGGAAGAGCGGTTCATGAATCATTGTTTCCATGCAAAGTGTTTCGTTCCTTTAACTGGGGCCATCAATTGTAGCAGCTGGACTTTTTTTTTTTTTTTAAGTAACAAAATTTGATTCTGCTGTAAAGTCATTTATTACAAGTATTGGGGAAAAATCCTTCAAAAAGACCCCAAAGTGTTCTGTGGAGGAAGATGAGAGTCTAATGCCCGCATCCCTTTGTCCTTAGGTGCTTGTGGGTTTTCCTAAGCATCCAGGATGGGGTGGGTCTTCAGTAACAGCATCTCTCAGTAGGCTCAGACGTATTTCTGTTTAGTACCTAGAAGCATTTGTCCCATGTGTTCCTGCTGGGTCTGTTCTGTGGAGGAAAGAATGTGGTATCTGAGCCTCCAATATATAATGTGACGGCAGAACCTGGCGTTAGGCAGGCTTGGTACCTCCTGTGTCTCTGAAAAGGGACACAATGACCAGGGGCTGCTTGGCACCATGGAGCCTTACCTGAGGGGCTCTGAGGGCTGTGATCACAGACAGGCTGAGAGAAGAGACTCAGCCATGGGTCCTTAGCTGGGATCCCCCGGATCTGACTGCCTCTGTTACTGCACAGTGCGTGCTGAACTGAGTCAGGAGGGAAGCTGTGCTGTCCAAGGTGACCATGGACCTCTCTGTTAGCTGGCCTTATTTGTTATCACTTACCACCATCGCTCAGACTGACCATGGTTCAAGTTCACATTAACACTTCAGAAAGAAAGAAAATGGCTATTAGATACTAAGGTTATTGTGATTAATACGGCTCCATTTTTATTTCCAAGATTTCCTTAATTTGGTAATTAATGTTCATGAACATCCCTGAGAGAATGTAAATGAATATAATTCTGTCTCTAAGAATATTAAAATTGAAAATGATGACAAAAATATATAGCCCTATAACTAACCTCTCAGCCTTTAATCTCTCTCTCTCTCTCTCTCTTTCTCTCTCTCTCTCTCTCTCTCTCTCTCTCTCTCTCTCTCTCCTTTGTGTCACTTTCTTGGAGGAAGGATGGGACAGGGAAGTACACGTGTGTCATTTGTGAAGGCATTAGACACTGTCCACCACGGATCTCTTTAATACATTGGCAGCAGTTCCAGAATTGATTTGTATCGATTTATATATACCAATGCAAGATCACTGGCATGTATTATCTTGTCTTACATCATCATCAACATTTAATTGTGATTCTTTTCATAGTAAAACAGAAAAATTAATTTCCCAATTTTTTTTATTACAAAGCAGAATGCCACTCTACAAGTCAGGTTTTGATAATATTGACAGCAATTAATGTTTTTCTCTATAGTAATATAGGAACAAATCTTGATTTCTGAATAAGAGAGGGAAGGAGGGGGAGAGGGAGGGAGGGCAGTTGGCACGGGACCTCCCCATCTGCATAGATGTATGGTCTTCCCTACACTGGGTAGCAAACAGAACTTTACTGTGTCCGTTTGGCCTGAAAGATGTGGACCCTCCAAGGCATTGGCACACCGTTTAACAGTCGTTTCATGTATTCTGGGTGTGAAGCCCCGCACTTGACACTTCATTCCTCAGCTCATTCAATACTTGGAACAGCCCTGCGAGTTAGGTGTTGTTATTTCCCCATTTTATAAAGGAGAAAACTGGCACCAAGAACCTCTAGGCAAGGAGACCTTGTGTTACGTTACGGGGCCAGCTTGGCCTATGTAGTAAGACCGTCTGGACGCAAACAAAACAACATGAAGAACAAACAAAAGACATAACCAACACCGAGCAAGGGGCGGCAACCTAACCTTTCAAGGCCACACACCCAGTGGGCAAGCTGTTTCTGCTCTAAGACGGCACTGATTGGTCCAAATCCAACACCACGCCCCCAAGCGCGATCAGATCCCACAGTCTTGCAATCTGGCTCACTTTACAAGGTTCCTTTGATGTGGAGTGGCCTCTCCTAGTTGTGTTTCTCTCACCCAGAGTAATCCTGGTAGCTCCAGCCTTTGATGGGGTGCTGGGAATGTAAAACTTTTCATTATCCTATTAACCATATTCTCTAATAATTTATGAACACTATTTAAACTAATGTATAGTTGCACGATTCTACGGCTGCTCTATACTTTTTTGACACATTCAGGTGTGTAGATCCTCTGTGGGATTTCCTGAAGTTAGAGATTAGATGAGACTCCTTTGCAGAATCCCGTCCTTCCCAAGGGCCTGCAGAGATGACGGCAGCGTCCCTGTGAATGGAGTTAGGCTTGAGGTGCGGGAGCCACCGGGACAAGACTTCCACGATTGCTACTCAGGTTTCAAGATGGGGGGGTGGGGGGGGAAATCTTGTGGGGAGTGCAGGAGCCTCAATTTCAAGCTCCGCACCGAGCAGCTTTCCTAAAAATCAGTAAAGGCCGGACGACAAGTGTAAGGAAGAGACTCATACCGGCCCTTCAGCAGAAAGGAATGTATACAAGTCACAGGTGCACTGGTCCTAGGCGTGGAGGATGCTGCAAGATGCCAAGTCCCAGCACCCCCTTGTCTCTCCCTCTCCCTCTCCCCTTCCTCCCCCTCCCCTCCCTCTCCCTCTCCCTCCCCCTCCCCCTCCTCCTCCCTGTCCCTTCCCTAACCCTCCCTCTGTCCAGCCCTCCCCCTTCCCTTCCCCCTCCCTCCCTCTCATCTTGATCTCACGGTGTCTTCTCTCTGGAACCTCCCATCTCCTCCCTGGGTCCACTGTTCCCACCTAACTACTCAGCTTCTCCCCTTTTCTCCAGACATTATAACGCAGCCAAGGGGCCAAATAGTTCTAGAAGATGCAAATTTGTACTTGATTTTTTTTTAAAAATCAAGTTGTACATTGTTGCCAAATAATCACAAAAATCTTAATTTATTCAAGTAAAGGCCTTAAGGCTGCCACAGCCTGTATGCATTTCCTTTTGTGCCCTCAGCAGGCTCCTGCTTTTCTGCTGTCCTGACTTTCTGGAACCGAAGCTTGCCCTTGTAACCATCGACTTAACAGGCCAGTCCAAGGTGTGTCCACAGACATCCTTGTCAGGGGTGGGAAGGCACCGACCCACCGACCGTACAACGGCCCACAAATGTAGCACAAATTCAGACAAATGGCTTGGATTTTTGGGCGAGTTGAATAGTCAGGAGGCATAGCCAAGACACCCTGGAGATACCTGGACAGGAATGGGTCGGTAGGTTGTTCAGGGGGGTGCTTTGAAAACACTGCTTTCAGTTTTGGATCCAACAAAACCATCCATGTTTAAAAAAAAAAAAAAAAAACCCAAAACCAACGTGTGCGGTCTTTCCTTACACTTAGAAACTTGGGTCCTTTCTTCCCCTTTGATACGCCCACCACCTCTATTAATGCACTAACACGCCTGCTTTGTTCTCTCCCAACTTTCTCCACCAACACAGATTTAGATTAAACATAGATTGCAGAAGAGAGGTTAGGAGGAAGTAGAAGCACTTCAGCAATATGTCCGCTCTCTCTCCGAGGCCAGATCTCTCAGGTGTGTCCCATTTAAAAAATAGAGACTGTCACTCTCAAAGAAGCTCCAGGCAGAGAGAAAGAGTTTATAAATATTTAGGCAACAAACACCATGAGATATGCTTACAAGAAACAGTCTCTGGCACTTCATAATTGCATTTAATTAAGGTTAATAATTAACTTCATAAAGAACCCAAAGCCAAGAAAAGAATTAGACAAATGATCTTAGACCTGGAGATGCAAAATTCTTCAAGTGCCTAAGACTCACTGGAGGAATCATGGATGACAAGAGACTGAATCTGAGTCCCAGCGCTGAGGGCCTTGGCTCTGTTCATGGGTTGGCCATAAAGTAAAAGATCCGAGAAGTAAAGCGCTAATAAGCATTCAGAAAGAAAGGCGCTGTCTGTGTATTTATCCAAGGTGGTGTTGCCCAGACCTCTCTCAAGAATGCTGCAGCATGGTGTCAGCTGTAAAAAGATTAAGAAGTAAAAACAAACAATGAAAACAAGGCCCTCAGGTAAACAAACAAACAAAAATCCTGAGAGTCAGCCAGAGAGAGCCTGGGCCCAGCATCCTTTCATCTCTGGGAGGGCGCTGGCCTTTTGAAGACTGCAAAAAACTGAGAGTGGGGCTTCATAGCAGCGCAGAAATGGGGCCTGTCGCTGTGCTCATAGAGTTGGCATGTGTGTGCATGTGTGAACAAGAACATGTTACCCTCTCCTGGTGCCTGTGAAATAATTCACAGAGCCCTAGCATGGAAGGGCTGAACCTATGTGGGTATTAACAATTGACCTGGCCAATTGGTTTATTGTAGGTCTAATGTGACAGTGATCAGAAGCATTTAGCTGACAGGACAGGGACTCATAGAGATCTTCCAAAAGTAGAGTCTGATGGCAAAGACTGGTGTGCAGGATGTGTCAGGAGTGGGGGTGGGGAGTGGATCAGGGTGAAAAACTCAAAGTTGGGGCGGGGGCAGTGAAATGAATCAGCAAACGCAACACAAACCAGGCCAACTGAGTCCAACTCCCAGAATCTACTGGCAGAGAGAAGTGACCCCTCAAATTGTTTTCTGACATCTCTATTGTGGAAAAATACACACAACAGGAGAGAGAGAGAGACAGAGACAGAGAGACTGAGAGACAAACACAGAGACAGACAAAAAGAGAGACAGGGAGGCAGACACCAAGAGACACATAATAAATGCAAAACAATTACTATAGCAACACACACACGCTGGGCGGTGGTGGTGCACACCTGTAATCCCAGCACTCTGGGAGGCAGAGGCAGGCAGATTTCTGAGTTCAAGGCCAGCCTGGTCTACAGAGTGAGTTCCAGGACAGCCAGAGCTACGTAGAGAAACCCTGTCTCCAAAAAACCAAATGTGTGTGTGACACACACACACACACACACACACACCACCACCACCACCACCACCACCACCACACCACACCACACCTGTAGAGTGCAAAATGCAGGAAGAGAAAAAAATCAAAGATGCACAGTAGAGCTAGTTCCTGATGCAGACAAGTACACTAACTTCCCAGGGCCAGCAAAGGACATAAACACTTCTCAAAGTTCATACCAAGAACATTCGCAACCAAACACACTCATGTGCCAGCGCGCCTGACTCTGGCTAAGTGTTCAGCCCCAGAGCCGCAGCCCCAGCTCTGTCCCTGGACAGCTGCGGGTGACCTGCACAGGCCTCCCCTGGCTCCTGAGAGTCCCAAGTGGGGCTTCAGTTCCTTCACTGGCTTTATTTCTTTGCCATTAGCTGTCAATGTCTTCTTTCTTTGCTGATTTTATTGACTGACTATTTCCACTTTCTCTTAATGCAAATAAAGTCAGTTTACAAGTTTTAGTCTTTCTGGAAAATCAAGTATTAGGGCTTGGGCTGGAGATGAGCAGGGCCACGCCTGCTCAGCCTGGGTTTGCTCCCCAGCCAAGAAAATCAAAACTAAACAAGCCCCGCCTGTTAGCCTTGTTTGTTTGTTTGTTTGTTTGTTTGTTTGTTTTTCTGGCTTTATTTCTTTTTGAATATTTACTTCATTATTAATATAAACTTTCTGCCAAACTTAGGACTTAGTTCCTTTTCTACAGTGAAGTCCTCTCTTTTAAATCTGTCACTTTCAATGTGGGTGCCTGCAGTCACATAAACTCATGTTAACGTATGTTCTTACCACCAACAAAACCCTGGAAACAGTAGAACCGTAGTCACTGGGGATATGGACAGGTCAGGTCACTGTGGTTGGTTAGATGGTGTCGTGGTACAGATATGGTCTACTCCGTCAGTCCTGTGCTAGTTGGTCACTCCATCCACAACTAACTGTGCTATTCCGGGAGGTGGGAGAAACTTTAGGACGTGAGGCAAAGATGGAGGACTCATGTCCCTGGGGTAGGTGCGCCTCCGGAAATTATGCCTAGTACTTGTTCCAGTCTCCCCTTCTGCTTCCTGTCTGCTAAGAGGGGAGTGGTCTTTGCTCGCTGACATCTTGGTTGTCAACTTGACTTGATCTGGAACTGGGAGATAGGCCTCTGGGTGGATCTATTAGGGGATTTCTTTTTCCTTTTTTTTTTTTCTTTCACTAATTTATCTATTCATTTTACATCCTGAGTTTGGCCCCATCTCCCCCCCCTCTTTTCCCAGTCCCACCCTTACAAAATATCTCTGCTCATTAATCCCCCTTCTCCTCAGAGAAGGGGAATCTCCTCTTGGGCATTTCCTGCCCTGGGACACCCAGTGGCAGGAGGACTAAGGACATCCTCTCCCTCTGCCAGTCCAATTATGGGAAGGAGATGCAACGGCAGGCAATACAGGTAGAGACAGCCTCTGCTCCAAGCTGCACATCTGCTGCTAATGTGTAGGAGACCCGGGTCCAGCCCATGCATGCTCGCTGGTTGGTGGTTCATGCTCTTCTGTGAGTCCCCATAGGCCCAGGTTAGTTGGCTCTGTAGATCTTCTTGAGACTTAGGGAAAGGCCAGTCCATGACGGACTCAACTTGAGACTGATCCCAGGCAAGAGAGCCAACGCCTGACACTATTAGTGACACTCTGCTGTGCTTGTAGACAGGAGCCTAGCCCAGCTGTCTCCTGAGAGGCTTCCTCCAACAGTGAATGGAAACAAATGCAGAGTCACGCTGCCAAAATTAAGGTGGTGCTCGGGGAGTCTTGTGGAAGAGTTGGGGATAGAACTGAGTGAGCTGGAAGGGGATTTCTTAGAAGGGTAAACTGAATGGGAAGACTGAACCCCAAAGCGGGCAATGCCTTCCATAGGCAGCAGCTCAAATATAAAGAGACATGAGTCTGAGCCCCATTCCTGTTGCTGTACTTCTTTAGCTGACATAGGATCCCCGAGTTTTTGTCCCTTCTGATGTGGGCTCTCGGACTTCTCCAGTGTTCAGTACGGTGTCACTGCTGAGACATACGGCCATATGCATCAGTAGCTGCTCCTTCTCACACTTTCCAGTGTACAGACAACCATTTCTGGACTGTTTGGCCTGAATCAAATAATACTAACTCTATCCTTCTGCTTGTCCAGAGAACTCTGAGTGATAAGCTTTACCTGTCATGATGTTCCGCCTCATGCTGGGCACAGATTCAACAGAACCAAGGATTGTGGACTAAAAGTTCTGAAATTGTGAACCCAAATAAGCCCTTTCTTCCGAAGGCTGCTTTGCCAGAACAGCAACAACAGCAACAGCAGCAGCCACCACCACAGCAATAACAACAACAATGGACACATACAGGTGGGATGAAGGAGTACTGGCGACCTGCTATGTGATTTCTGCCTGCAGTTAGCATCCCTGCACAGGATGCTCATGCAATTTAAGGGGCTCAGTGGTTCTTACCGTGAAAAACAGCAGATAACCCAACAAACATGTTAGGAAACTTTTTTGAATTTTAAATGTTTCTTCTTTTGCTTATAGTAATAGTTTCACATCATAGCTCATAAAATCTGGCATACACATGTCCAAACTCTTTAAAATGTGCATATTAAATATGCAGTTTTAAAAATTATTTTTATTTTGCATGTATTTATCTTATTTTATATGTATAAGCATATTGTCTTTCAATATGTATATGCATGATTGCCAAAGAGGTAAGAAGAGGACATTGATACAGCACAATTGGAGTTACGGCTGGTTGGTGTTGGTCGGGGCTGGGAGCTGAAATTCAATCCTCTGCCTGAGTACCGAGCGCTAACTGCTAAGCCATCTCTCCAGCCCAGTCTATGCAGGTTTCATACATCAAGAGTGTCCACTTATCTCTTTTTAAAAGCAAAGGAAGACAAAGAAGCCTGGATCAGAAGATAAGTTCTTTAAATCAAGTGCTGCTGGTAGAGTTATCTGCAGAGCCTCTAGAACTGCCACGGCAGGGGTGAGGTGAGACCACCGGGGTCTAAGGTGATGTCCAAGAGACCGACACAGCAGGTCTTATTCGTCCTGCGTCATGCAATTATCTTGCGTTAATCAAATAATGCAATTGACATTTATTCTTAAATAAATTTCTTAAATTTTATTGCATTTATTTTACTTTATTTTGTTTTGCCCAGCAATTTGGCCTAAAGAATATTTCAGACATTATGTTTTTTTTTTCCCTACTGGCTAATTTTGCCTGCCATTAAGATGATTCAGACCTTTGAACGTGGAGCCAGCAATCCAGGACTCGAATCCCAGCTATGGCCAGCAGTGTGACCTGGGGGAGGTTGATAATTTTTCCATCTATACATTTGGGGTAATTACTAACTCTATCACAGATTTTTTTTTTTACTCCAGATAAGATGAAACAACTCTTATACAACATTTAAGTGCAGAGTATAGTTTGTTTTTAACCAAATAATTAGTATATATAACTGTGCTTTTCAAATCTGATCAGTTTGGTGTGATGGCTTTATTTGAGTCTTGGGAAAGAAACTGCTGATCAATAGATGTTGAGACGGAGAATCCAGTGACACTTTCCTGACCCTTCTCTTTAGGTTCATATCAAATGGAAGTTATTCAAAATCTCGGTGCTGAGAGGCTGACCGTCGATCCCAGGATTAAGGTCATTTTAGGAGTTTACCTCAGTTGCTTCGATGATGGACAGCAATGCTGTATTCACACAGCCAATGAAATTATTCGACTGTGACCCAGGGATTGTTGCTACTCCATCCAGCTATTTCTACTCTGGAACGAGGTGTGTTCAAGCACTGGTAGTCACTGGGCACAGGTTTCTGTAGCAGTGTGACCTGGAATGCCTCTGCAGTTGACTTAACTCACTGGACAGCCATCAGGAAGTGCTGGCCCATGAGGTGAGCTACGGATGTTGAGGGACAGAACCAATGTGCTACAACATGCAATAGTCAGGGTTAATTTGCTAACTATAACTCAAAACTCTAAACATAAACTTCCTGTGTATCTGACAGCTGACCTAAACTTAACTATAATTTTACAGAATCAATAGTGAATAACTGAAAAAAATTTTCAAATAGATTATTGTTCATTTCATGTGGGGGAAGAAATGGATGCCCTACATTCTCCTTATTATTCCTACGAATATCTCTAAGATTGGTTCCTGTTTTAAGTTTTATTAAAACATAGAGTCAATTTGATATACATTATCCCCCATAAATAACACTGTCATCAATCTAACCCAGATTAGATAAATTAACAAGCAAGAGGAAAGCTCATTCATCACATTAAAATTAAATATTGATGCATAAAGTGTTCATTAAATGTCTGCATGTAAGGGTCTGACACAAGGTTTGCTCACTCATAATTTTATGTTATAATTGAAGAACTAGAAAAAATGTGAGTATAAAAACAGTTTTCTCTATTTGTCTCTACACATGTTTCAGTAATCAGTGTAAACATGGTGACAAGCACTTATAATCCTACTACATGGTAAATTGAGGCAGGAGGATCCTGAGTATAAGGCTTATCTGGGCTACATAGTGAGGTCCTGCCTCAAGAAAAATTCCTCTTATTACATATTATTTGATAATATTTATGGAAATATGACTGTCTTTTGTTTTGTTTTGTTTTTTTGTTTTTTGAGACAGGGTTTCTCTGTGTAGTTCTGGCTGTCCTGGAACTCACACTGTAGACCAGGCTGGCCTCTAACTCAGAAATCCGCCTGCCTCTGCCTCCCAAGTGCTGGGATTAAAGGCGTGTGCCACCACCTCCCGGCGACTATGTCTTTTTAATCTAATGTTTATGAGGGGTATGCATTTTGTAGGTCTCTCTCTCTCTCTCTCTCTCTCTCTCTCTCTCTCTCTAATTACGTAATTTAGTTTTTATCAGTTCTAAAGCAATGACCAGTACCAGAAATTGCTTAAAAATCTAATTTTTTGCAATAGTTTGAGCAGTATCGCTGTATATTATTCTCTTGAATTAATAACTCACCAAAAAAAGATAATAGCTCCAACCTAATATAAGCCTCATAAGATTTGATCACCTACAAAACGATTGCCGTTGTGACTCACAGGGCATTGTATGGGTGGATACTGTTTCTCAATTAGTTTTGAAGAAATTTTTCACATTCAAACCAATAGCCCCCAACTTCCTTTGTAACCCCAGAATGTTAGAAGCAGAAGGTATCATGGATATAACCTCTTTTAAATGACAATGTCCACTAAGCCTGTGGACCAGAACATCCACAGCCAGAGGAGGCAGGAGAACCCTGCAGGTGGGTGGCAGGCATGTCGGCATGTGGACCTTCCCTCTCAGAAAATTCCCTGGGTTGGTGTAATTTCTTTGCTGATCCCCTAACATGGACAAGGAGCCGGCTCTGTGTTACCAGCTCTAAGATTAGACTAAAGCTAAGATTCATTACTCGCACTGATCAGTCCTGGAGTTACTAAGACTTGAAAAAGGTAAAATCAGAGAATGGAGAAAAAATAATAGTAACAAGGCTCAGTGTATGACGTTTTTGGAAACAGCAAGCAAGTACATAGGCAGGACTGGAGAGATGGCTTAATGCTTAAGAATATTTGCTGCTCTTGCAGAGGACCAGAGTTTGGGTCCCAGTACCCATATCCAGTGGCTCACAACTATCTGTAACTCTGTCTCCAGGGGACCCAACACCAGCCTCTGTGGGTCACCACATACCTGTGCACACATGCATATGAGTGCACACACACATATACATGAATGAAAATTGCAGAGTTATACATGCCTTAAGAATCTTCATTTAGATACAGAACTCAAAATTCGTTTAAGGGTATAATGTGATGGCTTTGTCATATGCATGGCACTGTGGAGGCACCACTGTCTGAGTTTAGATCACAGTAATACATTATTTTGAGGTAACTATTAATCATGTTCGCGTACATGTGGTTTTACTGAATGGAAAAAAATAAATAAAATCAGTTGCTGCTTGTGCCCTGAACTACTCGCTGCCCAACCCTAGCTACCCTTGGGGGCTGGAGGTGAGAAACGCCACAGCAAGCTCATCTGAAAGCTGCTGCAAGCTCCTTTAATACTCTCCGCCCACGCCCCATGGGTCCCAAGAAAGCATCTCTTCTTAGAGGTGACCACCCCCACCTTTCCTCTTACATCAGTCACTTTAGAGATTCAGTATGACGACCTGAGGTGCTTTCGTGGTTCTGCCTGTTATTCTAGAACTGGAACTCGAGTTTGGTGAGCAGCTCAGCATAGGAGATCTCGCCGTCCCTGACAACCTCCTGAATCTGGGGGACATTGGGCCGATCCACACAAGTTTCAGCTGTCAACTCTGCCTGCCTTGCCCTGGTCTACTCTAGTCTGGCTTCAGCTCGAAATGTATCTGAGACGCTACATCACACTAGTCTTATGTCACACTGGAAGTCTATGGAGAAAATCTCAAGGTCCTCATTTCTTTACCATCTTCCAAGTCCTAAATTCGTTGAATGAACTTCCGCTTTCAAATGTGGTTTTTCTTCTTCTTCCGCCCCATCTCCAACTCTAGTCTTTTCTGGTAAGTCTCTAGAGCTTTATTGACACTCTTGGAAGGGCATCTGGGCCAACTGTTTTGTTTTGTTTTGTTTTTGTCTTTAGGGACTATTATTATTTTTGTGGCTAGACATTTAGCCAAGGAAATCTTTCCCTATTATATAAATAGCACATTATTTTCCAGCTACTTCACACAGAGCAACCCAGCCACAGCCCATGTGGATTCTTTGTGGATTAAAACAGTAAATATACTCATCTGGGGAGAGAGAAGAAAATGTGAAGGTTATTTTATTGGAAGACCCAAATGATTAAAAAAAAAATGCAGGAAAGATGTAGCTCCCTAAGGTGGACTTCACTGTGGAAAGACAAACATCATAAAAATGTGGTCTGTCTCAGGTATTCTGGAGACAAATTCTTATCAGGGTTTGAGGAGCTGGTTCAAGCATCATCAGAATTAAGGATTAAGTCTTGGCTTTGGAGGGTCGTGTAGTACCTACCTTCCCCTGTCAAGTGGTCCTTTCATCTTGTAGATGCTGAAGGCTGGAAACTTGATTCCAATGAACAATTTAATAGTGACTTTGGGGTTAGAGAGATGGCTCAGTGATTAAGGGCACCGGCTGCTCTTCCAGAGGATCTAGATTTGGTTCTCAGTACCCCACGTGATACAAATTCCTGCATCTCTAGTTCCAGAGAATCTGACACCACCTTCTGGTATCTTCAGGCATTGCATGCTAGTGGTGCACAGACCCATGCAAGCACAGCAGTCCCACACATAAAACAAAATCCTTAAACAAACAAAAGCCCGTGACTTCATTAACATGCATGCGAATAATTTCAACTTTGCAAATGTTAGATCCAGATGACACCAGTTTGAGTTTTCATTGCCTTTAATGAAACTGCTGTCACAAATAAGGTAACGAATTTTCATCCCTTGAAATTGTGACTCCATGACACAATGTTTTGAGTTCTGGGATGGAAGCAGCATGACTTCCCCTTTGATCTCAGGGTGGATATCCTAGCGCACAGCTATAACAAAACAAAGGTGGGCTGTTCTGGGTAAGGTACCTGGGTCTAGGGGAGATCTCAGCAGAGGAAGGACCCACCCCAGGGGCATCTTCGTAGGGTCCCTAGAAAGAGAATGGCTTCAACTTCACTGATTGAAACACGGGTCGGCAGATATCAGCAGCAAATACAAACTTGCTCTCATGTCCTCACAGCCCAGAAGTTCTTTCTCAAATGCAGGAAACTGACAAGATAAAATCACCTCTCCATGCATCTGAGAGAAGTCCTCAACCTGGAGAAAACGAGTGGTTTTTGCTGATTTTTCTTTTCTTTTTTTTTTTTTTAAAGGTGTTGGCATCTGTATTTTCTTTGATTGCTAAAAACCTTCATTAGAAGAAAGTTGCATATCTACAATTCTCTATATTGACGCATGTTATCTTTTGTGAGTGATGAATTCGGCCAACTTAAGTATCTGCCTCTATTTTTCCTCCCCCGCCAGTCATAAATCCTAAAAACCTACATGTGATGATGTGCTTTGGCTTCTCCTGATGGTGCTGGCCGGAGCTCGAGGAGCGCATGTCTCCAGTTTTATTGTGTTGGGAAGACAGACAACTCTTTCAAGTGGCTGATGGAGATGTTGGCCATGGCCCAGCTCTCTTGGGTGATGATGTGTGGACTGCTTGCTCTAAGGCACTGCTTTCCCCTGGCTAGCCATTTCCTTCAAGGCCTTGTGTCCATTCTCCTGGAAGACTATGAAAAAAGTAGCAATGCTCTTCTTCTCATCAGTTAGTGGGAGGGTGGGGGTAGGGGAGGGGAATGTGTGTGCTGAGCTTGAAAACGTGAAAGAGAATAAGTGAGAGACTAGATATGTCCACAGTGGTTCACCCCTTCCTCCCGCCCACCCACATGAATTTGTGAAACCAATAAAGCTAAATTATGTAATTAAAAGGAAAGAGACCTACAAAATACATGCCCGCATCAATATTATACTTATGTACCATTCTCTGCACTGGATATCAGCAAGTCCTAAAGGTCTGACCTTTCCCATAGTCAGGCATGGAAAAGACAAGTTCAGTTTGGGAAAGCAGAGCCAGCTGTTTCTGTTATGTTAGGGGAACAATAGCCGCTGGAACAGTAAAACAGCATTTCAGCATCTTCACAGAAACTATTTCTCAACGAAGAGGCCAAAGATATGCTTCTCTGAAGAAGGCTTTCTCTCCGCAGTCACAGCGGAGTCAGACGCCTCTCTCGGGGCTTGGCCTTTCTACATCTTTAGAGCCATTTCCAGCCTTCCTGGGTAGTAGAGTAGGCAAAGCTGCTTCCCAGAAACGCCACTTCTTCTGTTCATTCTCCAGGGTGAAAACTTGTCATATGACCTTGGCTGGGATGGAGGAAGGCCTCGAAGTGCAGTGTGAGCCAGACAGCTGCATTCCACAGTATAGAAAGAGAAACGGAACAGAGCGGACAGTGAGCCCCAAAGAGGGCAGGAACTCATCCCTCCCTCCCTCCCTCCCTCCCACTCTCCCTCGCTCCCACCCTCCCCCATCTCTCCCTCTCCCTCTCTCTCCTTTCTAATAATGGAAGACAATAAGAAAAATGGAAGTGCATACAGAGAGATAAGTCAGATAAAGGAAAATACATTGGTCCCGAAGTGGGGATACCAGCAGATCCCACCTGTTTCTCCAGTAAGGAAGCATGGTACAGCCTGTGCCAATTCTCACACTCAGGTTCCCCACCACAGTGTAATCTGACTCATTTTCTCTCTCTTCTTTTTTTCCCCCCTTGAACAGCTCATAAAAATTAAGTCTAAAACAAATGTGCTTCTTGTGCGAGCAGGTTTGGGTGCCCTTCGAGACTCTCAACTTGCAAAGCTCCTTTTAATGGGTGCCTTCTTACTGTCGGGGAAATGAGCCACTACCTTGAAGTCAGGTTTGTTAGCTTCTCCCCCGCTCTCCCCCACACATAACACCTCCAAAATCACTTCTATTTTTCTTATAGCCTCAGTGAACACAGTTTCTTTCATCTTAATGTGGTCCGGGAGAAGATGAAAGGAAATTTTCCTTAATTCAATAGTGAAACTTCCCAGTTGTGAAGTACTTTGAAATACAAACTAATTAATAAGCACCACTCTCTTCCGAAGCAGTAAGGATCGCTCTGTCGTTTTCCACAGCTGAGAAGGCTGCAGTTAACGTAGGCTGCCCCAGGCTGTGCACCTCCTCTGAGAACACCAGCCCTGCGTTCCCTCAGGATAGCATGCTGCCTCTCCGGAGAGTAATCAGCTTTTTGAGGGGTTGTAGCTCACAGTGACTTCCTCAGAAAGTCTACAGTGCCACTGGCACCAGCTAGGCAATTAGTAATGTTCTTGTCACCAGCTCTGAGCAATCCATGAAGGAGAAGAAAGAAAAACGGATTCACTGCATAGCTCTCTCTCTCTCTCTCTCTCTCTCTCTCTCTCTCTCTCACACACACACACACACACACACACACACACACACACACACACTTTGGGAGACTGAAAAAAATAACGCTTTATCAATAAGCACAGGGTGTGAGCTAAACTGGGAATCAGAAAGGCAAGGTGAAGCATTTTGTTTGTATCCTATGCTGTTAGGATCTTAATGCCACAATTACGGTTATCCCACAGATGGAGGAATGAACCAAGGCCACTGATCCCGATGGCAGCCATTAGTGAGTCTTTGGCTAATGTCCTTAGTGTTTGACTCGGCTCAGCAGTGTGGTAGGCAAATAGCACTGGAGCTATTTCAGGGAGAAGCAAATGAGAGGGAAAAAACCACCAGCAACTACAAAACCACAAACAGCCACAGTGACACTTTGTGTACCTCAGCTCGAGCATATCTTCTGAGAAGAGACCATTGGTTTTGAAGGACTCCACAGTTGTATAATCACAAGCTGACTAGACATAGCTATCCCATGGAGTCCAGAACACTTGTGATGTCCCATAGCTAAAATATTTATTTTTTTCAAGACCATAACATTGTCTGGTTATGAAGTGTAGGGGCTGTCATTGTAAATCCCGTTGGCTGTCAAGAATAAGAGAAATCCCTAAGATCGAGCATGGGTCTCTTTCTTCCTTCTTGGAACACGTGACATCTAAGCTAGTGATAGACTCATAGGCATGATGAACTATGACCAGGCTACTCTGGGCTCATTTTATTTGGGATCATAGAAAGATTTTATGTGTATGTCACAATGCTGTATGTTTAGCATGAACGCTATTCCAGTCAGATGAAATGCTTCCGCTAACTCAGCTCTTTACCCTGTTTTCTGTTAAGTGTCAGTGGCCAAAAACTTTGCCCTTCATTATCTCATCCCCTCAGGAATATTCCCTTTATTTGTTGAATGACTATTTAACTGAAAACCGAATCCGTGGAAATAATTCCCGAATTGATTCTGCTCTTTTGGTACTTTTGATAATAACAGTTGGGGCTGGGGAGACAGCTGGACGGTTCCACACTCATACTGCTCTTGCCGAGGAGCAGAATTCAGTTCCCAGCATCTAGCATCTGATGGCTGACTGGAATTCCATCCCCAAGGGATCCAATGCCCCTTTCTGACCTTGGAGAGCACTGCACTCATGTGGAGTTGGAGTGTGATTCGCAGTTTAGGGAAGATATGCTGATTGGCTTCATAACAGTATTTTGGGGGCAATTCTTCTGCATTAAAAACATCACCTTGAGGCCGCAGGGAGGACTCAGGAGTTAAGGGTGCTCTCACTCTGGCAGAGGACCCTGGCTCAGTTCCCAGCATCTATACTGGGTGACAGCCTGTGATTCTAGCCCTGACGGATCTGGTGCTAACCTCTGCCCTTTTGGGCACCCTCACTCATGTGCCCATGCACAGAATTGAAAATAAAGATAAACCTTCTACAGTAGCTTGTAGACGTTTTTAAAATGACCTTTTCCAGGTTGTCTATGCCCTGGAGGATCGTGACACCCTTGTATATACAGGCAACACTATTTGGCCTCAGTGTGTTATAAACGACAACAATGAAGCCGTGAAGAACTAACTATCCATGGACCTGATCAATATACATTGTATACATGTATGGAATGTTCAAAGAATAAATGTTCAAAAAATCACTTTCCAATTTATTTCATTTTTTTTTGGAGCACCACATTTTATTAACTACTATTTTCCATAATTAATTCCAATAACTCAGGATGCTGTGGAAATAGTATCGATGACTACAGAATGCTCCCTGAAAATTATAAAGTGTAAATAGCAAGGTAATAATGAACACCATTATATTTGTATAGCACAAGTTTGTGGTGGAAAGGCTGAATATATGCATACATTGGGGGGTTAAGATGGCTCCTACAGAGGGACTAATGCTCTGTTTGTGGCATTACATAACATATTGTCTAAATCCAGCCATGCTTAGAGTTGCTGGGAGTGCTACAATCTACACCCTGACACAAAATGTGTAAGGTGGACTGTTGGGAACAAACCAGGACACCTGGTCACCCCTAGAAATATTTAATAAGGGTCATTTCTCGGACAAAAGAGCTATAGTGCAGAAAGGATGGATGGGTGGATGGGTGGGTGGATGGATGGATGGATGGATGGACATAGCAGGATAATAGGAAGGAAAGGACTTTACTCATAGCAAAAGTCCCAGGAATTAGGACCAACAGTCTAAGATCTTGTCTTTTGTGATGGCTACTTCCTAGGCAGTAAACACCCTGTATGTGAGAGCACCAGTCCGTTAGCTCTCCCGTCCAGAAACCAGCTCAGATGGCTCGCCCACTCTCTTGTGGGAAAGATTCCTTCCTGGACCAATGCTTAATGAGCCAACACCTCCCTCCTTCATTCTGAGCTCTCCATCACAGGAGCTGGAAGGAGACAATAAGAAGCCACAGCTCATTAAAGACACGTGCCTGTCGTGGTTCTCAGTTGTTCCTACTCGCCCTGGAGAAAACCTAATAGCTTTGTTCTCTTGATCAGTGCTTCCAATTAAAACTCGTGCATGTATTATTATCTTCACCCGAACCATGAAGAGATTGATCCCAGAGGGTGAGTCATACTGGAATTATTCAAAATAGCCTGTGGCATTTCCCACTGTACCACCCTGCTTGATAGAAACCTTTCATGGGAAAGGTATGGCTTGGATGCCTCTCGCCACAGAGGCTTGAATTATTCCAGAGTAATAAACGTGTGACTGTCACAAGGCCTTCTACCTTGTGCCATTTCTTTGGTTTGTTCCTTGCCTCAAAATGATCCCATGTAGCTAATAAGCACAAAAAAAAAAATTTAGGAGACTTCTGTGCTGCCGGCGCTCCACGATGCCGTCCAGCATTATTTAAGATTTCATTCAAAACCTCCTTTAGGGTGACTTCTGTGCACCTGCAGTGCCCGTTCAGGAAGATCAACAAATGGCTGAAGACAGATTTCTCAGCTAGAGGAAAGAATTATTACCTTACCATCAGTCTAATGAAAACAGAGGTGAAATACCAACCTGCGCTAGATAAACAGCGCGCGGAGCCATCCATCACACTCAGGCGCTCTGAGCCCAGCGCCCTAACCAACGCCACCTGACTACTGCGCCTGCGCAGACGAGTTCACAGCATCTGGGAGTTGGGCTCTTTCCTAGCAAGTTTTGTCCAAAGACCAGACAGGAATCCTTTCAGCTATTCCCTTTCCCGGCGTGAATTCCCCGGTTCTGTCAGACAATAGCACCTTTACAGGCTTTTGCTTCTCGTATTCTCTGTTAAACTGTGGTTGTCATCCTGGGCCCTGTTTCTTTGAAATGCTCCACTCAGCATTTTCCAAGGTGACTTTCTCAGGATCCTCTATTTCGTAATTAGCATATTCCTTTGCCCAATAGAAATGCCCTCCTATTCACTCTGGGCACAGAGTTCAAGGTGCCCAAAACTTAGGGTGAAAGATATAAATTAGGCACATGTATAGACCCTTCCGCTCACTCCCCACCTACTTCATTCATTTTACCCTTACAATATCATGAGAGGTAGAGAAGGCACCGATGAGCTCACAAGGAAAGAAAGGAAGCTACAACCTAGATGGGGTGAAGTCTGAGGATAAGACCCGCCCACTTCTCCAAGGCTTGACTCGCCCACTTACCTAAGACCTGCTTTCCTCTTTCAGTTGTCTGTAGTTAACTGTAGTCCAAAATGTCCAATGGAAAGTTATACAAATAAGCAATGTATAGGGCTTCAGCTGTGTGCCCTTACAAATAATGCGATGAAACATTGTGTCCCTCCTCACCTGCATCAACCCTGTGCAGAACTGCCTACTGGTTAGACTTGGTAACTATGTTGGTTATCAAACCGCCTGTCACAGTACAAGAATGTTATGTTTAATCCTTATTTTACATCTCATGGTCCCCAAACACAAGGGCAATAGTGATGGCGAAGCTGATATGCCAAGAGAAGTCAACAGGTGCTGCATACAAGGGAAGGCATGACTGTTCTTGACTTAAGAAAAAATGAGGCAAAAAAAGAAAGAAAAAGAAAAAATGAGGCACCAAAGTTGCTAAAAGATCTTCAGGAAGAATGGAGTGTCCATCCGTGAAACTGTGAAATATATATATATATATATATATATATATATATATACATATATATATATACATATATATACACTAATATATTAGTATGTGTATTCGTATATATATGTGTATATATTAGTATATATTATATATTAGTATATATATTATATATATATATACTAATTTTGTTTCTGTCTGTCAAACACCATGCTCCAATCACAGAGAAGAGTGTACATTGTTAAGATAGAAAGAGAATTAAAATGTGCAAGAACAAAGAGGGAAAAATGCCTACACATCAAGTTCAGCCTGATTCTCTGTGAAGCATTTGTTGGGGGTCTCAGGACTGTCTGCAACCGGCTATCCATATTGACCATCATACCCTGTAGGTTCTAGTTCCTTCTGGGACTTGTATCAGAAAATTCACTTTGCATTGTGACATTTATGTGCTGAATATCACCAAGGCAAACTTAAAGTACTGCCTTTTTTCATTTTCCATGTATATTCACTGGAAAGTAAAGGAAAGCTGTAGCAGTTTTAAACTATAAATTCAATGCTTTGAAAAGAGTTTGCTTGTTCAGATGTGCTATTTTCTAGTTAGTAACACCCAAGTCAGAGAGCTACTTTTAATATTCTCAACTTAGTATCTTGCACAACTATGTGGTGTTGTATGGAAGTGTTACAAATCAAGCAATATTCGTATCATTTCCACCCCCCACATACACACCACACATACTTGCACACATACATAATTAAAAATAAAACTATTTTTATAAAGAATTTCTACTTTGGGGTTTGTGTAGTGTGTGTGTGTGTGTGTGTGTGTGTGTGTGTGGGTGTGGGTGTGGGTGTGTGTGTGTGTGCGCACGCGCGCGCGCCCACCCGTGTGCTCATACGCACACACAGACACTTACAGGTACTTACAGAAGTCAAAAGAGGGCATGAGACCTGTTGGAGTTACGGTGGTGCAATCTGTCCCATGAAGGTGCTAGGAACCCAACTAGGGCGCCATGCAAGAGCCTAGCCAACAAGACAACTCTCTGAGCTCTGGGCAGTAGAATTCTATTTTTTCTCCATCAGTGGTCTTTTTTTCTATATTCTTTATTTGCATTCCAAATGACTTTCCCTTTACCAGTTCCCCCTCTCCCTAAGCCCCATAAGCCCTCTTTCCTCCGCCAGTTCCCCAATCAACCCCCTCCCACTCCTCTATTCTGGCAATCCCCTACAATGCTGCATCAAGCCTTTCTAGGACCAGGGCCCTCAACTTCCTTCTTCTTGGGAATGATTTGATATGTGGGTTGTGTTTTGGGTATTCTGAGCTTCTGGGCTAGTATCCACTTATCAGTGACTGCATTCCATGTGTGTTCTTTTGTGAATTAGTTACCTCACTTAGGATGATATTTTCCAGTTCCAACCATTTGCCTAAAAATTTCATGAATTCATTGTTTTTAATTGCTGAGTAGTATTCCATTGTGTAAATATACCACATTTTCTGGATCCATTCCTCCATTGAGGGACATCTGGGTTCTTTCCAGCTTCTGGCTATTATAAATAAGGCTGCAATGAACATAGTGGAACATGTATCCTTATTGCATGCCGGGGAATCCTCTGGGTATATGCCCAGGAGTGATATAGCAGGGTCCTCCGGAAGTGTCATGCCCAGTTTTCTGAGGAAAGACCAAACTGATTTCCAGAGTGGTTATACCAGCTTGCAATCCCACCAGCAGTGGAGGACTGTTCCTCTTTCACCACAACCTTGCCAACACCTGCTGTCTCCTGAGTTTTTAATCTTAGCCATTGAGACTGTTGTGAGGTGAAATCTCAGGGTTGTTTTGATTTGCATTTCCCTAATGACTAATGATGTTGAACATTTCTTAAGGTGCTTCTCAGCCATCTGATGTTCTTCAGGTGAAAATTCTTTGTTTAGCTATGTACCCCATTTTTAATAGGGTTATTTGGTTTTCTGGGGTCTAACTTCTTGAGTTCTTATTTGCAGATGATATGATAGTATATTTAAGTGACCCAAAAAACTCCACCAGAGAACTCCTACAGCTGATAAACAACTTCAGCAAAGTGGTTGGTTATAAAATCAACTCAAGCAAATCAGTAACCTTCCTATACTCAAAGGATAAGCAGGCTGAGAAAGAAATTAGGGAAATGGCACCCTTCACAATAGCCACAAGCAATATAAAGTATCTTGGTGTGACTCTAATCAAACAAGTGAAAGATCTGTATAACAAGAACTTCAGGTCTCTGAAGAAGGAAATGGAAGAAGACCTCAGAAAATGGAAAAATCTTCCATGCTTGTGGATTGGCAGGATTAATATAGTTAAAATGGCCATCTTGCCAAAAGCAATATACAGATTCAATGCAATCCCCATCAAAATCCCAACTCAGTTCTTCATAGAGTTAGAAAAAGCACTTTTCAAATTCATCTGGAATAACAAAAAACCCAGGATAGCTAAAACTATTCTCAACAGTAAAAGAACTGCTGAGGGAATCAGTATTCCAGACCTCAAGCAATACTACAGAGTAATAGTGTTAAAAGTTGCATGGTATTGGTACAGTGATGGGCAGGTGGATCAATGGCATAGGATTGAAGACCCAGAAATGAACCCACACACCTATGGTCACTTGATCTTCAACAAAGGAGCTGAAAACATCCAGTGAAAAAAGATAGCCTTTTCAACAAATGGTGCTGGTTCAATTGGAGGTCAGCATGCAGAAGAATGCAAATTGATCCATTCTTTTGTTTGTTTGTTTGTTTTGTTTTGTTTTGTTTTTCAAGACGGGGTTTCTCTGTATAACCCTGGCTGTCCTGGAACTCACTCTGTAGACCAGGCTGGCCTCGAACTCAGAAATCCGCCTGCCTCTGCCTCCCAGAGTGCTGGGATTACAGGCATGCACTACCACTACCCAGCAAATTGATCCATTCTTATCTCCTTGTGCTAAGCTCAACTACAAGTGAATCAAGGACCTCTGCATAAAACCAGACACACTGAAACTGATAGAAAAGAAACTGGGGAAGACCCTTGAGGACATGGCCACAGGGGGAAAGTTCCTGACAGAACGCCAAGATCAAGAATTGACAAATGGGACCTCATAAAATTACAAAGTTTCTGTAAGGTAAAGGACACCGTCAAAAGGACAAAACGGCAACCAACAAATTGGGTTAAGATCTTCACCAACCCCACATCCGACAGAGGGCTAATATCCAATATATACAAAGAACTCAAGAAGGCAGAATTCTTAAAGGAGGGACTACATTGGCATTTTCTTTGGTTTACAAGATAAGATGCCATGAGTTTTTCTATCTTTCTATGATGAAGAAAAGAATTGCAGGCATATTTTGTTAGCAAGGGCCTGCTGGAGAATGGGTTTAAAATCTCTAGCACATTATGAGTTGCGCTATTGATCTTTGAAATAGTTACAACAGAAAGAAAACTGAATATTAAGTAGATGTTCATGACATGGCAAGACACTAAGTAATTTCTTGTTTAATATAGCAGTCCCATAGGACTTAGTAGCCACAGTGTGCAGATGAAGATCTCAGGGCCAAGTACCTTTCAAGCTATTCAGAAATGGTCACACTTTAGTTAATTTACAAGAAACCAGTAACGAAGGGGACATGTTGGTTGTTTACAGTCGGACATATAGACTATCCCTCTCCCTTTCACTTATGGTCTGTCTGTCACTTTTCATAACTGTAACAGAATGCCTTCAAGAGAGCAACTTGAAGGAAAAGGGAGTTTGCTTTGGTTTATGGTTTCATCGGTACATTCATGGTCACCTACATCTGTGCTTACAAGTGAGGCAGAGTATCAGTGAACAGGGGCAGAAGCAAGGTGCCTGCCTCACAGTGAAGAGAGAGGTTGGGTTTGGGGCTACTGGGCACAAGGTATACTCATGATGACCGAGCCTCCCGAGACCCACTTCCTCCAAAAGACTCATATCCTCTTCCTCACAATCTCTAAACCACTCCTGGGCATATACCCAGAAGATTCCCCAGCATGCAATAAGGATACATGCTCCACTATGTTCATAGCAGCCTTATTCATAATAAGCAGAAGCTGGAAAGAACCCAGATGTCCCTCAATGGAGGAATGGATACAAAAAATGTGGTATATATACACAATGGAGTACTATTCAGCCATTAGAAACAATGAATTTATGAAATTCTTAAACAAATGGATGGAGCTGGAAAACATCATACTAAGTGAGGTAACCCAGTCTCAAAAGAATACCCATGGTATGCACTCACTGATAAGTGGATATTAGCCTAGAATCTTGGGACACCAAAGACACAATCCACATACCAAATGATGTCCGACAAGAAGGAAGGAGTGGACCCTGGTTCTGGAAAGGCTCAAAGCATCAATGTAGGGGAATACCAGAACAGGGAAGTGGGAAGGGGTGGATGGGGAAACAGGGTGAGGGAAAAGGGCATGTGACACCTTTGGGGGGCAGGGAAGCAGAAAAGGGGAAATGAAATGTAAATATAGAATATATCCAATAAAAATTAAAAATATAATGCTATCAAAGCATATCTCTATCAATAGATCAACCTATTGATTAAGCCAGATCCCTCACAATACAGCCACAGTCCTCCTTCTGAATAATGCACTGGGGACCAAGCCTTGAACACATGAGTTTTTGTGTGTATGTGTGTGTGAGGTGAGGTCATTGGAAATATTCATCATTGTTATTTGCCACTCGAATGATGTAGTCAGAAGCTCTCAGCAGTTACCTTGAGAAACTTTTGACACCACCTTCTTGATAGCATATTGTTTAAGAAGTTTATTCTTCAGAAGTTTCCCAAGGAACAATACATAGTATCGGGGAACAGTTTATGAAGCCCATGGTAAGGGCAAGTCGCTTTCCTAATAACCCAAGCACCCTCCAACTCCCTGGTGACTGAAGTGCCCCGTCCTTAGGCGTTCTGGATAAATTACAAATCTGCCTCTCTGGTTACATTTTTGGGTCCCAGTGCCTTTTACCCAAGGTCACATAGTGACCTTCTTTTGCATAGACCACAGTGTATTCCCAAGGGTAGGTGCATTTTGAAACTTATTTCTCTAGTATGCTAATGAATTTGACTTTAAAGAAAAAATGGAGACAGCGATGGGTCTCTATGATTTAAAAGAATGTTTGTGAAATGAAAGTACAGTTCACTTGGACTATCAAAGATGACCTCACACTGCTTTGGGAAGCACTACAGGCTCTATGTTCCTTGTGATGCTGGACTCTATCCCTGCTTTTCCTGAAATGACTTTTTTCTCAAATGGAAAGGAAACATTATGTTTCTTTCATTGGATGCATTAATTCATTTACTGTCTTGAGGTGAGCCATTTGTCCCATCCCCTCCTGAAAGGCACTGTTACTCCCAGCCTGCACCTACCTTTCTAAGCATGCACACCTGGTGTAGGAATCGTTTAATCGATCGATACTGGAACTGTGACTGACTGCGTTAGCATCTCACCCACCGTGGCTGTTCCATAAAATGGCCAATGATAAGAAGAGCTGAGGTTTCGGGATTTTTCTTCCATGGTTGTGAAACCTGGAAGGAATCCAGCTGTCGGGTCAGGGACAAGCTTCACCTGTACTGGTTTAGATCCATCATGCGTGCAAAATGGAAAGATAAGGTTACACCCAGTGAGGCGCTGACACATGGGAACCAGAACAGACCCAAGGGCCATGCTAATTAAAGCAGAGCTCTGCCAAGTATGGGGTAGCAACCGAAGGGACTGCCCACTCCCCAAATGTGCACAGTTCAAGATCAAACTCAGCCAACCCCTGTGCATGACGGAGAGGTTCTTGGAGGGCCTGTTTGAAGCTCAGTCTGAACTTCGCTGGCATCCATTCAAACACTTTCAAATACAGTTCAAATACAGTGGGCTTTGATCGCAGAGCTGAGGGTCATAGGATTTCAGACTAAACTTGGACTCGGCTACCTTTAATTTTGACAAAAGGGGAGATTAGAAGAAAGCAGAGACTCCAATCCCACGTCAAGTAGACTTCACTATCCTGAGGGGCCATTGGTGTCCCACGGTCTTCAAGCTGCAGAACGGAGGCACCAAAATCTGTTTCAACTAATATCTTTCAAGAGAGTTTTCATTTCCTATTTCCCCTTTGCTGAGCTCATGGGTATCAGTGGCGATATACGGAGTATCGTTTATTTCTCTAATCTATTTACATTTTCCAGGTCATGCTATGGACCGTGCCAACCAGAGAATTTTGAGGTGGCATAGATTCTGGATAAACATAATAAGGATTTGTTTTTCTCTGGTAAAGCAGGGTCCAAACAAAGCTCCTGGTGGGAGAGCTGCCCTCACCATAATACGTGATGATGTCTTGATTATATGCAGCCCTATTTCTTGTGTACCTTGTCCTTCCAAGGATCCATTCCTGGGGTCTATGACTGGCTGAGAGCCAGGTGTTCAGAGAAGAGAAGCCAGTGTGTTAGGTATATGCTGATGGAGTGTGGGTGGCCTGGTGAGCCATCAGTCCTGTTGAGTGATGTGCTACACTATTAGTCTTGACCAGATGTTCTACACAGGAGCAATTGGTGGAACCGATGTCTATGACCTCTGGGCTCTGTAGAGCATAGAGTGGCATATTAAGAAAGGAGATTCTTACTGCAAAGCTTCTGTAAGGCAAAGGACACTGACAATAGGACGGAATGGCAGCCTATGAATTGGGAAAGGATCTTCACCAACCCTACGTCTGACAGAGGGCTAATATCCAGAATTTATAAGGAACTCAAGTCAAACACCAACAACCCAAATAACCCAATTTAAAAATGGGGAACAGTGCTACAAAGAGAATTCTCAGCAGAGAAATCTCCAACAGCTGAAAAGCACTTAAAGAGATGTTCAAAGTCCTTAGTCATCAGGGAAATGTGAAATCAAAACAAATCTGAGATTCTATCTTATACCAGTCAGAATGACTAAGATCAAAAACTCAACTGATAGTGGGGTGAGGATGTGAAGCAAGAGGAACATCCCTCTGCTGCTGATAGGATTGAAAACTTGTACAACAACTTTAAAAATCATTTTGGTGGCAGTTTCTCAGAAAAACTGTAATAGTTCTTCCAAATCCAACTGTATCACTCCTGGACATATTCCCCAAAAGATGTTCCACCGTCCTACAAAGACACTTGCTCAACTATGTTCACACCAGCTTGACTCGTAATAGACCCATGGCTCCAGCTGCATATGCCCCAGAGGATGGCCTTGTTGGATATCAAAGGAAGGAGAGGCCCTTGGTCCTGAGAAGGCTCGATGCCCCACTATAGGGGAATGCCAGGACAGGGAATTAGGAGTGGGTGGGTTGGTGAGCAGGGGGAGGGGGATGGGATAGGGGATTTTTGGAGGGGAAACCAGGAAAAGGAATAACATTTGAAATGTAAATAAAGAAGATATCTATGTTTTTAAAAAGAAATAAAAAGGAAAAGAACCAGAAACTAGAAAACAACCTAGTTGTCCCTCAACTGAAGAATGGATAAAGAAAATGTGTTACATCTACATAATGAAATACTATTCAGTTAGGAAAAACAAAGACATCATGAATTTTGCAGATAAATGGCTGGATCTTGAAAATATCATCCTGAGTGAGGTAACCTAGTCCCAAAAGGAGATGCACGCATGGTGTATACTCACTTATCCAAAGCTAAATAAGAAGGAAGGTGCAAGCGAGCATGCCTGAATCTCACTTAGAAGAGGAAATAAAATAGTCATAAGAGGCAGATGGAGGGAGGGAACTTGAAGGGAGAGGGGAGGAGAGGGGAGTGGGGGGCGTTCAGGACCAGGTGTGGGGAAGGACAGGGTGGATGACAAGATGGCCATGAGAATGAATGGAAGTGTGCAAGTGACAGGGGTAGGGAGGTGGGGGGCATCTCCAGATGGGGGCAGAGACCTAGGATAAGGGAGGTGTCCAAGAATCAATGGGGCATCCTTAGTTCTGACTTACAGCATTGGGCACACAGAACCTCTCGTAGGCCTGTCAGAGCCTCCTATGGAGTGACAGGGGCACCAACCCACTCACAAAACTTTTGACTCAGAATTCATCCTGTCTATAAGAAATGCAGGAATGGGGGATTGGGGACACGGAACAGAGACTGAGGAAATGGCCAACCAGTGATGCGCCCAACTTGAGATCCATCCCACGAGCAAGCACCAATGCCTGACACTATTAATGATATTCTGTTATGCTTGCAGACAGCAGTCTAGCAGGGCTGTTCTCTGAGACGCTCCACCCAGCAGCTGACTCAGACAGATGCAGACACCCACAGCCACACAGTGGATGGAGCTTGGGGACTCTCCTGGAAGAACAGGAGGATGGGAACTCCGCAGGAAGACCAACAGAGATAACTCGCCTGGACCCTTGGGGCTCTCAGAGACTGAGCCACAAACCAAAGAATATACACAGGCTGGACCCAGGCCTCCCTGCACATATGTAGCAGATGTGAAGCTCGGTCTTCATGTGGGTCCCAAGCAACTGGAGCAGGGGGGTGGGGGCGACCCCAAAAGCTGTTGCCAATCTGTGGGATATGCTCTTCCACCTGGACTGCCTTGTCTGGCCTCCATGGGAGAGGACGCACTTGGCCTCATAGAAAATTGATGTGCCAGGGTGGAGGGATACACAGGGGGCCCCACTCACTCAGAAAAAAAAGAGAACGGGTTGGGGGAAGGGTTGTGAGAGTGGGTAATCAGAAGGGGGGCAGTGAGCAGATGTAAAGTGAATAAGTAAAGAGGATGATGATGATGATGATGATGATGATGATGGTGGTGGTGGTGGTGGTGGTGGTAAACGAAGAAAATAAGGGACACGTTTGTACTTGGACCCCCCTTTTGGCATTTGCAATACTATTTCTCAGTGCAGAGTGTACAGTGCTGGATCTCCTGAGGAAAGAGTTACTTTAGCTGCTAATTGTACTAGTAAAGAAACTTTAACTCATGATAGGATTCCACACCAATAGACCAACCAAAAGCCCCATCTATCAGGTATATTTAATCTGTACAACCTCCTGAAAACCACAGCTTAGCCTGCCCTGCCTCAGATGTGCTTAGTGAATTTACAATGATCTATAGTTGGCTACATCCACCTCATATGAAGCTTGTTTTATCTAAGGCACAATTTACCTAATACTGTATAGAACATGAAATCTCTTAGCTCCATAAAAGGGGGGAAACACTTAAGTCAAATCACAAGTCTAGGTATGACTATCAAAGATCAATAATAATAATGATGATTGCTGCTGAATCATTGCATCAAAGCTTCAACTATTTTCTGCGCTGTCTTCATAATCACCCACTTCTACCTTCATTTATGAGCACGGATTCTAAAATAAAAGTCGCGCGTGTGTGTGTGTGTGTGTGTGTGTGTGTGTGTGTGCGTGTACATAGGTGTATGGAGGACAGAGAGCTCAGATGTCCTTCCTAAGGAGCCATCATCTTGTTTTTTAAGTCAAGGTCATTCGTTGAGCTTGAGCTCACTGAACTGACAGACTCTTGAGCCTGGGGATCCCCTCGATCCGACTCCTCAGCACCGGCATGCCGAGGGTGCAGTGTCACTTCTGACTCCCTGGAACATGGGTTCAGGGTCTTGACTCAGGTCCTCAGGCTCGTGCTGCCAGCATTTTGCTGGTTGAGCTTTCTCCCCAGTAAAACAACACCCTCTGGCAGGCTAAATGACCCATGTTGTCATACCCACACGCGAGTGTCCAGCAGAGACACCATGTGAGGGCATGAAATGTCTGTGTCATTAGTGGCACATCTGCATTTTGCATAAGATTGCTGGGTGGCTCATGGTGTGCTGGACACTTGTATTCAATAAGCTGAGCTTTGTTTCATGTTGAACTGTCATCACTAAATACATCATTGAAGTTGTCGTGTAATCTTTAAAGCATAAGAGAACAGTCTGTCTAAGGTATACATGCTACTTAACAGCAAGTAGCAGTCCTTCTATGGCCATTTATTAAGATGGAGAGTCAGTGTTCCCTCCCTCTGTCTTCACTCTGTGTCTCAGTTCCACTCTTACATTAACTGTGAGGTGTCCTCTATAGGCTCATGTGTGAAACCTTGGTCCCCTGTTTTGGGAGGTTGTGGAGCCTCTGGATCGGGAAGTATGGTTGGCAGAGGAGGGTCACTGGTGATAATCATTTGAGAGTGACAGCCCAGATTTCTTCGCTTTTGTTTGTTTGTTTGTGGTCCCCATCATGTGGGAATCTTCTGCCACAGTGGTCTGACTCACTCCCACTGCCATGCTCTCCCTGATGTGGTGAACCCTCTGAACCGTGATCCAATGTAAGTCCTTTCTCCCTGAAGTTGCTTCTCTTAGATGTTTAGTCAAGCCTTGAAAAGACCGGGAGGAAATTTAAGTGCTTATTACTAAGTTAGTGAAAGAGGTTAATCTAAAAAGGCTGTACACTGGATGCTTCCAGCTAGGTGACATGCTGGAAAGCTCAACATCTTGGAGACACTGGAAGTCAGGGCACAGAGATGGGTAAACACAGCAATACAGTGAATTTTTAAAAGGGTAGTGAAACCATTGTGTGTGATATCACAACGGTAGATCATAAACACATACCATGTACATGTGTGCAAAAGTATAGAATGCCAATATGAACAGTGAATCTTGGATATAAATGAATAAATCTTGGTGATGGTGGTGATGGTGGTGATGATGATGTAGGTCCATCAATTCCAACTGGCATGTTATTTAAATGAGTGTTATTGGTAGTGGAAGATGCTGTCTGTGTGAGAGGGAAGTGGGTGAGGGAGGGCTTTGAACATTTTGTTCCATGCTGCCCTACAAATAAAATAAAAACCAAAACCCACAAATGCACAGGTAATAAGTATGGGAGCAAACCAACGTGTCACTAAGACAAACGTGCTGAAATGACAAGAGTCGTGTCTACACCATGGAAACAAAATGCTTACATCAAGCAAGGACCAGCTGTGGGGCCTTACAGTTGTGGTTTGCCTTGCAGACGTGAGAGGCAAACCAAGTCCTGGGCTTTCCACCAAGGACTAGAGCAAGAGCAAATACGATGGGCTGCAGGGTCCACAGTCGTCACTGTAGGGTCCGGGTGGCCGAAGCTGGGTCTCTAGAATCACACACGGCTCCGGTGGAGGAAGCCGGGTCTTGAAGATGTGCCAAGAAGTCTTCAGGAGATTGAGTCTGAGGGAAGCAAATGCCCAGCAAGACATCATTTTAACTTAATTTAGGAGAGACAAGACAAGAAGTTAAAATGAAGCAGGTCTTGGTCCACAAATACTGTCCGGTCTGCCCCAGTGAGTACCAAACAAAACTAGAGGGCACACGGGGAAGGTCCAAATGCAACCCTCTTCATGGACCCTTTCCATTCTAGAACATGTGGAGCACAGCTCAGCTCTGCACTTTCTCCAACCAGGGCCCCATTTCTTGGCAATGTGCTTTTCATCCAGCCAAACTCACACTCCCCTCGTGAAGAACCGTCGCAGTGCTTGGTGTTCTCTTGGAGGCTTCTTCCTTTGATGTCCTCACAGGTACATGTCGCACTCTTTAGCTCTTTACGGTCTACCCTCTCGAATCATTTGATCCTTGGTAACCCAAACAGAATGTCCTGTCCTCGCTGACAAGCCTTTGTATCACACCTGCCTCCTCCTCACCCACCTAGACAAGAGATGAAAACATCTCTGAAAAGGCATCTATTAATTTAGATCCCGATTAGACTATTCCCTGACACTCTGCAATCTTAGCATGGTGCTTAAGGAGTCACACCCTGTAAATCAGGTCATCTGAGGACAGATACATCAAGGGGAATGCAAGAGGAATTCAACTTTAGAGTTCCCATCTAGATAAAATTTAGTTGAGTGGTTCTCAAAAGTGGAGGAACTCAGAAAGCTCGTTAAGACGCTGGGGCATTTGTCAGGCAGACACCAAACAAACAAAAGAGGCGAACTGTATAGAGCATCAGGAAATTGTCACAAAAATATCCAATGTGAGCTAAATAAACAAGCTGTAGTGAGATCTCAACCCCTGAACAAGTGACTGGCACCTCCCTATCATCGGTATAACATCCAAAATACTGTACACCATGTACACCTCTATGGTTTGGGAACTTGATCTGGTTTCTTTCTTTTCTGTCTCGCTCTTTCTGCTACTGAGAATATTTTTAACAGATTGCTTAGCAATTACTTCCTTCCAGAGTTATTCCAAGGGTCTTTTCTTTGCCTCTCCAGAACCATTGAATGGGCCAATGTAAAACAGACCTTAAAACTACACCTTAGTTCCGGTTTCAAACCCTTAGTTTATTGAAGTAAACAAACTTTTGAGTGAAACCTGGGTGGTGTTTCTCTAAGGCTGTCTGGAGAGCAACAAGGAATGATCTAGATCAAGCCATCCGATAACTGTTCCAGATACTCGGACATAAAAGTTACATCAGGTTCCCTCCAACGCAACTCTGCCCCAGATAGTCCAAGTTTGTTCCACGCCATCAGCATGGCTAGGAGGCCGATCACACAGCTCCAGTTACAGGCGTGTCAGCACTTCTATTTCAGGTCTTTGTGTTCAAGAGTTTATAGCTTGGCCATAAAAGCCAATCACTGGATGAAACTTGGCATCTAAAAGTCACTTCCCAGAAGCATTTCAAAAAATTTCTGTGTAGTGTTGGTTGCTATTAGTATGTTCTCTACAGGCTCCAGAATGGATTAGCAAGGCTTTCCCCAGTATCTCATGGAAATCGAATGCTTCAGGGCCTTTAGGTTAGTTTCCATCTTGACTTGAAGTGAAAGTAAGGACTTCCATGATACATGGAAACCTTTTCCTTGAGGCAGTGATAGGATAGATAGGATAGGAATAACAGTGAGTTTTCCACCCAGGGTGTGCTTCCAACTGTAAACAAAATGCAGTCGCTGTATCGAAATGCTATCTTTCCCTGGACCACCCTCCAAAATCTCAGCATGAGAACAAAGCATTAGCCTTGCTTTCTTCTGTACATCTCCAGCACCAGATCTTTTTCTGACCCCACACTGTGTCCCAGAGAACTGGGGACATTGTGTTGTGGATTCTTACACTCATACTTTAAAGACATGGTTAATTATAACCTTTATTTTTATGAATGAGGAAACTGAGGCTCAGACTAGTAAAACAACTTGATGTGGGTGGTAAAAGGAAGCTGTGTCCGAAACCAGGCAGAGGTTAAGTCAGAGTGGATTCCACTTAGTCCACACAGAACAGGGTCTTCACTGAGGGAACTCCTCTTCAGTAGAAGGAGCTATGCTCATCAGGGCTTAAGCCCGGCTTCATTTTGCCTGTATGGTATTTGAGTGGCTAAGGCTGAGCTTCCATAGATCTGGGCTCAAGGGCAGCCCGCCTGCTTTTCCCACTGCCCTTGTCAATTTGTCTAGCTGTTTTCAACTTGAAATGTGATGCTATAGAGTTAAGTGATTATGAAGACTAGGGGGTAGCTTTAATTCTAGCATAAACATATCTCGCTCTCCATGAAGAATCTCACACAGGACCTGGTCTTCCTGGGCCTGGCTCAGTCGATTTACCCCAAATGGAGGTTTGTATTCATGTAAGTTGAACATGTCGTTAAATATCCGCTAATTGCTAAAGACCACTTTTGAGCACACCCACCCACCCTATCCCAAAATAGTAGTAAAATCCCAGTTTACCAAGTATCCAATCTTTCATTCTTAAAGTTAATAACTTTAATTCCAGATAGAAAAAAAATATTCTCAAAGGACAACTTTCACCATATTTCATCTTTATAGATGAAATTTGTATATGATGAATTCATTGATTTATAAGTATATATCACTTTTTATAGAGGTTTATAAATGTACAGCTGAGTTTATTTTATCATAAGCTTAATATACAAAGATTTAATCAGTTTCTGATTGACACTATAATATCAATCATGACTATAAATTATATTGTTTTTGTCATGTGAACATTATTTTCTAAGCTTTAATAAGATGATTGAGATTTTGAGATGAATTTTTTTAAAGTCTAAATTCACAGTGATACTAAATACATAGACATATTTTCATAACTGTTCTTCTCCCCTGGGTCAGCAATACAGTTTATAATTATCATAAAATTTCATTCCTAATTCCTTTCAATTTATCAGAAGGGAAATATGGATGGTTGTTATCCAATTAAAATACTCCAGATGCGTTTAAGGTAGATGTTATGTGGGTTTTGGAGTTTCCCTATGGAAAATTTAAGACAACAAAGGGCTTCAAAATGGGCTGTGCCTCAGCTGCCTCTGTCCCGCTGTCATGTTCTCATGGATTCTGTGATGTCATGAAGGGGTAGCTAGGACGTTATAAAGGGTTTTGGAGCATGTGACTTTAGGCAAGAGGTTCATTGATAACTATAGAATCCATTCCGAGCATCACCTTTGGTTTACAGAAATCAAGATAAAGTTGGGATAAATACATACATACTTCTGGAGTTCACCCTCTAGGTTAGTCGTAGCGTCCCTTGTCTTGGAAGACATTAAGAGGTGTGTCTTCTGGATGCGTGTTCTCAAAAGGTGTTTGCTCTGGGTGACTCACATTAAATGACTATAGAGCAACCAGGCAGATGCCTATGCCTCTAGGGGAGCCGACTAGTACTGAAGTTACACTTTCTTCCAGAGAAGTTAAATGGGTCTATGTGATTTGTGTCCATAAAAAGAAAATGCAGAGCCATCAAAACTGCACCCTAATTCATTACGAAAGAATTATGAACAGAATTTAGGCTGACACTCCTTTTGACACCCTCAACTTCTAGTTCCTTTAGTTGATCATAATCTTAAGCCAGAACTGGATTACAATACAGCAGGGGTTTTTAAATTTATTATTATTATTATTATTATTATTATTATTATTATTATTATTATTATTAATTTATTTCCCAGTCATTTATCAGAATGACTTTTGTCTTGTGTCATTAATCAAACTCTGGGTAAGCAACCTCTCTATCACCAAACTACGTCCTCACAGCTATTTATTAGAAAGCATTTTGTTGTTGTTGTTGTTGTTGTTGTTTATATTGACATCCAGTTCTTTGAAAAGAAAAACTCCCAAGTTCATGAGATTGCAAACGCTTACTTAATAATTTCATGAAGGCGCTCTTGAAGGTTTCACGGTGAAGACTCCTTATTTAAACTCAAGGTTGCAAAGAAATTGGCGTTTCTCCAAAGAGCACAAACCGAGTCTTTGCAGTCGGAACTCAAGAATTAGTGAGTGGACAGAGTGGAGGCAAACAGCTACTTGGATATTCAGAAATGATGTTCATTTGTAATGAGCGTTACAGTTCACGGAGAGCTTTGTGTGTCTCTGTTCCAATTTATAAAAATAAGTATATCTATCATTCTAAGAAACTAGTCACAGTTATAAACTAATGCACTGGTGTGTGTGTGTGTGTGTGTGTGTGTGTGTGTGTGACATATATGTCATTTTCTTTTAAAGCTGGCCATTTTTAGGTTCCACAGCATTAAAGACAATAAAGTAATGGGTTCTCTTCAATTAAAAATCATACTTTTTAGAAAGGACATTGGTAGGGGGTTGATGACTTAAGTGGTTTTACCTTGGCATATTTGGCACCAGTGGTTGTTTTATGCTCTGGCAGGAGACACTAACGTCTGAACACCAGTTACTCCGGTTCTCAAAGCCACGAGTTTTGATATATGGCCCCTCGTTATGAAAGCGTACCTCTTTATGGCTTCACCCAGGTGAGTGTGTGGCTCCAGGCTCTTCTCCCAGGCTCTTGGACCTAGAGGAATGAAGCTTGGAACAGGGATCCTCAGGTGCTGACTTGTGAAAGAGTCTCTCAGTCCCAGGGACCACCACGCTCTGGGAGCCCAGAGATGTCAGCCAGGATGTAGAGTCGCTGAATCTTTCCTGGGAGGAACAGAGCTTCAACTGTGAAGGGCGCTAGCCAAACAGGTGATAAAACTGCTGTATGTCAAAGACAGGAAATCCCTCCAAACGTTATATCGGAAGGATACAAAATGGCCTACATTCAAGAAAACAGGGGGCCAGTAATTCAGCACCATGTTCCTTCCAGCTCAATGAGGCATGCTGGGTGGGTATTAACTGGTTCTAACCAGCCCGACTCTAAGTAGACGGCAGCCTTTTCTACTGGAAACCCACATTTTCAAGATTTTTTTTAAAGGTCAACTGAGTTTATATCAGATTGAAGTTACTATGTAAAGACTCTCTGGGCAAGTTTTTACCCTTCACAGCAGTCTGGTTTAAAATTACAGTTCCTCGGAATGTTCAAGGAACTCTGTGAAATTGTTTAAAAGTCTCTGAACACCAAGCAGCCTTGGGAAATGAGTCGATGGATTATGTAAGATTTAAAAATATTCGGTGGAAGCCCAACACCCAGCTTAAATGCAGGAGAGCCCCAAATCGTTTCCCCAAGTTAGAATGCAAAGTCTAGGTGGATTTCTGGCCAATTCCCTAAAAACCTTAGCGCTGAGAACGTGACATTTGAGGCTATATCAATCACTACTAAACTCCAGAGAGTTTGTTAAATTAACACACTGAGGAGGAAGACAAGACTGAAAGAGAGGGTGGTGAAGGGCAGAAAAGCAACACACACGGCTCGGTGATCGCAGGGCCGCTGCACCCCCAGCCTTTGGAGGAATTCCTGGACAGATGTAGAAGCAGGGAGGAAATGGGTGAGTGAAAGTTAATCTGATCTCAGAAAACACACACACACATACACACTCATGTACATACACACATATACACACATATACACATACACACATGTACACACACATACATACACGTACACACACATACACACATGTACACACACACACACACATATACACACGTACACACACACACATGGTACCTGTCCTTCAGTGTTTACACTTCCTGGGTAAAGCCTCACGTTCCCTCCTTTTATCAAGTTAAGCCTCTTCCATCAGGGTCAGAGTAAGCTGTTTCCCCCGCTTACAAAGCAAGTCAACTGATATCCGTAGGTGTCACTATAAACCTTACGTTTCCTGAGGCCAGCACCGGGGAATGAGTTATGAATGGAATTAGCTCTCTTGACTTGGAATTTCCTCACTTTTACTGGTCTTTAAACTAGATTTTAAGACATTCATACGTAATCGATGGAACTAACACACGGAATGGCCCTTTTCATAAAACACTTGGCTTCAGAGTGATTTTGCAGTTAAGGAGACATAAGTACAAACTTCTAAGGCAGAAAACACAGTTTTCCCTTATGGGTTTAAAGCCAGTCTGGGAAAGTGATGAGCTGGCCACGAGATTCCTGTCAGAAACCGAAGCTGAGTTCGTATTTTGAAAATACAATTTGCAGTGCTTGCTTGCTTCCATAAACCAATCTGCTTCTCATATTCTTAACCTTAGTCACCTTAAAAATACATAAATTTGGTGTTTGGTTATTGAGTTTTGAACTTTCAGGGTAAAGTAATTTAGAGACTCATAAATACAGAGCACAGGGAAACCCCTCTGTGCAAAGGTCCCTTTAAGTGATCACGCAGAGACTGACTGACAGACCTCATGATTCAACCCCAGCTATTTGCCATTTTATACCTTGATATATATTCTTCAGTATAAAACGTGCACTGTCTTAACATTTTCTTTCAACTTGTCATGTCCAAATTGATTTCAATAGCATAAAAAGCGAGACTAGGACCAATGCCAGGTTCTAGAAAGAGAAATGAGCTTGGCTTGTGTTTTGACTCTAACGCACATGCTCAGATCCAGTTCATGGCTATCCAAAGAAGACCAATGCAAAGCACTGACCAGCTTTTTCAACGTACAAAAGATGGAACAGAATATAAAACGCAATATTTTTTTTTGTCCGACAGCAGATATTACTAAATATTTGGAGCATTCAGGAGAAAGCCAGCAACTAAAATATTCATACCAATTTTAAAGTTGTCTGGAAAAAAGTAATTATTTGCACATTATATCCGTCGCTGACTTCAATGGTAAAATGCTTTAACAAACTCTTTAATTTTCCAAGTTCTACAAACATAAAGGGGCAAAGAATGTTCTTTTAGTTTCCTCACAATGCATTAAAAAAAGTTTCTACTATCTTAACAGGGCAAATTACCTATGTAATTTATATATCAGATTTTTGTAGTTTTAGAGAATGGAAAAATAGACCCTGAAGTTTTTTATTTTTGGAGGAGGTGATATGGCTGGGGAAGTCATTTTTTACAGTATATCCTTATACTCTTTTAAAATACATGCATCATCAAGTTTCCTTATGAAAACACGTGACCTTAAAATTTAATATACATTTGCAATTTAATGCAGAGTTATAAGCTTGGAAGCTCTTTCTGAATGTCTTGAATGGGGTTGTAGCTATCTTCTTCAATTAAAAAAAAAAAGACCAATTACCAAAATCCCATGTGTAGCTGGAAAAAGGTGAAATAGTTATGATGTTTTAACATTTATGAATAAACTTTTAAAATTGAAGAATAGATTATTTTTGATCCAAAATGTGAACACAGAACAGAATGGTGCGAGGATAAGTTCTGTGAACTTCATGGATGCAAGAAAATAAGTTTACAGGTTTTAAGTGAAAAACTCTCATTCTGACCCATTAGGGGGAAATATTTATAGGCAGAAAAAGGTAGTAGTGGCCCACCACAGTCACAGTCGCTGTCTGCAGTGCCACCTGCCCCATCCCCAAAGACAGACACATAGTCCCAAAGAGGAATTGTATTATTTATATAGCTATTCCTTTACATTCTGTTTGTATTAGCCCTCAACGCCTTTGATAGCAACAACCAAATCACACTTAGTTGACTTGCTTGCTTTTCTAAGCCCAGTGTTCCAACCTACTTAGAATTCAACACCGTATTTTGCAGATGATGAGAGAAACATTGTCATTTAAAAATAGTTAAACACCCTTCTCTTATACCAAGAAGTGTGTAAAGGTAGGGGCGGTCGCATCTTCTGCAAGCGGCTTGGGTTAGTAAGCGAACTCTGCTCCTCACAAGCCTGGGGATTCTCTCTGCCTTTGCGCACCCCCTACAAAGTTTCCTGCCACCTGGAAAATTGCAACCACAAGCTGTCTTTATGCTAGTAGTTGGTGTAAGCCTCTTAGGGACCCCCCCAGCACCCCATGTGATCCTGTGAACTCACCACTTCAGGCTTTAATCGGATTTAACTAAAAACACATACTTTCTGGCAAAATGGCTAATTCTGACATGCAGCCTTAGGCATCCCTAAGGAGAAATAATGCCCCGAAACACGTCACTGCCCACTCATTTCCCATTTCACTAACTTCCAATTAACACACGGACACGTCCTCTTCAGAGTCAGCATTACCGTCGCTTGGAGTCTGCAGAAACAGAGGTGACATGTTGATTCTCTGTGGCTAAAAAGCACTTATCTTTCCCTGGGCACCGTGACCAATATCTTTCTCCTTGGAAAATACATAACTTTCTAAACTCTCATCCCTCTTTACAAACCTGCGTGTGGCGCTGAGGGGGAGGGGAGACGTGGGTGGAAGCCACTTCTCTTCTGCAAAGCCACGGAGGCCAGCAAAGGCTAGGGCTTTTTGCTCCAGCCTTTTCCTGCCCATCAGGGTCCACTTGGAGTAACTTGGAGAGGAAGCTTTTCCCGGCGGAGCCTCGGCTATGGGCTCAGAGGAGACTCTCTCCACGGGGCCCGGCCGGTCCATACCTGTCCCGGGTGGCATGGGAACCCCCTCGCTGCTGCTGCCCTCCTGAGCCCGCGCGCCCGGGGCAGCGACCCAGAGCCAGACGATTGGCCCAACACGACGACGGGGAGGCGGGAGCGGGTACCCCAGGGCGGTGGGTCACTCTGATCTCCCGGGACAGGTCTAAGCAAGGGAGAGAGAGGTCGTTCTGGAGTTGACGATGCACTTGTCCCCAGCGGGAACGGACTTGACCCCCCGCCAGCCTTTGAAGAGCCTCGGAGGCCTGAGATGAGCTGGACATCTGCCTCGTGTCATCTTCGGCCTTGCTTTGCGGGGACGGCCACTCCAGGAGCGCTGGCCCGCCCCTCCCCCAGTGCTCCCCCGAGGCTTAGCACCACAGCGGACAGCGTCTCCCACATCCCGGCTCTTGATCCGAAAGCGGGGACTGAGGGCTGCCCGCGGCAAAGCGCGACCTACACTTCATTTTCTTCCGATTTGGAGAAAATGTCACCGGAGTGGGTGGGGGGAGACCCTCGCACTGTAAATATGATTTGGAGGGGGCGAGGCGCTGAGCGCGAGACCCCGGGCGGCGTGGGCACCCCGCCGGAGATTCCCGGTCTCACAGCGCGCCCTAGTGGACACCCTGGCCCGCGCCGCCGCCCCCCGGACGCTGGCTGGGTCTCCCCGCGCGCCTTACAATCTGCAATATATTATTTCTTGCAAAGTATTGACAATGTGCGAGTCTCTGGTAACCCCGGAGCTCTTGTCTGTAATCAGCACATTTATTCACATTTGGGGCGGGGGGGATCCGAATTAAATCCCCGTGACCCTGATTAGGTTACAGTGTCATTTTCCCCTGGATCCTCTTTTAAACCCACTCCACACTGCTCCTCTGTCTATTACATGCTAATTTAATTTTACTGTGGACGATATTTTCAGCATTTGCTGAGGACAGTAAATTTTGTAGTTTATGTTATTTCACTTTTTATGACTTTTTAACACTTAATAAAATTTTATTAGAGCACTTTTGTGTTTACAAGGCCACAAAACTCTTGGCAGGTTGTCAGAAGTCCTTTTTATTATGATCCTACTGATATACTGCGAGTAATGAAATAATCATGTCCAGAAATGTATCAAAGGCCAGAGGGATTATCCCACTTAATAGCTCCACAGATGCGCCCAGAAGAATGCGGACTGCGGCGGACAGGCTGGAAGGCAGCAGAGGAAGGGGGCAGTTCCCCCCCCCCAACACACACACACACTCACACACACTCCTTTCTTTACTATTTCTGTTGCTTTCCTAAAAGGCTACATTCAGGGTCATGTGACTTTCCGCGGTCTCAATAAAAAAAAAAAAAAGAATTTATTCTATTGCAAAATGTGCTTTTCTTTTTATACTCCTTGTGTGGGCTTTTAAGGCTGGTCTAGTGGCAGTGGGGCTGGCTCGGCGGATCCCTGTCAGTCACTTTCCTCTGTACTAAGTGTACTTTTGTGCCATTTAAGCAGCCGATGGTGTCAGTGGTGTTGAGAGTGCAGCTTCTACAGCTCACACAGAAGGCTTTGGGGACCCAGGAGGGCACGAGTTGTTTTAAGGTCTGTAGCCTCCTGCAAACAACACCGTTTGCTCTTTCTGTTTGGTTTTATTTTGTTTTACAAACCAGAGGAATGGTGAGGACCGTGCCTTCTGCCTGACAGGAGAGCTACAGTGTTCTCTCTATTTAATATTTTATTTTATTTTATTTTATTTTATTTATCTTTGAGGGGTTAAGACTTGCAATGAGAAGGGCTGAGATCCTGCAGCTTTTATTTCCTCTTAAAAGCCAATTTTCTATTTCTTTTAAACAGATACATGGCCATTCGACATACCCCTGTTAAGTTCAATCTTGCCACAGAAGAAGGCCATTTGTGCTTCCTGATCCTGAGAGCAAGGTGGGTGGCTTTGTTTTTTAATTAAATTCTCTGCCTCTAGCTTCATATTTCTCTTTCCCTGTTATTTCCTAAACAGTGTGCCAGAGTGATAAAAGGATGGAGATTGGACTCATAAACGGAGTGATTTTGAAATGGCTGTTTCTGTGTCCATAGCCTGAGTTCTTCTAGGCTTTGGCTTTGAAGGACTTTGGCAATGTTTTGGTTTTTTTTAAAGTGTGTGTGTGTGTGTGTGTGTGTGTGTGTGTGTGTGTGTTTCCAACACATCTAGCTGTGATTTTGTGTTCTGGCATTATTTGATATGACTTCTGGAAATGTGCACTCTCTCCCTGGACTGCCTCCCTCACAATCGCTGTAACTCTCCCCGCTGGGTGTCATGAGTCTGCTCAGAAGGGCTCTTTGATTTCGGCTGCAAGGGAGCAGTTTGAAGTTTTCTGTGTCATTTGCTAACCATGAACAAAACTTAGTACTTGGCCTGGTAGCCTACTGTGTGTCTTTGATGGTCTAGGCTCCGAAAGGAACATAATGAAGGACTGTGCTCATCCTCAAAAGAAACAATAATGTGATTAAACTATTTCAGCAACCATTTTGCTCTTTTTATAGATACTTTCCATTTGCAAATGTGAGCCGGATTATTTCTTCTTCTTCTTCTTCTTCTTCTTCTTCTTCTTCTTCTTCTTCTTCTTCTTCTTCTTCTTCTCCTTCTCCTTCTCCTTCTCCTTCTCCTTCTCCTTCTCCTTCTCCTCCTTCTCCTTCTCCTCCTCCTCCTCCTTCTCCTTCTTTTTCTTCTTCTTCTTCCTCCTCCTTCTCCTCCTCTTCCTCCTCTCTTCCTCCTCCCCACTCCTCCTCCTCCCACTCCTCCTCCTCCCCCTTCTCCTCCTCCTCCTCCTTCTCCTCCCCCTTCTCCTCCTCCTCCCCCCTCCTCTTCTTTTTCTTCTCATGATTTCCTTAGTAGTGGAAGGGCCCAGAAAGAAGTGATGTTAGGTTCTCAAGAAATGGTCCTTCTCTGTCCTGGTTATATCTGGTGGTTCACATTCTTTGCCTCTTATTGTGAGAGATGGAGAAAAGGGCTCAGACTGTATTTCTCCAAAACTCACAAGGCTTTAAAAAAGGGACCTATGGCCCTGTGTGGGAATCAAGGAGGCACTATTCAGTTTCATTCTGCACAACTATTCAGTGTTTCAGGAAGCTTGTGTCCAGCACGATTTGGACAATACTTCAAAGATTGTAATAGCTTTCCAGTTAAAAGTTGGTTTTTATTAGAGTATGAAGTAAATCTCTTTTGTGGTAGATATACTTTATACATTAGACTTTTGTAACTCTTATTTCAAAGGGGGAGGAGCTGGCTGAAATATTATAATGCATGCCCAGCACGGTCAGCAGGGTCCTAACTATGCCCACAGGGATTAGTAGCTCTCTTCTGGAGCTTTCAGTACTGAGAAGAGAGAGAGAATCTCAAGTGCTTCATCCAGAAAGCCCATCTTCAAAAAGATGAGTTAAGAACCAAGTTAGAAGCACAAAGGGCTTCCCTAATCTGGCCGGGTGCTTTCTAAGGGCGGGTGGCATGCTCTCCTGGGTCAGCTCCAAAAAGCCCTCGACTGGTCCCACCCCCATTCTGGTGTGCATCTTTCATGTGGTGTTGGGCACGGCAGCCTCTCTGGCCTTAGTTTCTTTGATCTGTAAAATGGGGCTGATATGAGTGGCTCCCACCTCATCTTGTGAAGAGGTAAAGAGTTCATTCCTATGGAGTAATTAAAAATGACCCAAAATGCACCTAAAGGCAAGCCTGGCCTCCCGAAGACTTCCACCAGAGCCTAGCTCTCCAGCACCTGGCATAGACCAAGCAGGTAGATGACTGCTGGATGCATGTCTGTCAGGGACTGCTTCCTAGACTGTCCTGATGGAGGCAGGTCACCAAGCAATAACAGAGGTGATGTGAGCCTCAGAGTAGACTGGATTCTCCTTAGAAAGGGTAGTGTATTAGCCAGGGCTCTCTAGAGGAACAAACTATGGAATATAACCAGAGAGGACTGACATGTTCTTCTGGATACTAGCAAAACTCCTGCTAACCACGATGAGTCATCTGTGATCTATTTCAATCTCTCCCCTTCTCTCCTTTAAATAAGAGTTACAAAAGAAGCATACGAAAGATAACGCCATATACCTCAGAGCATGCCACATTACCATCTGCTGCACCGTATACAGCTTGCCAAATTCCTCTGTGTGTGTGTGTGTGTGTGTGTGTGTGTGTGTGTGTGTGTGTAGAAATGCATAGAACCCCCAAAGAGGAGGGAAGCTAAGTGGCCTATGAGCTTTTTCAGGGATTGTGCAACACATTCTAAATAAAGAATTCATCTAGGGACACATTTTGTTGAGTGGGAGACGTGATGGCGGAAGCCCGTTGCTCAGGCACGCTGCACCCTGAGCTCTCAGTGGTGGTGAGGCAGCATCCTAGGTGCTGTGGCCCACAGTGCTCCTCTGACAAGGCCCGAGTTGTCACAAGTCATCTGTGACTTGTCTGGTGGCAGGGAGGGAGGCAAGTGTGGGAGGGAATGAAAGGTGTGCCCAAGAGCTTGTCATGTCTACACTACACGAGGCCCATGCTCACTGAATGACTCTGAAATGCCCTGACTCTGAGCTCGAAGCCAGCGAAACAGACAGCAGGCTTTGGTAGCCTTTTGGGAAAGGAGGATGCGGTTTGCCCCTTTTCTATTACATGTGTCTGCGAACATTTAATTCGGCCCTTCTATCTCAACGCAGAGGTTTGTTTCTTTGTTTTATTTCTGAGAGAGAGAAATAACCTTTTAACTTTAGGAAATAAAGACTGTGTGTAGAGTTAGTTTTGAACCATTCATTATGAAGTCACAATGAAAGTCTATTTTAAAACAGTGAGGAACTTAGTGTCTTGATAAATAAAAAACAAACAAACAAACAAAACCAAAAAAAACCAAAACCCTGGACAGGCAAGGCCAATGCAAATGTTTGCAAGGTAGAACCCTGGGGCTGCATTCCAGTCGAGGCTGGAAGAGGTGCAGATACTCAACTCTCATCGCAACGGATACCCTAGATCATCATAGCATTCAGGAGCCAGGAGCAGTCTCTTCCGATTGGACTTCTCTCTGCATCTGTGAACTCACCAAGTTAAGCTCTACAGCCACACCGGGTTTGAATGACATCCGAGGGCCTTCGAGACAGGACTGAGTGCTTTCTGATTACTGCTCAGAAAGAATGCAAGCTTTCCCCCAAACCAACTGCTCTGATGTAAATAAAGTCTTTTAAAAATGTATCTGCCCCCTTTTAGGCTTAAGACCAAATGTTTCTTAAAATATGGATGTCACGAGTTATTGCTAAAAGGATGTTATGGGTGAAAACGATGTCTCAGCTCTGGTCGAGGCAGATGGTCTCCAGATCAGACCTTATTCCCAAATGTTTCTGCATCAGTAAGGCCAAATAAGTCGAGCACGCCCAACAGAGTAGCCAGCACAGCCCACTCCCGGGACAGGAAGCCACAGGAATCCTGTTGCTAGGAGACATTTGTCTTTGTCCAGCAGCAGGAAGATGTCCTTGAGCCTGGGCTTCCCTTCTGGTTGGCTTTGGACAAGCCGTGAATCGGACTGTCCTTGCTAGCCCCATCCTCCCAGCAGGACCAGCTAGTCCACGGGGGTCAACGGTAAGTTCTGATCCCTTGGAAAATTCCTGATACCCACTATGTTTTGCTGAATCAGTCAGTCTTCTAAAACCAATAAATATAGGTCTACTTTGTACTATGAGAAGATGAAAAGAATAATTTCCCGTGTGGTGTCCATACTTGTGAGAATGTTATGCAATGGAAGCATAATTTAGATTGTTTGAAAGAGTGTGCATGGGCTGTAGTTGGGGGGGGGAGTTAATTGATGGTAATTAAAAGGGTTTCACAGGGAGAGAACATCAGAACTTGAAGGACTAAAGAATGATTCTTTGGGGGGGGTGAAGGGGGGGACATTACCCAGAACAGCTCTTGGATGGTACCTGGTTGCCATGAATTTGGTTTTTGCTCAGAGAAATATCCCCAATCTAGCACAGTGCCTGGCAAAGGGCTCTCACCCGGGAGCCCAGGAGCTGCATGGTTTAAGGGAGAAAGGTTCTGGGTGCTGTGTGATGGGGACCTGGGATGCTGGTGGTATTCCAGGAGAAGGTGAAGTGAGGCCGGCTACTGTATTGTTGTACCACAGTATCTGTATCAGAAAAGGGCAACTTCGACACCAGTTACAAACTCGCTCCAAAACCAACCAGGAATGTCTTCAAGGACTGTGGAACGACTCTAAAACTGTTAAGACTAGAAGGGATCAAAGTTTTATCACACAAAGCCTCTTTCCATTGCTACACCGTCGCCGTCTCTCATCTATGTGCAGCTTGTTCTGTGCCAAGTATAACCCCATCAAGCTGCTCAGAACACAGATCTCAGACAGTCGGTCTTCGAAGAAGTGCACTTTCTCCTTATTTCAGATCTACAGATGCAGAAATGGAGACCCAAAGAGGTTGGTGTCTTCCCTGGGCTCAGACACTGCAGATAATGAGCCAAGCTTTGCAGGTGTCTGTGTGCCTCATTCCTGGCCGGTCCTGAAAGTAGCACTCTCCTGAGGGAGGGAGGAGAGCAGCCCTTGGCTGAGGAGACCAGCTGTGAGGCAGCGGCAGATGGCTGCAAGGTGACCGACCGGCTGACTGCAGGCTGGCTGTGGGGATCAGGAGGAAAGCTGGTCTCTCTTTCCTTGTGACTGCTCCCTTGTTTGTACTTTGCTTTGCTGCACTTCCCTCAACTCAGTTTTTGGAGGGGAGGGTGTTGGGGACTGAACTCAAAGTCTTGAGCATCCAAGCAAGAGCTCCACCACAGCCTGATATGCTCTTTTTATTTTGAGACAATGTCTCTGGAGGTCGCCCAGGCTGGCCTTGAACTCACTCCACACTCTGAACTCAGGGATCCCCTTAGGCTGTTACTTAATCTCTCAGACTCAGTTTCCTCATCTGTCAAATGGAAACAATGAGACCAATTTAATAGGTTTGCCACACCAATCAAATAACAAAATCATATGAGGTATCTTCTGGGCTCTTAGGGTGAGCGCGAGCCCCCAGCACTCCCAGTGGCAGAATTCTTCGAAGTACTCTGTCCTAGGCTGTGGCACTGCCCTCTTTAGCTGCTAATGTCTGAGGCTGGAGAGTCTATTCATAATGCTTCCCCTTCAGCAATCACCTCTCCCCGTCACAGCTCTGCCAGCCATATTTCTTTTCTTCCAATACCCACTGTGTGTAGGGCTATTCAGCCAATGATACTGAAGAAAATGATACTGAAGATATTGGGGGATTGTTTGTTGAATGAATGTATGAAATGATCATGGCCATAGCTACAGCTATGGCCTCTTCTTCCACACCTTCCTGGGACGATTCCTTGTTTCAGGAGTGTTGGAACGACACCGCATAGGTGGTACTGTAGGGTTGGACATGTCTAACACACGATCCCACCCATTTGGGGATCCCCCTTGCAAAGCGACCAACTGGACAAAGAAAATCTGGTTGACCAGTGTCTTTTGGAAAACATCCAGTTTGGTGGGAAGGTCTTCTGATTTGATTCCTCCTTTCCCTGGTCTGGCAAGATGGAGCCATTGTTCCAAGCACCCCATTTTACCCGTCAGCAGGTAGGGGACAGAGCCCTGCTCAGTGTTCCTTTTGTTCCCAAGGTGTTCTGGAAGGGGCAGATTTGACAGTGTCCCTTCCACAAAGCCTTGCTGGCAGTTATGCCACTGTGGCCCATCGGTTCGCGGCCCGAGTCCTGAAACAGTGCATAATCTCAGTGTCAAGGCACTGACCACGGGGTGCACAGAAATAGAAGGAAACCAACAGAAAGGGACTCAGGAAGCCTGGGGCAGGGAGGTTCGGGCAGTGGGATACATCCCCCCCCTCCCGGTGCTCTGTACAAGTGACAAGAAACAAGAAGACTCTTCTTAAGGGTAGACTTGGGTGTGGAGGCACCTATTAGTCCTCCAGTAATTTGGGGCAGTATAAACTTTTTCAAATCTGTGTCTGAGTTGTAAATGTTTCTTTATAACCAGGGTGCTACCTCCAGGTTTGACCAAGAATATGGCACCAATCATAATTCTGAGTGGGTTGTCAGACCCCGATATGTAGTTTAAGTTACCCAGCAGCATTCCAGGGCCGTGATGAGACAGCGGCTACCACAGAGTTTGTCTTGGGACATCTCTCCCCAGGTTCAGGCCAAGGACCTCCTTGAGTGTGCTCAGCTTAAGGTTCCTATCCTAAGCACATGGCATGCTAGGCTACCAGACCTGAGGAGCTCTAGTCCCCTAAAGCATCAATTTTTCCCTTCTTCTACTTGTCCATTCTGTTCTCATCCATCCATCCATCCATCCACCCACCCACCATCCCATCCACCCATCCATCCACCCACCCACCCATCCTTCCATCCATTCACCCACCCACCCATCCTTCCATCCACCCACCCACCATCCCATCCACCCATCCATCCACCCACCCACCCATCCTTCCATCCATTCACCCACCCACCCATCCTTCCATCCACCTACCCACCCACCCATCCTTCCATCCATCCACCCACCTACCCATCCTTCCATCCATCCACCCACCTACCCATCCTTCCATCCATCCACCCACCCACCCATTTTTCCATCCATCCATCCATCCATTCATCTACCAACCCTCCCATCCACCCATCCATCCACCCATCCTTCCATCCATCCATTCACCCACCCATCCATCCACCCACCCATCCATCCACCCACCCATCCATCCACCCACCCACCTACCCACTCACCCACCCACCCATCCACCTATCCATCCATCCATCCATCCATCCATCCATCCATCCATCCATCCACCTACCCATCCATCCCACCCATCCATCCACCCATTCATCCATCCATCTACCTACCCATCCATCCATCCATCCATCCACTCCACCCACCCACCCACCCACCCATCTCTTTAACACATACAGGCCGTACTCTCTGGAAGGTGGCTACTGATCACACTTATTTTCTTGGTTACTTAATCTCTAAAACTTAGTCCAGGCCTGCCACAGGGTAACTACTGAAGGAATATTCATTCAGTAAGTGATAGGACCCTATGCAGCAACTAACTGCCTTTTGTTATGATGTTCTGAAATATTTTTCAGGATGAGTCTGTACTTATATTAAAAAGTAGATTGTGAAGCTTCTAATGGTGTGTGTGTGTGTGTGTGTGTGTGTGTGTGTATGGGTGGGGAGGGTGTGTGCAATTGCCTGGTTGCTTCACAAAGTGGTGTACTAGAACAGATGCTCAGATCCTTTTGGCGAGAAATGAGAAAACATGCACATGCATTTGTGAGCCGTTTCCCCACACACACACACACACACACACAGCCCTCTTTGCATCCTAATGCCAGATCATTCTTCCTGAAGTGAACACCACCTCCAAACACTAATGGGTCTAAGAGACTTTGGGGACACTAATCTTAATGCGCTGCTTCCTTCTGGTCTTGTTAGTCCCTAAAGCCATCTGTAAGGAGTTATTGTATTTGGCTTTCTTAAGCCATATTTCTTAAGCACGGACATTTAATTAGTGCTTGTTACGATGTTTCCAGTGCCTTGGCTGGGTCTCTCGCCCCTGCTGTTTCTTCCTGGTCAGCATATTTTCTGGAAGTGTTGTTTCCAGGAAAGGGCATTGGAGGCTTCTGTTGGGAGGCTTGTTACATGGGTCTCTGTGAAGCAATGTCTGAGAAGGCAACTGGAGGAGAGAGAGCCCGAGCGGCTGCGCCCTGTGGTCACAGCCGTCACTGGAGAGGCCTCTGGTTATGACATTTCCTAGAGAAAGCTCCAAATGGGTTTGCAACTATTAGATACAAGGCCCTCCACAGGGATGCCACAAAAAGGAGATGTAGTTGAAATATTAAAGCACCTCTGTAAAAACTTCATTTATAAAAAGATGCCTAAAAGAACATAAATTTTAGTTGCTCAAAAAAGTGTTGGTGGAAACTGAGAAATAGTTTGCAGGTACTAAGAAAGTTCACGAAATCTCACTAACAGACTAAACACATCAAACATAGTTTTAGTTTGACAAACATGGAATTCTATAACATTAATTTATTAAAATTTCAAATAGTTTCAGGCGAGACACATGTGCTGAGTTTCTTCTGGATTTCTAATGCATTTGTAGGCCAGGCTGCCTGGGTGTTTCTGAGAGCTCAACAGATCCCAAACACTTGTCAAATACAAAGGAAAAGCATTTCAAGCTGCAAAAATGAAGAGATGAAGGGATGTGGGCCTAGAAAGGTTAAGAAATTATATACATTGTCTACATTCATCTACATTTACTTATATATGTTCATATAGTCACATATATACACATATGTTTTACTGAGAACACTTTCTATTTTCTAACGTTCACAAGAAAAACAGCTTCATGTTGAGTACTGCTTTAATCATAATTAAAACTAATTTCCTTTATATTTGAATCTTAATATCTTTCTTTAGGATACTCTTTGATTAGGAAGAACGAAATAGGTAGGAGAGCGTTAGTCAGTTGATAACATCTCCATGTCCCACAGGCAAGGGGGTTTCTGTTTGAATCCCTCTTGCTCCATAACCTAAACACTTAAGGGTATTAAAGGTTCCAGTGATGGATTGATGTTTGGCACTAGGTGTCAAAACATTTCCTGCTGGGCCCTCTCCACTAACAAGATTGTTTGTGAGGAGGCAGGGCGGCAGGCGGCTGAGGGAACATGAGGAGAGAGATAGAACTTTGTTGCAACTCTTGACACCTGAAGTCTCTATCAGTCAAGGAAACATTTTTGGTTCAAGCCGATGTTTTGTGATACCATGGTTGATCTGTCTGTCATGTCTTGGACTCACTGCTCAGCTGTAAGTGTCTCCAGGCCATCAGCATACTTACAGGGTAGTAGTATCCACCCAGCCAGCCAGACATCTGGATGACAGTCATAATTGCCTCCCTGCTCCCAAAGTTGCTGCCAGATAGATACTCTTGATTCCGCTTTGAACCACTGCTCTGACGCACCCAGACTTTGGGGCCATTGATGTGACACAGTCAGTTCCTGGCTTTGGCGCATTTGGGGAAGATTTATGAGATGAAGAGGGGGTCCCCATTCTGCTGGAGGGGTAGCTGTTTTCGTCAGCACTGAGTTCAATGGTACAGCGGTTTCCTCTGAAGCCTGCAGAACTCACCCTTTGAACATGGAGAGAACGAATACGTTCAAAAATTATGTTCACGGTGTTGCCATGTTTACTGTTTCCTGTTGTCTTTGACTGAAAGTGTTCAATCCAAAATTAGTGTTGAGGGGAAGAACCTTTGAGCCAGGGGATGAAAGGAGCTGATTTTTTTTTTTTTTTTTTGGTCTCCCATGCAGGTTCCTGTGTTCCCTTTGATTTAGGCACCGGAGACCTTAGACAGGATATGGCACCAATTAAGAACACGAAACTTAATTTTTGGACTAAATAATCACATAATCCTTCTTCTGGTGTCTGACTGGGGGCCACTGGCATGGTACTTACTTCTCAGCTGCCGTCCTAAATGGATTGGACTGGCTTTGTTTGAGATCCACAGGGCAACTAATAGTTGGGCGTGTTGGCCTAGCAAGTAGCTACGATAAAGACTACATTTCACATGATGACTGATAGCTCAAGGCCAGAAACTTAGGCCACTCACTCTGCAAGTTCCAGGCTCACCCTTCATGATTGGAGGCAGATTCCGTTTTAAGATTTACATTTCAGAATAAATCCATTAATTTGATCTCAAAATGTAGAACAGGACAAATGACTGCTAACTGCTGCTTCTTAGCTTTAAATCACGGCTCTCTTGAGAGCTTTAGTGTTCAGTGACAGTCAGCTTTAGATAGTATCACAAAATGATACATCCATGCTCGGAGAGATGAAAAACAATATATCAGGTAACATATTTAAATCGTAAAATTACACGCTGATGTTGCTGATGTCTGATTTGAGTGCCAAGAACGAAAACAAAGGCTCACAGATACAGGCAGTTGGGTCAACCTTCTGTCTTCACACGCTGACACGGTGTTTGACTCTAGCTAATGGTTCTGTGAAAAAGGTATTAGTGTTTTCAGATCAGCCCCTGGTGGTCTACGGCACACATTACGTAACCTGCTGGTGGGTCTAACAGGGCTATTTCTCATCTGCAGACAGTAGCTTTTTATAATTCTGTCTGGATGTGTTGTTTTGTTTCATTTTCTTTTGTTTTTTTTTGTTTGTTTTTACTTTAACCTGTTTATGATGCACTAAAAACAGTGAAAATGTTTATACAAAGAAGTCAAATTAAATTTTGTGGGGCACTTCAGGAGGTTCATGGGTCCATGTTTGATCCTACCATGCTGCTCGAAACAACAACAACAAAAGTCACTCGTGACTTCTGCTCTCGGTGGACAATTAACAAAGGCTGCAGCTTTTCCAGCCAAGACCCAGTCTCATTTCCCACGTGCAGTTGGGTAACTCCTCCCTATATCCCCAAGAAATCTGTGTGAGTCTGAAACTCTGCAGAAAAAAAAAAAATGAGAATTTCCACACTTAAACAGAGCCACGGCAGCATTTGTAAGCTCTGATAAATAAGAAGAGAAAAAGAGGACAAGGCTGGTTTTGCTTTCTTACCTCTTAACTAAAAAAAAAAAAAAAAAAAAAAAAAAAAAAAGACATGAGCAGGGGATTCCCAGGTTGAAATTGAGCATAGGTTTGCTTTTGCTTTTTAGAGGATGTTAGGAAACAAAACAACAACAGCAAAACAAAACAAGCAAACACTGCCACGTGTGTACAGTTTCTCAACTCCAATTTGGAAGCAGTGAACGCTGAATTGGATGAAGCCACGGAGGCCAAATTCATCACCCGCTCTGGGACCGCTCAGTGGCGGTTCTGGGAACGTGCCTCAGACCCTCTCTTGCTTTCCCTCTCAGCTGGAGCGCTGATTCTTGACTGGAGCTTTCTTTCCATCATTCCCTCACACAGACACAGTCGATTCTTTCGGCTTTGCGCACCCTGCCACCCACCCACAAGCAGGAACACGGGCTGAACATTTAAACAAAACAAACCCGTTACACCACTGCCTAGCAGCCTTTGAAAAGGCAGCCTGAATCTGAGAGTGAAGAATAGAATCCTCTCCAAGACAGATCTGGTGGGCGCGGTGCGTTAACTGCCTGGGCCACCATTTTCTGGTGTGCGAGCGGACCGAAGATGGGGCGGCTGCGTTTGTTGTATAAGGGGCTCCTTCACATGCATGGAGTTTCCCGTTACAGAACCAGTTTGTACACCAGCAGGAGAGCCAAATTTCTCAGGCCACGGGTGCGCTCAAACAAAGCGCGTGTGCGCACACACACACACACACACACACACCCCTCTTCTACTCACTGCTTAGAGCTAAATTCAAAGGTGTTGAGCATAAGGAAAGCAAAACTCCTGTAGGAAAAAAAAAAAACCATTTTTTAAAAAAATGCAATGGAAACCACACATCAGTGAGAAATGGAAGTCTATGATGATACCAGACCAGTCTGTCATTAATAGACCTTCCTGCCTCGCGGTCCATAATCGCCCTGAGGAAACGGACCCAAGGCAGAGGTAGCACAGAGGATGGGAATATTTCATTGTGAATCAGATCAAGGTTGGCCACTGGTAAGCTAGCTCAAGTAAACTCATTCCGCAGTTTCCACACGTGAATTGAGGTTCTAATTTAAAACTAAATATCACTTTTTAAATAGGCCCAAAGCCACGCTGGTCTCAGACCCCCCCTATCCAGATCGCCAATTGAAGGGAGGAGAACTGGACAGGAAGGAGAGCTGACCCTCTCCCACTGACAGCTGCTCCGCCACTCTCTTTTGTCTAATGAAAAACATTTTCTTCTCTAAGAGGTTTAGGCTTTTAAGACTGGAAAAAAAAAAAAAAAACTAGAGCAGAAATTTGATTTTTTTTTTTTTATTTTTGAGTGCATGTGCCAAACATTTACAAGTATAAAATGATAGTGCTGTGTAAAGCAGACTTGCTGGGACACTGTTTATGGTACACACAACAGATATTTGGATATGGAGTTGTAAATAGGAAAATGTGTGAGCTATTAAATCTAGTAGCAATAGGAGTCTTGAAGCAAGGTTTATTATACCAATGCCTGGAAAGCTTTAGGTTTTTTTATCTCAGTGTGTTAAATTTTTGTGTTTGCAACAGTATTTTAGCTCTGGAGCTATTTATCTGGAAGCATCTTTCTGGGGTAAAAAAAAAAAGGAAATGGACAGATGTCCATAAACAAAGGGCGCCACCTGGTGGTAAAGAAGAGGTAAGAAATGTTGATTTCAGGCTATTGCTTCAAAGACAAACAGATGGAAGGGCAGTTTGTGCGTGTGTGTGTGTGTGTGTGTGTGTGTGTGTGTGTGTGTGTGTAAGAAAATGCATAAATGCATTATTCATCAAATTTGGGACTTGCTTGGATTCCAACGTTGTTCTAGTTTTCCAGCTAATACATTTCCTATTCAAATCTTCAAAATTTACATTGCAAATATTTTATTCTTAATACACATATCTGAAGAGATAAAAATACGTCCCTAGCACTTATGAACAATAGGAAACAAAGTGCCTACGTCATCTAGGCACCTTACTTTCAAACTGAATGATGCCCCAGACAAACGTAAACAAAGGCAGCACTGGCTGCAGGGCGGGCTGTCTGTGGCTCACCTAGTCAGAAAGCTGCGACAGGGATGTGGCACGCCACGCCGCTTAGTCACCGCGCGGAAGAAGTGACTTCGGATCCGTGACTAAGAGGCAGGAAACGTTCATTTGAAAATGTCATCTGTAGCTGAGGCGTTGAAGAATTTAAATCTAAGTATATCGCGACTCTTCCTCCGCTTCAAACTCTAAAATTAGTCCGGGAATTACATATATCAGATGCTATGCAAAATGTAAAATAGGTTTGCCATTTATGGCCGGCTCTCTACGTAAGGTGTAGATTAAATCTTCAGCCTCCAATAAAATTGTATTTCTGTAATAAAACTGCTGCACCTTGACTCATGACTACATTGAATTCCAAATTAAACACCCCATTTACTGTACTGTAACAAGAAAAAGGGTTTGCTACACTGAACAATATTACAGATAGGGAAAATGTCTTGCATTTCACTTTACCACCAACATAGAGCTCACTAAACAGGCTCTTTCCCCACCCCTCCTATGAAACATAAAATATAGGAAAAAGGGAAATGTGGGAAATGTGGAAGCTTTGTCTTTCATTGCTAAAATTTATATTCTTTCCTAAATTATCTAAATCAGCGTAAGTGGCGAGGCCTAAAAACAAGTCAATCAAGTAGGGTATTTACCGCAAAATGTCCTACCACATTTCCCAGATAACTCAGGCTTCTAAGCAGAAACATCTGGTATGCTAAAGGCTAGGTACATTTCCTTATGCATTATATATAATGCAGGCACTTTCCCCATAACACACACGCGCCATTCTCTCTGCCGTGCACATAAGGCTGCCGAATCCATGGACGTCTCCAACTCAGGAATTATGGCCTAGTTAATCTCCCTCAACCTTGATTCTGAAGACTAAAACCTGATGTTTATTTTAGACAGCCCAGTAGGTCAATTCTTCTTGCTACCACCTAGCCAGCCCTGACTTCTGACATTTGCAGAGAGGTATCGTTAGAAAGAGAGGCCACGAAGGTGAGGACGGAGAGCCGGGAAGCTGAGGCTGCTTCCTCTCATCTCCTGAATGGTGGTCATTAGGCCCAGGAACTGAGGTCCTTCTCCCATCTTGGAAAAGCACCCTCTAGTGGACTGAGGCAGAAGTGTTCTCTCTAGCTGTCACACCCAGGACTTCATTGCCTAAGTCCCCACCCCCCACCCCCACCCCCCACCCGTCATGCAGACATTATTAACCTTCAAGCAAAGCACGTGGAGATGGATGCTGACCATGAAGGGATTTCTAATCGAGTTTAATGGTGTCGTCCACATCCTGCTCAAAATGCTAATTGGTGTGTTTCATTTGATAGGTGAAGGCACACACGGTCATAGATTTAATGGTTCAGGTGGGAAGTTGTTACCAAGAATTCTGAAGTTAATGTGAGGGAGACGTTAGAGTTCTCGGTGTGACAGGGAGGTAATTTGGGGCTTCAGACATTGGAAATTTGAGGCTTACTGTTGGCTCAGCTCATGGAAAGAGAATTCCTGTAGGGAAGGACTCACTCACAGGAGCATAAGCAGGAGTTAAGGTTTCTTGTCTGTCGCGTCTCTACTCCGAGGCAGGCAGAGGCCCGTAGCATTGTGGTGCTGAGCACTGGCCTTTCGGCACCTTCGGCCTTTCGCTCTTCCTTCAGTGACTCTTTGTCACTTTTGGCCAACATGTAAAAGAATCGTGGGAAGAGTAATTCGAATTTTTTAGCTCAGGATCAAGAGAAAGGCTATTTCTTTATTTCCTCAATCGCTCTGCCATTGATGTTCGAAGCCATTAGCTGTGCCCTGGTGGGAGTAAGGTCCACCAGAATGTCCCCGCAGCCCTGCAACAATGGCATCTCATGAGGTTTGGTTGTCTGCTCTGGTGATTGGCTGCTGGACCCAGGGTCCTTATGGAGCAGATGACCACACAGAGGTGGATGACGCTGGATGTAGGAACGGTGTCTCCAGGATACATGTGGAGTTGGCTTTGATTACTCTAAACGCTGAACTCCACCTAGACCTGTTCTAGAAGGTTGGTGTTGCCTCTTTCTGACTTGGGAGGCATTCTTCTGCGGTGGAGTTAACACCTGAGGGTGAGCCGTGAGACCTTTCTTAGAATTCTTGTAGTATACATATTTAACCTACATTTAGAAAACTTCTAAGTACAAATGTTCACAAGCGTCTCCTAAGGAGTAGAGCCTCAGTATAGATACTATTGGTTTGATACTATTTATTTGCCCCATCGCAGGCTCTGAATACAAATGGCTCTTGTCGTCAGTGTTTTTGTTTTTGTTTTTGTTTCTTTTACAGACTTCCATAAGATGGATGCTGTGTAGAGGAAATACAAATGACTCCTAGTGCTAATGTGAGATATGATATCAGTGACCGGCATTATTTTCCCATCAATAATGATAATTACACTAATTAGTCCAGGCACCACACCTGTGCGCAGCTCTTACCCCTATTTTACAGATGAAGTAGGCGAGGCCCGGAAGGTTAAGTGCTGGCCCAGAGCTATGTAGCAACTGGGTTAGCAGCACACTCCTCGCAGCCGCCTTGGCCGGACCACTAACGCTCTTGCCTCCTTGGCATCGCAGCACTCACAGGCCTCTCTTCCAAGAAGGAAAATTACTCTCTGCTTCTCTCCCGGGAGGTTGGTGTTGATGGAGAGCAGAGCAAAGGGGTCACCTGGTATTGGCTTGAAGTTGCAACATCCTCGTACTCCCGCCATTGTCACCACTTTATAGGTTGGAGTCACCTTGGAGAGCACGAAGTTCCACACGGACCCTCTGAGCAGAGCCAAGACACACCCATGTAAGACAGGGCTCTGCAGAGGGTGGGGCAGATTCTAGTATGTCCCCGAGTTTGAAAGGAGAGTCAACTTTGAAAGATAGGACATTTTTTTCTTGAGTCACAGAAGAGCCTGGGGGTCTCCTGCCCACCCATTTAAATACTCCAGGGGGAATGGCAAGGCGGTGATAAGAGGCAGTTTTGCAGGCATGTGCTCAGAGAATAGTGTGGAGGATTTATCCCTTGGGATAAAAAAAAAAAAAAAAAGCCAGCAACAACAAACTTGAGAACAGCTGGTTGTGCTACAGTCTGATAAGAATGTAAACAGGAAAATATCTTTGTTGACTTTTTTTGTTGGTAATCAGTAAGGATTAGTTATTGTCTGGAGATGAATTACAGATTTCATAAGTCTGGCTGTGAACAGCCCCTGCAAAGTGAAACTAAATATCCATCCGACATGGGTGAGGAATGGGGCGACTCCAGAGGAACCCTCCTCATTAACATTCTTCTTGCTTGATAGAAAGGAAGAAGCGCTTAGAGAAGATCATTTCCGTAGTCTTTGTTGTCTCCTTTGTCATAACGTGATTTAGAAATATAACACCCCACAGAGGAGGCCCTGAGTGGGTTCATTTGAAAGTCCCCGAAAGGGGCTTAACGTTTCTCTCTGGTTTACAGAGCTAATGTTCTTTTAATTTTTTTTTCTTTCCTCGATTGTTTGGGCGGGGTGGGACTCTAGACATATATACAAAGTATATCTTTGGAAAATGAGCTAGTGTTTGCAAAAACTTGTTACATTTATTTGTCAAAGACTTTCTTTCCTGATGGTTATTTAGGTTCAATCAATAACTTTCCGTTTACCGAGCCCTGTGCTAGGCCATCACCACACGACCATGAAACAGAACTTTCTTTGGCTCCTTAGCCCCATACTTTAGACCGTGAGACAGGGGCATGAGTGAGTAACTACCTTTGCAGAAGAGGAAAATGTCCAAACAGTAGGGAAGAGAAGGATGGATCCCTTGGGAAAGCAGCAAGTCTTACAATGGACATATTAGAACTGAGTGAGAATATTGAATAAGGTCCTGGCTGCAGACACGCTCAGGTTTCTGCAATGACATCACAAATAACAATGAAAGCTTAAGTTCCAGCCGTACTTTGGATCAGGTAAGTGTACACCTTCAGTTGTTTGGGCAGCAGGTAGACAAATGGTAGGATTCAGCTCTGGTTTTGTGATCTGGAGAGGCAGGTAGCCTTTCTTTCAACACACAGCCATCATAGAAAGCATGGACTGTATCCTCCAGGATAGCATGTCTTTGGGAAGAGCAGTTCCTCCTCTAATATGTAACTCAGCTACTTGTAAATACTTCTTAATGGACTAACACGGTGTTTATCCCCGGAGCTCCCAGAATTTCTTCTATTTAACAGCATTCAGTCACTAAGTTCTTATCAGGCTCTCCACACTCCCCTGGATGTTTGGATTAACAGAACAAATAATATCTTTAAGTTTTCTTTGTAGGACATAAAATCTGGTAGGGAAGGACAACATCAAATGGATAATTACCCAAATTACTCACTGATGAAAATGTGACAAGGGCTATTACAAACAACAAATGCTGTTTTCTCTCCTCGGCTTCTGTTCTTCATTCCAGTGATAGCACCACGGTTTTGCCTTTAAGAACCACCTTCCGCCATCACGTTCAACCGCGATGGATCAGCTGTCAGTCAAGGTGCCCTGTCTCTGGCTCGCACTTCTCCTCTCCCACCGGAATAACTGACTCTCTCCCACTTCACAATCTAAATACCTTGGGAGATTGGAGTTGATTTATTCTTGGTTTTTCCTTTGACTTTACCCTGTTATCTTAGTAGCAAATTCCTTAAGCTAATGAACTTCAACTACTTACAACAACAATTACAGTATTTATAACACTGCCCCAAATGCTGTGACTCAAATAAGGAAAAAAATGTGGCATGATTGTGAGGTCTTGCTGGAAGTCAGGAACAGACAACCTATTCAAAGGAGATACTCAGAATATTCTATTTTGAATGCCATACGTTTGGTGGCTGAGTATTATATCTTCTTGTGTCTTCAGCGAGTAATATTTCCAAATTAATCATATCAGAAGGTGTACCACTTAAAAAATAGAATCTGACTATCACACACTCGGATGGTGTAAAAGGAAAGCTACCCCCAGACAGGAGTCCTGAGGAGACAGCTAACGTGTTAATTCTCTACGAGTATGAAGGTCAGGAACTATTTTTTAAAGCTAATGGATCCTGAAGTGGAGGTGCAATTAAATCATTTAAAGTTATAGGGTTACCTAACTAATAAAATGAAAAAAAAATCAAAAGTTAATCCAGAGAAAAAATGGAGAGAAGTCAGTAGCTACTGATGGCTGAGAAATCAAGAAACAAAGATTTGTGTGTGTGTGTGTGTGTGTGTGTGTGTGTGTGTGTTTGTATGTTATGAGGATGGAACTAGAAACCATTAGAAGAACTAGCATAGACATCTGCCAACAGTGACTTCCTTTAAGGGAGGTTGGTGGTTGGAGACCATCTAGCTAGAGATGCTAATTGTACATACAGCTGGTGGGTGAAAATCTCTCGTTCCAGAAATCCAGATGTTTTTAACCTGGCGTTAGCCTTAGGAGTGTTGTATTGTACTCATTAAAACAGTGTCATTTGTGTCAAGGAACTAACACTTGTGTAGATTTCATCATAGGCCAGAATCTTGTTTAAATAACATACATTAGATCTATAGCTAAAAATGTGTGTGTGATAAGTGATCTATAGAAAGAAGACAATAACGACAAAGGGTTGGAGACCAGGTGCACAAGGAAACAAGATGAAGTTGTTGATTCTGAGAGGCAAACAAAAACAAAAATAAAACAAAAACCAACAAACAAAAATATAACAAACAACAAAAACCCAAACAACAACAACAACAACAACAAACAGATGTTAGGAGAGCAAATTAGCAACTGCCAGCCAGCCTTCTCTATCTCATTGGACCAAGTAAGAGAAAATGGGTTTCAAATGCTTAAGAGGAGAGTTTGTTTTTAAGATCCAGGCAGACCGTGTGGCTTTATGGTGTGTAAATGTGATGGACTAAATTTATGGATAGTCTATCTCAAACGCTTATGGAGAACTTTAGGAATAAAATCGAAGCAACATCAAACAATTCATTTTCAAAATACGGGTTTATGTCAGTCTTGGAATGTTCTTAGAGAAATGGCAAACATATAGCTAGTTAGAAGTCTTGGGCTTACATGTGAAGAAAGGTTAATGATTAGGTAACCTGAGTAGTCGTGCCTTGGCTATGGTCCCCAGGTAATATCTTATTGGAGGAAAAAGAAATCAATAATCACATATTTTTTCCTTTGAAGTACTATACTAACTATGGTTTCTCTAAAAAATATATATATGCACGCACATGTATTACTTTATATATCATGCTTTAAAAGAAATCCACATATTTTAGGAGAATTATAAAACTCTTACTTTGTACCATTATTAAATAGTTATTGCTTATTTCTCTAATAAAAATAATATGTTTTTAATGTAAAACACTTCAGAAATATAGAATGGATGAAAGCCATAATCTTTTTTCTCACTGCAAAAGTAAGCAAGCAGACAAACAGACACACATTGCTTTGTCTAGACCATAGCTGAAGCAGCCGTGTGGTGCACACCCCGCCCCCTCGCCCTTTCCCGGTTTTCCTCTGGCAGGAATCCACTCTTCTGGGCACATTTTTCCAAGAAAAATGAGCTACATCTTCATCTCCCCCATCCTGCCTAGAACCTTCCAGTTGAAGCACTCAGGGTAATATCTGAGCGTTGCTTCAGATGTCAATTTAACACCTCTGTGAGTCTAGACTTTGGCTACCAAGGAGAACTCTGACTTGGAGGTCACGGTTGCTTGATCTGATCAATAGATCTGATCTGAAGGGATAGATCTGATCTAATCTGAAGAGCAGATCTGATCAGAAAGGGAGAGGAAGAGGTAATTATTGGGTAATTTAACCAATAGTAGCCACTGCCACAGAGGTTCAGAGTTAAGAGAAGAATAAGCCATGGTGGCCAGATGTGTCTTACTGGCCAGATGTTTCTATGCATGGACAGACTCAGGCAAACTTTTGCTTCACTCCTAACAGTGAACTTCTCCCTCTGCACGTCTCCTTTGTTCCTTCTTTCCAAAGCCGTGACTCAGGATGACATTCTGGTTTGCCTCGCCTATCCTGGAAAAGACCCTTTCCCCGTGCTTGTGTCTCCTCTTGATAAAACTGCTGTGTGGCTTGTGTCTCCTCTTGATAAAACTGCTGTGTGGAATTTGGGGGAGGTGCCGTCCTCATTTGTGCTCAGCGGACAACCCAACAGGCTTAAGTTATTAACCCTTTCTAACCCCTGAGCCTCACCAGTTGCTGTGGCTGAACTGTCCCATGGGCCCTGAGCACACTCAAGGCCCGTGCAATGTCTCTGACGGAAAGCACCGACTGCACAAGGTTCAGACCTCAGCGGAAGCGTGACGGAGGACTTGGGCCCTTGAGATTTCGAAGAACAGTCACGCCTCAGAGAGACTGGAAGTATTGCCCAAACCCATCCAGCTGCTTACTGGAAGCTCTAAGACCAGAGCCCAGGGCTCTTGCTTCCTGCAGTCTCCCTGTTTCTTCCAGAAAGAACAGTCAGGGAAGCCAGCAGCAGCTGCATGCTCTCAAGAACACCCCCTTTCTGTTCTGTGTGTACATCGTCAGGGGCACAGATGTGTTCTCCGGTGAGCCACTGGTTCCCACAAAGTGCTACTTTAGGGTTTAACAAAAATCGCTTTGTGGGTGGTATTCTCTGTAACTGAGCATAGCTGTTTCCCAATAGATATATAGTATTATATAGAAAGAACAGATTAAAAAAAAAAGATATACCTGGACAAAAGGTTAGCTTTTGCTTCCAAATTATAAAAGAGCAAGTGATTCTTTTCAGTGTTCTGTTTGCTTATGTATAAAACAAACCAACTATGATTCAAAAAATAACTCCAAAATTCCTTAAAACTTCAAAAATGGGACTGAGGACGCAGCCATTCAGAGGTAAGATGCTTTTCCATCCTGATTTGATCCCCAGTCTACAAAAAGAACCCAAAACAAAACCCCTAATGGCTTTGAAATCCTGCATTTGGATCTTCTACAGATCCAAGCTTTGAGTACTGTAGAGTGGTCTGTGGCAAAGCCTCTCTAAGTCCTGTTCTCCATCCATGCTGTTTAATGGCGCAGACCAGCCACACCTTGTGTCCCTTCGGCAAGCCATGAGAACACCATGCGCCTGAGTACACACCAGCAGTGACATCTGCACGGCTGCCTTTACATCACCAGCCTTTAGAGGTTTTCTTATTGTCGGAGTCCAGCTTCGTCCCAGTCCCAGTCGTCCCGCCTGAATACTGGGATTACACATGTGCAAAGCCACATCCAGCGCTTTGAGCTCCTTTGCCAGAAATGAGCATGAGTGCTCTGATTTCCTAAAAGGCAGAAAGCAACAGGAACTGATGTAAAGGAGACTGAGAGAGCCACTAATGAGTCAGGAAATCGTCGGCCAGTGGCAAAGCGCCAAGTGCCCTTTCTCATATATATTTTTTTCTCCCTCTGACGCTTACCTCCTAAGTATCTTTCTCCTGTGTTAGATTTTATCTCATGTTTGATTGGTTTAACTGGCAGCAACATCAGGGCACAGACATTCATGTGGCTTGGTAGGAAGATGTAGGAATCGCTGCTGAGTTTATTAAAGGCACCTAGAGATGAACATTTTGCCCGGCTATACTCTGCCATGGCTTCTTGAGAGGGCTTGGTTCACTCATGTAGCAATTTTCACCCTCATGTATCCCAGGGTGGCCCTGAACTTGCCAGGGAGCTGAGAATGGCTTTGAACTTCTAACCCTCTTGTCTCTATCTTCCGAGTGCTGGGATCATAGACGTGTGCTGCCATGCCTAGGTCATTTGTGCTAAGATGGAACCCAGGACATCATGCCTGCTGAGCAAGCACCGTACCCGCTAAGCTGTGTCCCAGTGCGTGTGTAATTGGTACATGGTAAAAGTCTCAGGACTCTTAGACTAAAAGCTTTCCTTCTTGGAGGTGTTTTTCTTCTATCACTGTGTCACTGTGTAGGGAGATAACTGTAATATGCCCTCTCTTTGTCTAGCATGAGGAGGGCACTGAAGGCCAAAACAGCAGGAGATTACTCTCTTGTCATGTTTTAAACCTGCCCATGACACAGCAAAGCCGTTTCTTCTAGTCATTTCTACGACTGATAAAAGCTCCAATATAGAGCCTTGAACACAGATATTATAGATGTTTTTCACATTATAGACTGAGAAAACAGAAAAGAGTACGGTAGTGGTGGCGCACGGCTGTAATCCCGGCACTTGGGAAGCAGAGACAGGGCAGAGACAGGCTGATTTCTGAGTTTGAGACCAGCCTGGTCTACAGAGTGAGTTCCAGGACAGCCAGGGCTACAGAGAGAAACCCTGTCTTGAAAAACCAAAAATAAAGAAAGAAAGAAAGAAAGAAAGAAAGAAAGAAAGAAAGAAAGAAAAATTAAAAAAAAAGAAAACAGGGAAGAATATCTCTACATATACACAGATTAAATGCACATATTCTGTATATATGTATGGAGAAAATATATATGTTCAGGAAGTATACAAACACATGAAAGAAAATTATAGATGTCATTTGAGACATTTAGAGAGATTTAACTTATTTTACGGAGATAAAGTGATGAGGTAGATGTGGGAAGAAATTCAGAGTCTGTTTGGGAATGAGGTGGAACATTCTGGGAGGGTCTCAGAAGAATGAAAGGGAGCTTTCTGAACTGTCAGAGCAGGCTGTGGGAAGAGGAATGGGGGACTGGCTGTGCCTTAATCCTCTGCGTCCCACCTTGCTGCTGCCCGCAAGCAGCATTTGTCTGACTGTCCCTTTCTGGATGGATGTTTGAGAGAGCGCCACAGGGAGAAGGACTCTCAGTTGAGCTGCTTTTACATAGACTATAGATACTTCCATTGATGTGAATATAAAGGCTCCCCTTGATCAAAGATGAAGCTTGTGCCTGATGCAGTCTCTGCTGGCCTGGCTGCGGCCGCAACAAGAGAGGTAGCCTGGGGGGGAAGCGGGACTGAAGACAAGCTCGAACAATCCAGCCATTCTAATTCTGAAAAACTGCACAGCTTCTCCGGACCTTCCTCTCTGTGCCTGTAAAAGGAGGCCCTTGACATGCCTGCAGTTCAGGACCTCACCTGAGGCACAGAGGTATTTTTGGAGAAGTGAATGTTGAGTTTGTTAGAAGCTGTTTGCGTGAGAAATGGGTAGAAAAGGCACTCCGTCTGCCTCCCAGCTCCGAAAGGAGCACCATCATCTCCGCTGGCCTGATTAGTGCAGCAGAGATGTAATGGGCCTTTCTAGCCTTACCTTAGGTCAGCTCTGGATCCAGCCCAGACGGTGTCCTTAACAAGGCTGCATGGTTGCATCCTGCCAAAGAAAACCAGGAACACTTTTCTGTTTCCCTCTTTTCAGGATGCAAAATCCCATCCCAGAGAACAAGGCTGTCCCGATGTTGGGGTTCCACCGTGTTTATGAAACATAAGCTCTCTGACTACCCTCATCTGTGAGACTCAGAGGGCACCATCTGATTTGACTTTCCCCCACGAAATTCACCTACAGGGAGACAAAACATAGCAGTATTTTGGTTCTGTGAGCATTGTAACTTTTTAAAAAGAAGAATTGAAGAATTAGAAAGTATTAATATGGAAAGACACTTAAGTTGGAAATAATAGAGAAGTTAAATATGGAGGATAGATGGGAAACTGGGGGCAGTGGGGGGGGAAGGACGCCATATTCTGTAACTCTTAGAGAAGGTTTTGTAGAGCATGGAATTCCATGTTGGAGGTTAGTGACGTTGGAACAGTCAACACACCAGTGTATACTTGGTACAAATGTCAACGGTGATTGTGTATGTGTATATATGTGTGTGTGTGTGAGAGAGAGAGAGAGACAGAGACAGAGACAGAGACAGAGACAGAGAGACAGAGACAGAGAGACAGAGAGAGAAAGAGAGACTCATTTTTAATAAAAGATGTGAATAGTTTATTAAAGACTGCTTTGCACTGTAAACAGTGCTTGCTAGCACAAGTCACAGCCAAAGAGTAAGGAGCCTCTTAAAACTGGAACTCCATGGAATGATTACAAAGATTCCTTCTGCCGAGCACAGTGAGATCTTAGATAGGTGGAAATCTTTGTATGTTTGCAGGGTGACAACTCCATAGGCTTCTAGTTAGACTAGGGGGGAGATCGGAAGGTGCAGGACTTCATTGTAACAATCAAGTAGTTAAACACTGACCCCTATGAAGATGCACACACTACAGACATCTGAGCACACAGACTTCTTAAAGGTCATTTAATATGGGCTATTGCAGCTATCAAAGCCAAATATTTGCTCTCCGTGCTAATATTTGCTCTTCATGTTAATATTGTCTGATTATTTTTTTAAAAAATTACGAGCCAGGCAGTGGTAGTGTACACCTTGAATCCCAGCACTTAATGAAGGCAAAGGCATGAGCATCTCTGTGAGTTCAAGGCAGCTTGTTCTACAGGGCAAGTTCTAGGACAGCCAGAGCTACATAGAGAAGCAAACCCTTTCTCAAAACAAAAACAATAATAAAATCACAATGAGTTGTAATAGTCACAGGAACCAAATTATAGCTTCTTCGGCCTTCTCCCTAAGGAGGGACATACTCAGCAAAGGCAAATCAGAGAGAGAGTCCATGATGTGCCCTGAGCCTCAGACAAGGGACTGGAAGCCTTTCCTACCACACTGAGGCACAGAGGGACCCACAGAGGAGGGACTCACAGAAGGACCGGAAGAGGAAGAAAGAGAAGCCTTCCCCCTAACTCAAGAGAAGCCTGAACATGGCCGCCATCTTGCTAATTATTCTGTGAACTTGGATCTGTCTCTTAAATCTAGAAATAAAATTCTTAAAGAAGTATAAACACAAAAACCTCAATAAAAAAGTGGCTGCTTAGCAATCTTAAGAAGAATATGAGAAGCCCATTTTACACATTTATTTTCTTTAAGGCAAGCTTCTAATTTGCATTTGGTGGAATGACTGTTATCAAGTGCACAATTTAACCTCCCCTTTAAATCATATTTAAAAAAAAATAAAGTGTCCAGAAACTTCAGGAAGTTGAGTGGTAATCTACATTTTCTGTGGATTGTGGAAAGGCACAGTACAAGTTAAGATATATATAAGATAAAAATCCCAGGTTACTGGGTGCAAAAAAAAAAAAGAAAAGGCAAAATAAACTTTCATATATTTTGAGAATCGTTGCCTGGTCTGAACTATTTATAATACTTTAGAGTGCACTAGCATTTTTTGGTAATATAAAAAGTAATAGAATTTTAGTAATATGAGGTCCCACTAGAGATATTTGCTATTAAATTGCTGCTGAGTGTGCTGGGGTTTGGGGGAGAATTATCGAGTTTGCAGATTAGCAGAGCTGGGTCTGGCAATGCTTTAAAATTGAATCAGTGGTGCTTTAAAATGGGGTGTTTTTTAAACATTCACAATAAGAATTTAAGAATAGATGGAAAGATTGGTATGTTATCCTCGGGCGGCATATGTTATTTAGTATTTGTATACGAACTGGTTTCTTGTTTGTCCACAGGTTTGTATAGCCACGTAAGGGAGTGAAGTGGGGGCAGAGATCAGAGACTTAATTGTTTCTTCTTTGTTTTTGTTTCTTTGAGATGTTCCAGGAATTCGGTATGTAGCTCAGGTTGGCCTTAAACTCATAGGAATCCCCCTGTCACTATCTCCTGAATGCTGGGATAAATGGTGTGAAATGAAGCAGTGTGCCTGACTGACATTAATTTCAAAGCAGCATTTTTTTCCATTTTTGTTTTTGCTAGTTTGTTTAAGTCTTCCCTCTCTGCCCTTTTTTTCCCCTTTTCATCCATCCCCAGAGCTACAAACACAGGACGGCTCAGTTAGCCTTTGCCTGTGTTTCTTTCTTTCTTTTTTTTTTTTTTTTTTTTTTTTTTTTTTTTGGTTTTTTCGAGACAGGGTTTCTCTGTGTAGTCCTGGCTGTCCTGGAACTCACTCTGTAGACCAGGCTGTCCTCGAACTCAGAAATCCACCTGCCTCTGCCTCCCAAGTGCTGGGATTACAGGTGTGCGCCACCACGCCCAGCTGGTTGCCTGTGTTTCTAATTCGGAACGGGATGGCTGTCTTTCCGTTTTACTCTGCCTACCACCAGTTTGAGCTCGCTTCCCCCCTGAACGATGTAATCCTCGTGAAGACAATGGAAGAAGAGACATGTGAGGAGCTTCCACTTGTCATGGGGGCTCGCTGTGTCCTTACTGAACCCTTGTTCAGTAAGGAGTGAGAGGTGACCATGGGGACCTAGCCAGGCTACTTGAGGAGGGCGCTATGACGCTCCCCTAACTGTGCCTGCCAGTTTCAAACCAAAGAGCTAAGCGGTGGGGTCAGAGCACATTCCTCCATAATTGCCAAAGAATGCTTATAATAATTCTTATAATCTTATCCTACACCCCAGGGTTATCAGTGCTGGGGAAATACTTTCTGGAATTTCGAGGGGAGACATGCTGGAAGTTTGTCAGCGGGAGTTTTCAGTGGTTAGTTTGTTTTGAACGACTGTTTAACTCGAATTAGTTATTATGGCAGATGTAAGGTAGTTAGCCTATATGATATGATTATTCAAAGGGAATCTGTAATTAATTATCATGAAATATCTGTACTAGAAAACAAGTCCTTTATAAATTGGACTAATTTGTATAGTACTAATAATTATATTTATACTTATTAGTGGAGGAGCTTTTATTAACGATTCGCATTAATTGTCGTTAGAGGGTAATGTTGGATTTTGCAAGCATTCCGAGAAGTTCGGAGTTTTGCTCCTTGCCTTCAGAGATGATTAGGATAAAATTCTACCTCCTCTAGAACGCTCCCCTCTTCCCTGTTCCCTGGGGCTTCCACTCCTTTGAATTCTGGAATCCAAATCCTTTGAATCTGCCACTTACCCTGGGCTTCTCTTGGGTTCAGTTTTGGGGGTGCATCTTGATCCGTAGCGTCAGACCTTCGCAGGTCAAGGATTGGGTTCGTCCCCTCGAGAGCGTCCGGCAGTGGTCTCTCGGGAGGCTGCTCAGTCTGTGCATCCTCTAGGAGGAAGTCAGGTAAAGTTGACTTGGAATCTCTTTAGTTCCTAAGTATCTTCTCTTTGCACTTAGCCAGACGTGTTAGAGATGCTCAGTCCTTGGAGATCGCCCAGCCCAACCCTCACTTTACAGATGATGGGAAGGACCATGGCACTTCCTGACGACAGATGGCTACTTAGCTGGCAGAATTTGGGGCAGAATTCCAGTTTCGCATTTCCATTTTCAGACCTTTCTTTGGATATTAGTTACTCCGTATATGTCTTACTTTAAAAAATTGTTTATTTTATGTGTATAGGTGTTTTGCCTGTGTGTGTGTGTGTGTGTGTGTGTGTGTGTGGACTGGCATGTGTCGCTGGGAATCACACTCAGGTCCTGTGGAAGAGTCGCCGCTGAGCCATCTCTATGGCCTACATAGTTTATGTCTGACTTTAGGCTGTAGCTTCACAGATATACTGTACTTCCCTTAGGTTTATTTATTGGAGTGAATCAATGTTCTAGGTACCAATCCAGTGTTTTTTCTTTGTGTATTCATAGGTCAGAGGCACTTAATAATGCTGCCAGTGCATTTTTAACATTGTCCAGTGGATCTGGAAACTAATTTACAACATCTGGGCTTTCAATATTCAGTGAACATGGTTTTTTTTCCTCTCTGAATTCCACATCTCTTAGGTTACTAACAACGGAAGGGCTGGAGGCCTATCTTCTTTCTTCACTCTTGATCCAAACATGGAAAATAGGGTTTGTGAACTGTCTGCTTCACCAAG